>UESW01004481.1:647567-878067 GCA_900491605.1 Calamus simplicifolius
AGGATATTCCAGCAGCTGTTATAGGCCAACAAGAGTCAATTCCCGTAGATGAACCATTTGTGAATTTAAACACATATGAACAAATGGTGATGAATGCATCGGGTACTGAATTCAATCAGAATACATTTATGGAAGAACCAAATCCAGATGCACAGCAATTTTACGATATGTTGCGTGCTGCAAATCAAGATTGTATCCTGGTTGTGAGGGTCATTCCCAGTTTTCTATAGCTGCTCGAATATTGAATATTAAGGCAGAACATCGATTATCAGAAAAGGCGTTCAATTCTGTAACTAGGTTAATCAAAGAAATTTTGCCAAATGACAATGTTGTAGCAGATAGTTTTTACGCAACAAAGAAGTTGTTGCGTGAGCTTGGGCTCCCAGTAAATAAGATCGATTGTTGCTTGAACAATTATATGATATTTTGGGGTGAAGACTCAGAGCTGAGATGGTGTAAGATTTGTGGGCAATCGAGGTACAAAAACAGCGAAGGAGGAGCCAGTACAAGTAGGAGGAAAAGTGTGCCTTACAAGAGGATGTATTACTTTCCTCTTACCCCACGCCTGCAGAGATTATACAGATCTGAGGCAACAGCTGTTGATATGAGATGGCATGCCGAACATGAATCTAAAGAGGATGAAATGCGGCATCCATCAGATTCAAAGCTTGGAAGCATTTCAATGAAAATCATCCTGATTTCACTGAAGATATAAGGAATGTGAGATTAGGTCTTTGTACCGATGGCTTCCAACCATTTGGTCAAGCGGGGCAACAGTATCATGTTGGCCTGTGATACTGACTGTATATAACCTTCCTCCATGGAAGTGCATGAAAGATACTGCAATATTTAATTGCTAACATCAGTTTTCATCTTTTCATCCCATAAGGATGTTTTGTGATAGACAACGATAGATGAATCCCGACATCAGTCAAGTTGCAATTGGGCAGAAATTAGAAACGGAGTTGCTTACTGGTTTTATGAATTTGTGAGTAGTATCACTCAATCAATTTCAATAATGGCTTTCATTTTTTGAATTGGATGTGAATAGCTTATTGATTTATAGGTAAACAGTCCATGGTCCACAACCGACAATATTTTCATTAAATGTTTATCACAATGGCCATTGAAGACCGTAACAACCTCTACTGGCTATTTTGTAAATGGGTAAAATTTCAGATTCAACGATTAGCAGCTTCAAGAGGCACGCAGAACTGGGGCGTGTGTGTTAAAGGAGAAAGTGTTGGAGCAAATATGCAGGATTATTATGGAAAGTTAGTAGAGGTGGTTGAAGTTGAATATCTCGGTTGGCCTATAAAATGAACCGTATGTTTCGTTGTGATTGGTTCGATCCGATAGTTCCTATGGGCAAAAGGGTTCATAACGACTACAATTTGGTTGAAGTGAACCATCGACGAAGATGCAGAAATATGACCCATTCATCCTTGCATCCCAAGCTCAGCAAGTCTTTTACTGCGGATATCCAAGTTTGCGCAACGACAAGCGAGATTGGTGGGCCGTTTCTAATTCGTCACACGTTCAACAATCATATTAGAGGAGAGTTCATCAAGTCAATCAGCGAGTGCCCTGCATTTCAAGAGGATGAGATGGAAATGCATGCAATTGAGGACGACACAAGGGCTCCTGAAACATCACTTAAATATCTAAATGGTGATGTCCAAGAAATTGCGGATGCAAATGTTCAGTTTCCTTCCGATGATAATGAAACTGAATCGCAGTCCGATACGACATCGGATGTTGAACCAACATTTCACGAAATAAATGACACCAATTAAACTAGAGATTTTTTAAATTTAACTTTTTGTAAAAAGTGTTAAATTTTTACATAGTCATCATTAATCGTAATTTAATTGTATGAATCTTTAGTATTTCAGTATGACGGGCGAGGTAGATCTACCGACGACAGACGGAGTGAGCAGGGACGTAGCCCTGCTGCATCAGATCATGAGCGTCGGAGATGGAGAGATCTCCAGCAGTCACACAGCCTTCGATCTCTCCAGCAGTATTACCATCCAGCCGATCGGCACATACCTCCGAAAGTTCTTCCACCATCGACCGCACCGTACTTCGACTTGATGCTCAGAGGCTGTAAGTATATACTAATTAAAAATATATATTTAGTTTTTAAGTCAATTACTTATAAACATGTATTTTTTTAACAGATTTATTGAGCAGCATCATGTATCCAGCCACATCAGCGCTGTATTTTAGAGGCGTGCAAATCCCAGTGGCTACGATTGGCGCCACGTATCTCCAGCCATGATGCAGTTTTATTTTTCTGAGTTTCAGGTAAACTTATTAAATACAATTTATCACTGATATAAAATTTCTTAAACTTAATAAATTCAAAAACTAACTATTTATTTTAATGCAGAAAAAGTTTACGTGGGATCCTGCCAGCCATGATGCCATTAGGGCAGCATGGGAGGCTCTGACGAGACGCCGATACTCCGACATGCTTCATCGTTGGAGGTCATCGGGTCAGCGTCCTGCACACGTGCTAGAGGGTATTGGCACGAGTGGCAGCAGGCCTGGCAGTCCGATGGCTGGCGCAGGAGGTCCACATCAGCCAGCACGAACCGCCGATCTGAGAAGGGCGGTCCTGCACGGTCTCTCCCGCCATACTTCGGGGTCCATTTCGATTCAGGAGCGCAGACGGCGTATGGTAAGAAAACATAAATATTTTAATTACTATTTTAGTTATTTACAAATATTTGTATTAATATCATTTTTTTTAATGTTATAGTCTGAGCAGGAGGGCGGAGATCCTAGTGAGTTTCGTCTATTCAGGGTGACACACACCAGGAGGGACGGTTCCTGGGTCGACACGCGATCACGGAAGGTTGCGGTAAGAAATTAGATTATGTAGTATCTGTTTAATTTCTAAAATTTTATTTCGAGAAATTTATTAACTCATTATTGTTGATTTCATAATTTAAAGACACGAGTCGAGAAGCTTCGCTCCCAGGCATCGCAGGTTGACTCTACTGATGGGGAGACGCCCGTCGAACTCTCAGCAGAGGAGAGTCGGCGTGTGTTTTTGGAGGTTGTTGGTGCCCAGCCGCGAGACGTAGGGTCTATGGTCTGGGCACTAGAGCTTCTACATATTTTCCCCATCAGGCCTCCAGCTCGCGAGTTTCTGGTGATCTTCCTCCCGAGCGTTTAGACGACCTTCTGAGATCTATTGCAGAGGAGGTTTGGCAGGAGGTCGAGCAGGATTTCGAGGATCGTATGCGAGGCCGGAATCAGGAGATTGCAGACATGCGAGATGAGATGCATTATTTGCGGGATATGGTTAGCCGCTTGTCGCAGAGTCTCCAGCCTCCACAGCCTCCACGTGATCGCTCAGATTCTTGATGTATTTTTTTTCTTTTTTTATGTTGTACATAAAAACTTCAAATTTTAATATATGAATTATTTTTGGAAATTGAATGATTATTGTTGGATCAATATGAGTAAGAATGTTTCGATCAATATTTAAATATAACGAAATTGTATTAACCATTTTAATTTTTAAAATATTATTTTTTTAAAAAAAAAATTTATTTAGCGACGCATTAGAGACTACAATTGCATTGCTAATATTTTTAAAATATTATTATTAAATATTACGATGCAATGACCTAGCATTGCAATAATTTTAAAAAAATTAATAGCGACTCAAATTGAGTCGCTATTATCTAAAATATTTTTAATAAATATTGCGACGCAATGACCTTGCGTTGCAATATTTAAAAAAAATTTATTTGCGACGCTTTAGTGATGCAAATTGCGTTGCTATTATATCAACAATATTATTATTAAATATTGCGACGCAACTAAATGCATCGCAATATTGCGACGCAATTGAGTACGTCGTAATATTTAATAATAATTTTAAATATTATAATTTAATTTTTAATTTAGCGATGTATTTAGATGCGTCGCAATATTGCGACGCAATGTTGCGTCGCAGAGAGTCGCAATATTGCGATGCAATTGCGACAAATGGATATTACGATTGACATCTTGCGTCGCTATTGCGTCGTAATAGCATATTTAGCGATGTAATTATGATACATTTGGGCATCATAATATTTTATTTTTTTTATAGTGAATATAGCTTTCATAATATTTTTTTTTTCCCGCGTTGTCGGTCGAGAGGTGTGCTTTAAGCCGCACGCGTTTGTTTTTTTTGGCCTTCTAAGTGACACGAACCATATATCTGGAAGGCGGTCCCGTGGATGGCCCTCCGTGGAATTCAGACGAATTTTACGGCCGAGTAGGTTTAGCATTTCTTAATCATGGTTCATGAGTTGGTTCTACCTATCATTTCGGGTGGTGGAAGAACCACGAGCGTAGCGTACACGGAGCTCGAAATGGGTAACGTCACTGATCTGAAGAAATTCTAAGGCTGTGTGAAACGGGAGGAGGAGATATTTTTTTAATATTTTTTTAATTTTAAAAATTAAAATAAAAAATAGTTGAAAATAAAGTTAATTAAAAAAATAATTTATTTTTAATTATATATTATTTTCTGAACTTATTAAGAACCAGAGGAATAGCTGGTTATTCTCTATAGGTAGTATTTGGTTCCCAAAAATCTATTTCTGGATAAGTGTACAGAATAACATTTATCCAGAGGATAGCTGAGAGAATAACCATCTTTTTTAAATAACAACTTTACCATTAAGGAAAAACTAGAGAATAACTCTAGTTATTCTTGGGTTTCCTAGAGAATAAGTTTAGGGGATAATCTATGTTTAAGTTAAACATGGGTTATCCCCTCTGGTTAACCTTTTTCAGAGTTATCCCTGTACTTAAACATGGGTTATCCCCTCTGGTTAACCTTTTTAGAGTTATCCCCTGTAATAATAGCTTTTGAGTCCCAAAATGCTATTTGGTGTGTTTGATTTCTAAAATGCTCTATGATAACTAAGGTAGTGTTTGATAGGAAAAATGTTATCCATGGATAAGTGTACGGGATAGAATTTATCCCCTGACTATCCCTAGGGATATCCCTTGGCTATTCCATTGATCATATCAAATGCAAAAAGGTAAATCCATGGGATAACCTTTTTTTACTCTTATTTGGAGGGATAACCAGCTATTCCTGCATTCTCTAGGGAATAAATTGAGGGGATATCCCATGGTTAACCATGGATTATCCTTTGGTTAACTTTATTCCATGCTATCCCTTATAGTTATGGCTTTTGGGAATAAGAGGGGATATCCTCTGGATATCCCCTCTTATCTCCTATTTCAAACACTACCTAAGGGAATAATCATCTTTTTTTAAATAACAACTTTGCCATCAAGGGATAGCTCTAGTTATTTCTGGATTCCCTAGAGAATAAGTTCAGGGGATAAACATGGGTTATCCCCTTTGGTTAACCTTTTTCAGATTTATCCTTTGTAGTTATAGCTTTTGGGGATAAGGGGGATATTCAAGGGATATCCCCTCTTATCCCCTATTTCAAATACACCCTTAGGCTGTGTTTAAAATAGAGGATAAGGAGGACATCCCCTTATTTCCAAAAGCTACAATTACAAAGGATAAGTCTGAAAAAGGTTAATCAAAGGGAATAACTCATGGTTAAACATGGATTATCCTTGAACTTATTCCTTAGGAAACCCAGGAATAGCTGGAGTTATCCTTTGAGGGCAAAATTATTATTTTTAAAAAGTGATTATTTCTTCAGCTATCCCTTGGATAAACTTTATCCTGTACACTTATTAAGGAATAATATTTTGGAAATCAAACACTATCATAACAATTCCTTGAGGACAAAATTATTATTAAAAAAAATTAATTATTTCTTCAACTATTTTATAAATAAATTTTATTTTATATACTTATTTTTCTATCAAATACTATCTTAGGTAGATTCCGTCCACTCCATCGAATGAATCTACGGTCGTCAACGGCATCAAGTCTCTCATTTTTACTTTCTGAATGCTAAGCTTTTTCTCTTTTATAAATGCCTTGCTGATTTAATAAATTTTATCGTATATGTATTGATATATATAGATGATTAAATTATGTAATCGATGTACTAAAAATGGTATAGTAAAATTTTTTTTATAATAAACTATCCCTTCCGTCCGTTGGTTTCCGACCATTAAAAGGTGTCGGTGTGAAAGATGTGACATCACTTGATTGATTTCTCTTCTTTATAATTTACTTGCTAGACCAGCTCCATTAAACAAAAAAGAATTGATGAGCCATCCGATTTCATCTTTATTTTTTAATCATCGAATGATATAAAAAAAAGAAAAAAATGATGAAAAATAAAAATGGAATCAATAAACACGCAAACAATGCACCACGTCTCGAATAAAATTACAAAATAGATGAGTAGCTTTGATGCGGCCATTCCAGTGGCTCAACAAGAATCACGCAAAACTAGTTGATGATATACTTCATGCGTTAATAATTTTAGTGGTGTCAAAGGGTGAAGTCGTCGGATTTGATATCACGGGCTTTGATTGGAGTGCTGCTAATCAAGCAAAATTTCCACCATTATGGTTCGAAACGTTCAGATAAGGCCGACCAAGTACGCTCTGTCTTGCTTACATCGTGCCAGCCTGCCAGGCCAGCTGCTGGCCAGTTGCTTCGCAGGAAAGCAAAAGGGTCGGTCACCGCTGACCGGAAGGATGATGGGTGAGTCTTTTTTTTAATTTTTTTTTTTGTAAGACAGAAAGTGCTCTGTCACCCCAAGCAACATGTCGTTATTATTTTCTCTATCCAAAGTTGATACCATTACAGCCTTAATCTATTATTATTATTATTATTATTATTATTATTATAAATATGCATTGCTAGTTAGCAAAATGCATTGCTAAATAGGACGCAATTTTTCATCGCTAAATAGCGACTCATAGTTATGCGTCACTAAATAACGACGCATTAAAATGAATCACTATTTAGTGACGCAAGTAGTGCGTCACTATTTAGCGACGCACCAAAATGAGTCACTATTTAGCGACATATTTTTATGAATCGCAATTTAGTGATAAATTTTTTTGGGAGTCGCTAAATGCATCGCTATTTAGCGACTAATTTAGTGTATCGCTAAATGGTGACGAATTCATTGCTATTTATCGTAGATTTCATGGGTCATAATTGCATCGCAATTCTGTCGTTATTTTGTGATGAATATTTGCATTGCTAAGTTGCGTTGCTATTTCATAAATTTCTTATAGTGAATAAGCCTCTCATTCTTTGGCTCTTGTACCTTATCTTTTTTAAACATAATATTCTCATGAAAGATAATATCCTTGCTTCTTATAACTTTCTTAACTACCGAATGGCAAAGCCTATAGCCTTTGTCATCATTACCATATGCAAGAAATGCACGTCCTCTGAATTTTGCATCAAACTTTATTCTATTTTCTTTTGGCACTTGAATATAAATTGTATTTCCATATATTCTCAAATGGTCATGTAAGATTTTCTTGCACTCCAAAGAAATCAAGAATACCTCCATTCAATAAAACTCTCTATAATCTATTAAATAAATAAACAATTGTGTTTATAGCTCCAACTCAAAAAGACTTTGGAAGACTTGACTAACATAATGTTCTTTTAACATGCTCCATTATGGTTTGATTCATCCTTTTAATGGTTCCATACTATTGAGGTATGTGAGGAATAATTTTTACACTGCAAATATCATTTCCTATAAAAACTCATCAAAAGCAAGAGAGCAAAATTTACCACCATTGTCAATTTGCAAGCATTTAATGGACCTTTCAATTTCTTTTTCAACTTGGGCTTTAAAATTCTTCAGAGCATCAAAAACTGAATCCTTAGATGCCAAAGGACGTATTATAGAATAATCATCTAGAAAAAATTATACAATAAAATGCAGCATCAAAACTAAAATGCAACATCAAAACACTTACTATTAAAAGGGCCAGGAGCATCAAAATAAACTAATGTCCTTCCCTTTCCATGAGATTCACTCCTTATAAAAAAAAACTCTGTATTGTTTACTAATTATGCAATGGACACAAAAATTAAGAAATGAATGCTCAAAGGTATGGATGAGTTTTTTATCTTACAATACATTCAAAATAAACCAATTTTAATGCCCTTTCATTTCCATAAGATTCATTTCTTATAAAATTAACTATATATTGTTTACTAATTATGCAATGGACACAAAAATCAAGAAATGATTGCTCAAAAATATGGATGAGTTTTTTATCTTACAATACCTTCATGCCCTGCTCTCTAAGATAACCCAACCAACTTTGCCAAACATATATGTCACTATATCTGCTAGCCGTTGCCACTATCTTTTATATGATGGTCATTATTTGAGTTGTGCTATGAATTATATAAAGACTTCCATCCTTTTACCATTTCAAACTATTATCCAGCCTCTTGATATCTTCTAATATTCCTTTTCCAAAAGTAACCATAAATAAAAGTCATCCATTTGCCCAGCTGAAATCAAATTCTTTGTTATTTCAGGAACATGCCTTATATTTATCAATGTATACTTCTTTCCATTTGTTTGCTTGATGACATTGTTACTTATGCCCATAATTTTATGATCACAAGATTTACCAAGGCAAACAAAACTACTATCAACCTTTCTATATATAGAAAAATATGATCAATCCAAATATGCATGAAATGAAACATCTGAATCTAATATTCAAGTATTTGCACTAGAAGATGCTGGCATGCAACACTAAATGTCACTCAATCTTCACCATCTAAAGTAGTATTAGCCTTACCATCTTCCTTCCTTTTATTCTTTTGCTTGTTCAAAATACAGCATTCCTTTCTTGTATGACCTAACTTCTTCTAATACGAACAAGGAGGTTTTTTATGTTGTGACTTTGACCTTCCTTTACTATGAGACTTCCTTCTATTGCCAAAGGATTCATCCTTTCTTTATAACCTTCCGCTTTTTCCAACTGCAAGTACTTAACTTGATTCATTGGATATTTTTATGTGGAGGTTTTTCTAGTCTCCTCATTCAATAATGAAGCAACAACATCATTCAGCTTAAATATATTCCCCATTGTATTTGCAATGGCAGTGATAACGATATCCTAACTTAAAGCTAAAGAACTCAAGAGAAGCAAATATAAGACTTTTTCATCATGATTAAGCTTTAAAGATTTCAATTATGCCACTATGAAATTGAATTCACTTATATTCTTTCATATTGAAATGCCATCTTTCATCTTCAGGAGGGGTAAATTCTTCATAGTATGCATTTATTCACACCAAAAAAAGTTACTCAAATGAACTCTCTAATTCTTTCTATAGCTGGGACATCTTCTTGCATTGATAAACATCAAACAGGATTGATGATGAAATACATGGCCTAATAGCTACCAGACATATCTGGTCAAGGCTATCTCAATCCATACCTTCTATATCAGAGAGTTGTACTTTTTTGTCCTTTAATAGTAAATCTAGCTCCTTTGCAACAAGATAATATTCCATCATCATTTTTCATATTATCTAATTATTTTCATTAAAATTTTTAAAACCCATTGCCTTCTCCATCTTAGGGAGATGAGTATATAATTACTATGATGCAAGAAAATCCCTTCCAATAAAGGTTAAAAGCCAAAAGAAATCAAGGTCTTACACCAATTGTCGAGGACAATGGACCTACACATGGTCAAAAAAAGAATGAGTCCAAGGTTCTAAAAAACAATCACAAAGATTCAAGCAAATACTAAGAACTTTGTTTGGATCATTTTTACAAACACATGATAGGCAACAATTATACTATGCGCTTACATATATCTTCTAATTTCTCATGGATGAGCAATTATACAACAACAAGCAAAAGTCAATTAAATAGAATAACAATTACAAAAGAAGAGTAAGATTTACATTGTTCAACCAAATCCAAGGCCTACATCAAAAATAAAGATTACAAGAGTAAAAAGAAATATCATCTTAAATTTTAAGCTTAAGGATGAAATATAACCTTTTTTTAGCTCTCTAACAATGAAAAAAATAAAGTATGAGAAAGAACTCTCAACAATAACAAGATCTCCTTCTTGATTAGACTTACAAATGCTTCAAAAAACTTAAGAAAATAAGGAACCCTTCTTCTTTAAAGCTCTCACCATTTTTTTTTTTTGTTCTTTTCCTCTCTTCCTCTTCTTAACTCTAGAATCTCATCAATCTCAGCCCTCATGTATGAGAGAAGCCTTCAAAAAATAATGACCTTTGGATCAAATTGTTAATAGGTGAGTGGATTAAATCATAAGAGAAATTAAGAGATTTGGCTTCACCAACCCAAATGGTCCTAGCCCAATGCATTCCAACAAAAAGTTTATATGAAATTATTCCTCCATACGAATCAACGCAGGAGTTATTTGGTGACTTTGTTTCCAAACTAACCTTACTGGCATATGTCTAGTTCCTTAATGGCCTTGTACTAGAAAGATCTTTGATATTGATACAATGTAAAGAATTTAACTAAATGCCTTTTGATTAGTCTTCTTGAGTGATGTCTTGTATTATCATAAATAACATTAGGGTTTTTTTTTGACCTTTATGAACTAGCAAAGTCTCCAAGACCAACCCTTATAAAGTTGATAGAAAATAATTCAGGTATTTGTGATTGAATTTTAATTCAAGTCCTTTACTTGATGATGACTTAGATGAGGGGTACATGAAAGAAGTTGTGCTAACATATATTTAGCCTCATATTGGTTATGGCTAAAAAGATTTTGAATATCTATATGGTGCAATGAAATATAAAGATATTCATTATTTATATATTATCAACTAATAATGACAGAAGCTAAATTGAGTGTCAATGTTGACTATTGCATTTGCTCTTCATTTTTCTTGTCACTTCATCCAAGGCATTATTTGTTTGTCATTGCCCAAAGAATAATTTTTGGATACTGCTCATCTTCTAATGGAATGCCCTATGACACTTCCACGGTAGGTTGGAAGTGGTTCAGAAGTGAAAATGCTTTTACAAAATAATGCAGTTTTATAGTGAAAATTATTGCCATCGGGATCTGTCCTCCGACTCGGACGCGGTCGGTCTTCTGGTCTGGGCTTCCTCCTGGGCGGACCTGCTTGCGCTTGAGGCGTTGGGGGTGGCACTCCGTGAAAGACCCTCCGACGCTCAAGTCAGTGGGGATCGGTGATCAACAGAAAATAGGGAGAGGGATCTTTCCGGGGAGTCTCTCCAAGGGTGGCCGATTGGGAGCTCTAGGGGAGCGCCGACGAGCAGTGGAGGAGAGTGAGAGAGTGAGAGTGAGCCAGGAACAGTGAGCGCCTACCTAAGAGAATCTGGGGGTATCGTATTTATAGGCAATCACCTGGATCTTGAGCGCCTTCTGGAAGGTTCGAAGGTTGTTAGGATATGGGAATGAATCGAATCAGGCCGTTGTAAGGCCGGTGGGATCCGTAGCTTGTTCGTTGAGGGATCGACGGCTGGGAGAGCTCTTTGATGGCCTGAGATCTGATAGATGTGTAGGTCCCAGGTAGTTATATTAGGTCCTAGACCACTCTCAACATGATTCTCTGTTTGGGATTCTGTTACGATAAGTCTAGGCTCTCCCGCGTCGGGTTCCACGGAGGTGAGAGTCGAGTCATGGATCGCTCAGGGAGGCCAAGCCATGAGAAGCTCAGGGAAAGCTGAGCTATAGGAGCTTGAGGAGGCCGAGCTATGGGAAGCTCGTGAGAAGCCGAGCTATGGAAGCTCGGGGGAAGCCAAGCCATGGGAGGCTCGGGGGAGGCCGAGCTATAGAAGCTCGGGGGAAGCCGAGCTATAGGAGCTCAGGAGGCCGAGCTATGGGAAGCTCGTGGGAAGCCGAGCCATGGAAGCTCGGGGGAAGCCGAGCTATAGAAGCTCGAGAAGGCTGAGCTATGGAAGCTCGTGGGAAGCCGAGCCATGGAAGCTTGGGGGAAGCCGAGCCATGAGAAGCTCGAGGAGGCCGAGCTATGGGAAGCTCGGGGGAAGCCGAGTATAGAAGCTCAAGGAGGCTGAGCTATGGGTAGTTCAAAAAGGTCGGGCTATGGAAACCCGAAAAATGAGTCAGGGGTCGCATGGCCTGCCGGACCGCATCAGTTTAGCTTGTTCCTCGGGGGCATATCATAGCGGGCGAAGGGATGGGGCTGATCCTAGCCCCCTCGCATGATTATCAATGCAATTATGATTCTACCCCTCAACACATGCCCCCCACTCCCTAGTTCAAAGCGTAGGTTCGGGCCTAGGGAGTATAGGCTTAAGTGGCGCGATCTGCATTTGGGGATGCGTATTTGATAGCCTGCGCAATGATGCCCTAATTAATGCTGTGGGGCCATCTTGCCTTTTCGAGGTGGATCCGTCATTCCTTAGGGGCGAAGGTAACGGCTGGGGAAGCACCGCGTGGGAAATCTCAATTTTTACGGCGCCCATAGTGGTAGTCCCGGACGCCTAGGTCGGGACGCCTCACCCTAAGGGGTTTCAATTGGAAAAATGGAGTCATGACGGCGCTATCCTTATTTATAGTGCCCCTTTCGTTCTCCTTTGAAGAACTTCGTCTTCCCGTTTTCGCTGCGATCCTGCTCAGCATCTCTTGCGTTCGAAGACATGGTGAGCCCAAGTGACCAAGCTTCGGAGGTGACCTTGGCGGATTTGGAACGGATGCGCCGCTTGTACAAAATCCCCGAGGATGTCGCCTTGTTGCTCCCAATGGCTGAGGATAGGGTGACGTCCGGATTAGGGGATGGGGCGTTCTGTTATGAGGAAAGCTTGAGGGCAGGTCTCCGGTTCCCTCTTCATCCATTGGTGCGGGAGGTGACGAAGTTCTACAATATATGCTTCACCATGGTGGCCCCCAACAGTTGGCGCAACCTCATCGGGTTTATCTCGTTGTGCAAGCACCTCGGGGTGACCGCGACCCTTTCGCTATTCAGGGTGTGTTTCAATCTGGTCTCCGGGAGGGCCTCAGAATGGCCTTACATCGGTCCCCGAAGATCCTTCAAGATGATATTGGATAACCCATCGTCGATAAAGGAGTGGAAGTCACGGTTCTTCGTAGTCGGAGGGAACATTGGTTCGGACTTCCCTCGGGTATGGGGGCAGTACGTGAAGGATCCAGAAGCGCACCCAGAGTTAACTGATTCGGAGAAAAGGGATTTGGTTGTGCTGCGCGGCAGTCAGGCGCTTCTAGCAGCGTTCTCCTATCGGAGGACGCTCTCTTTGCGGCCGGATTGAGCCCCGTCGATCCTCGCGGTGAGTATTATCCCGTAGTTGATAGTTTAGTGTGGCTCCAACTTTGATTTCTGTGTGAACTAACGGGCGAATCATATTGCCGCTACAGCCGAAAGGTCGGCGCTCGCAGACCAGATGAGGGAGGAGCTGGGGAAGCGCCGCAGGAGATCTGGCTCCAGCAGCAAGCATCGGTCCGAGAAGAGGTCTCGCCCCTCTGGCTCCCGCTCTAGGGGGATCGGGGGAGACGGTGATAGCCGGCGCTCCTCATCGCCGTAGGCCGAAGCTACCAAAGTTCCGGCGGTGCATGATCTTTCGACGACGGAGGAGGGTCTATCCAGGGGCGAAGATCGGGAAGTCGCGGGGGTTTCGGAGGAGGCTGCTGAGGTTTCCTCCCCCCTCGTTGTTGTTTTGTCCGACAATGGCGAAGGGGAAACGCCGGTTGGCTTGGGAGCCCCTGCAGACGAGGCGGTTCGGTCTCCCTCATTGGAGGCCAGTGGCTCGGCGAGGTTACAGGAGGAGGTGGGAGCGACCTCCGCTTCCATTGAGGCAGGGGAAGAGGTTGCGGCTGCTGAGATTCGGCCTGGGTCGCCGGTAGGAGAGCCAGCGGGCGATGAGGAGATGGCTGAACCTGCCGAACCAACGACCGAAATCCGTGGGGGGCTTTTCGGTGAAGGGCCTTTCGCTGAGGAATAGGAGGCTCCGGGAGGAGCAGAAGTTCCTGAAGGGTCTGTTGTGGACAGGGGGATTTCTGAGGGAGTAGAAGCAGGAGAAGAAGAAGAGGAGGAAGGAGAAGGAGGGGAGCCGGCGAGCGAAGGAGATGCTTCGGCCGGGGCTCTCCTTGTTGGAGCCAAAACGTCCGAAGCTTCACAAGTGAGGGCCCTGGCGGCGGAAGCTGGCCTATCAAGAAGCTCATGGGTCGCGGGTGTTCTGGATGGCTCCCTGGAGCAGACTTTCACTCATGCGGTCCGTGTTTCAAGGGGAGGAGGGTTCCTCAACATGATGGGGTCATCCGGAAGACCTTGTCGAGATAGCCTTCTATCGCGCCGGGGTGCCAAATGAGGCTTTTCTTCTCCCCAAGATCGACAACCTTGCTCTCACAAGGATCACCACAGACTACGCGTCTCGGGTAAGTTGTCGCACCGGAGTTGGATCTTTAGTCAGTTAGTTCGATTATGTCTTTTATGCGTGTCATCCTTTTTTGTAGAGTGCCCTGATTATGAGGGTGCTGAAATGGCATTTACATCTGGCTGTTGGAGCTTGGGCTCGGGCCCGCTACGAGGCTGATCACTTCAAGGAGAGGGCGGGTTCTACTGATAAACTCTCTCGAGCCCTGGTGGTCCTTCAAAGGGAGCTCGGGAAGGCTCGCAGGATTCTTGCGGTTGAGAGGGAGAGAGCCCCTCGACTTACCGTACAGGTTGGTGAGCTCCAGCGGGAGCTTGGGGAGACCAACATGACTCTTGCGGTTGAGAGGGAAAGAGCCTCTCAACTCACCATACAGATTGGTGAGCTCCAAGGCTTCCGCGAGCAATCCGAGAAGGCTAGTTTGGAGCTTTCTCAGGCCAGGGCGGAGCACGAGAGCAAGGTTAAAACCATGCAACTATTCTTTGATAAGAGTTGGGACCAGCTGAAAGCCAGCCACGCCGAAGATAAAGCCAGCTGGAGCAAAAGGCTCGAGGAGGAAGAGCACAAATGCCGGCAGCAGCAGGATCACCTCACCCGCCTAAGCAAGGAGCTCGCTGATACACAGGACCGGCTAAAGTGGTCGGATGAACGAGCTGCCCGATTGTCTGACGAGGTTGACTTTGCTCATCAAGAAATCGGAGATACCCAGTCCCGGGTGGATGACTGAAAGAGAACCTTCGCCAGAGCCAATCGGCTAGGTCTAGGGCTCTCAACAGGGTCCACGTGCTGGAGGGTGAGCTAGCCTAGTGGGAGGAGCAGGTAGGGCGCTATTAGTTTCACTCATTTTGATCTTTCGATTTTTGCCTTACTCGGCTTTTTGCCTGCAGTTGCATAGGGTGAGGCAGGAATTTCAGGGGCGGTTAGCGGTGTTCGGAGAGGAGGCGGCCTCGAGGCACCGAAGGATCTCTGAACTGGAGAAGCAATTAGCTGAGGCAAATGCACGGGCCTCTTCGTCGATGGAGGAGTACAAGAAATTCACCGAATTTGCCGACAAACGCAGGGCGGCCTGTGCCGATGCATTTCAGCTGGGCGAAGATGAGGCGCGGGCTAAGGTTGCCCAGGCTTATCCTAACCTGGACCTATCGTGCCTGGACGCTGAACATTATGAGGCGTACACCCCGGGGGTCGAGAAGGATGAGTATGGAGAAATATCTGATGTCGACCTCGAAGCTATTCTGGGAGTCGATGCAACTGCCGACGTATCCCATCGTGACACCTTCGAGAAGGGGGGGCCAAGCGATGCCCCTGCTGATGCGGCCGCAGGAGATGCTGGGATTGACCCCAAGTCCTGACCCTTTGGGGGACTATATGTGTTTTTCCTTTCTTTTGTCTTGTAGTTCGACTGGAAATCAATAAATGGATCATCCGTTTTTCATTTGTTTGTCTTCCCCGGATGGTTTCTTGTCTCGAATTTTGGAGGAACATCCTAGTAGAGGCCAAGGCATAGGGATTGTCTCAACGAAAATGTCGGACGTCAATGTAGCCTGGTATAAAAGAAGGTTGAGAGACGATTTAACTTGGCTTAGGCCGAATGACATGGTGGTTCGACCAAATCTGAAGAACGAGATAGCTTTTTTAGGGCCGAGGGACAAAGTAGCTCGGCTAAGGCCGAGGTACAAAGTGGTTCGGCTAGGGCCGAGGAACGAAAATGGCTCGGCTAGTAGCAGATACTTCGGTTAGTTTCAAAGTATAGAAATAGCTTTGGCCCTAAAAGGGGGCATTAGGTGATGCCTAGGCCTCACACGCAATCAGACTGGAGGGTCATTACCGAGGAACGCTCGGCATCCCGCCCCTTCATTGCCTTATCAGTGTCCTATCCTTTCTTAGGAGAGTCGATTTTCGTTTCGCCGAAATAGATGATACGGATTTGACGCCAGCAAAAAGCTGCTCTAGAGCCTTCCGAGAGGCTTTTATTGCGTTGGTCTTTTCACACGTGGGTTGTTTTGGCATATGATGCAAGCGTTTGCCCGCCATTGGAGGATGTCATTTTTGTAGGACGATCTCCCGGATCTGCCAGTATCCGCAAGGTCAGTGGACGGTTTCATGCATTAAAAGCTCGCGATCCGGGGTCAGAAGTGATCTTTTGGCCCGCGTCATGATTCAGGCGATGTGCTTGGTGCGCATTGGGGGGCGCTGTTTTCATTTCAGGAGGCCACGTGGTGGCGTAGGCTTGGTGTTTTAAGTCCCGGGGCTTTCTGATAGCTGTTCCCGGCTTGCCTCTGCTTATAAAAAGGGGGGAAAGAGGGGTGTATTGGGCCATCCCGCTATTTTCTTTCCTGTGAATCATGAAGATACTCGTGATGCCTGTTTCTCCAAGGCCTATTGCGGGAGAAGTGAGCTAATCCCCTGGAAGTCGCCGCTATCCCCCAGATAGCTGGGGTGACAAAGGATCCGCCGGGGGTGCTTGCCCTCAAGAAGGTACCTTCGGAGATTGTATGGAGAGCACACAAGAGGTCTGCAGGGATCGCACGGAGAGCGCACATATACGCTTCCCATGTGTCCTTTATGGTTCCCCCTTGGGGACGTACGGTAGGAAGTGTACGCGGGCTCCCCATGACTCGCGTGAACTTTTCCTCCTCTCCTGGCCCAGATTCTTGGGCTTGCCCGTCCGGGGAATCTTTTGCCACATGAGGAAGGGGTGATGGTGCGTCGCCTGTAGGTACCTTGCCTTTGAGTTTGGGCAAGGTGGAGCAGTACACACCCGGTTTGGGGGAGCGCTCTGGCGCCAGGGCCTGCGAGCTTCCTTTCTACTCATCGGGGGGCCTCTCAGTTGGGTGGTTCGGGGTAATATCCCGTCCACCCTTTCCGATTATTCTGATATCCTGGTTGGGTCGCCGAGATATCATTATTTACCAAAGCTGGTCGCAACGGTTGGTCCACATCGTTCGCCCATTATCGGCTCAAGCTGACCGTTCGTGGTTTGTCCGATTTGTCGGTCCGGATGCAGGAGCATCATAGTTGCCCAGATTTTCTTTGGAGCAGTTTGCCCGAGTTTTGCACTCGTCTTTATTTTATGCATTTCAATGCTCTTGTAATGCCTCTCAGGTGGTTGTAATCGGTTTCATTGGCAATGAAATAAAGAAAGCTTTATTCTTTTTCTCAATTTCTATTTCTTTTGCGCCAAGAGTTGTTGTTGTTGGCAACGAGGCATAAGGACATCTCGTTTGTTTTTGGACGAGGATCCCGCGCTATCCGAGCCAGTCGGGGCTTGTAAGCCGCCCAAACTCGGACGGAAATTTGGAGACTGTTCGGCGGTAGAACATATTCCTTGACTATGGCCGAAGCTCGGAGATTTATTACTCGACCTTATTGGGGTTCGAAGATTTGTAGCCCGGCCCTGCCGAGGTTCGAAGAATGGTTACTCAGCCCAGCCGAGGTTCGAAGATTTAGAGTTCGGAGAGATGACTTAGTCGTCACCATTAGTCATGATACCTGGCCCTATGAGGCTCGGTGAGGAGTGTCAAGGCGGAATGGGCGGCGCATGGGTACGCCCATCCTTTATGATTTGGCCATTCCTGAGGGAGCGAATTATCGTCAGGTGCTGGCGCTCTTTCTTCTTCACATTTTTCAAAGGGCGGCCGATTTAAGAGAACTTGGGGGAGTGTTGAGAGCATTTACTGCGAGGGCCCGGCAGATCGGGAGGTACCCCGTTTCTAGAGAAGGAGGGGGATTCTCGAACAGTTCGTCAACATTTACCGATCTTGCTCGGGAAGGGGCATGGCCCTTCGGGTCCTGTGGCCGCCAGTTAAAGCGGCGACACATGGCGAATTCCCATGGGTCGGTATTTATAATCTGACTGATCGAGATACTCGCCTGAGGAGTATAAATATAGATGAATGGGGTGCTGGTGTTTACCATCCTTTCGGTTTAGTCTTCAAACAACTTCTGATATGGCTTCTCAAGGTGGGGGATAATCGTCCAACGGCGGTCATGGAGGTTCTCAGGGGAATCGCACCGCCGTGCTGATCGACGCCATGTCCTTGGCGTCCACCTTTGCAAGTCATGAACGGCTCGAAAAGGTGGTTGAAGAGTACCTCACCGTTTCCGTGAGGGAGGCAGAAGCCCTTCGCCGGGTGGTGGACCAGCAAAGGGAGGACATAGCGTCCCTCCACCAATGGGTCGCCAAGCTGTCCCGGCGTTTGGAGGGCCCGGCAGCTCCCGGGGAAGATAGTAAGCCCCTATGAGGGCTCTTTTTACTTTTTCTTTTTCACTGTTGTTGTTTTTTCTTCTTCAGTCAATGAAAATGAAGATTTTGCATCTGGTGCATCTGCTGTTGTCTCCAAAACATTCGCCAACGTTGATTGGGATTTATAAGCTGCCCGAGTTCGAGCTAGATTTTAGGAGACCGCAGTTGGGTTTAGTCAGGGCACGTAAGCTACCCGAATCCAAACATAGTTTAGAAGGATGTTTAGGTCGGTCGGGGCTTGTCAGCTGCCCGAATCCGAACCAAGTTTTGGGGGGTCATTGGCCTCTGTTTGGACCAGTGGCGGACCTAGGCGGTCCTTAGAAGGAGATCTTTTACTTCCGCCGGAGTATCGGGAGGTTTTTATTTTGGGGTATCCGAGAGGTCACTCGGCTTCAAACGATGCCTTGGGGCGTGGCTAAAGCATGAAGATTTTGCTCGTTTGGCCAAGGATTCGAGCATCGGGCATGGCCAGGGCGCAGGAATATCGCCCGGTTGGCCTGAGGAATTCGATAGTCAAGGACGTTCTTCGGCTTTGGCCGAGATTTCTAGTAGCAGAATATACCCCTTGACTTCGGCCAAGGCTTACGCACTCCGGTTTTGGCCGGGGCTTCAGAGATTGTGGCCCCGTCTAGGTTCAGGGATTTTGTTGCTCGGCCATGCCGAGGTTCGGAGATTAGTTGCTTGGCCCTGCCAAGGTTCGGAGATTTTGTTGCTCGGCCCTGCTGAGGTTCAGAGATTTTGTTGCTCGGCCCTGCTGAGGTTCGGAGATTAGTTGCTTGGCCCTGCCAAGGTTTGGAGATTTTGTTGCTCGGTACTGCCGAGGTTCAGATATTTTGTTGCTCGGCCCTGCCGAGGTTTGAAGATTTTGTTGCTCAGCCCTGCCGAGGTTCAGAGATTTTGTTGCTCGGTCCTGCCAAGGTTCGGAGATTTTGTTGCTCGGCCCTACCGAGGTTCGGAGATTTTGTTGCTCGGCCCTGCCGAGGTTCGGAGATTTTGTTGCTCGGCCCTGCCGAGGTTCGGAGATTAGTTGCTCGGCCCTACCGAGGTTCGGAGATTAGTTGCTCGGCCCTGCCAAGGTTCGGAGATTTTGTTGCTCGGCCCTACCAAGTTTGGAGATTTTGTTGCTCGGCCTTGCCGAGGTTCATAGATTAGTTGCTCAGCCCTGCCGAGGTTCGGAGATTAGTTGCTCGGCCCTGCCGAGGTTCGAAGATTTTGTTGCTCGGCCCTGCCGAGGTTTGGAGATTAGTTGCTTGGCCCTGCCAAGGTTCGGAGATTTTGTTGCTCGACCCTGCCGAGGTTCGAAGATTTTGTTGCTCGTCCCTGCCGAGGTTCAGAGATTAGTTGCTTGGCCCTGCCAAGGTTCGGAGATTTAGTTGCTTGGCCCTGCCGAGGTTCAGAGATTTCCTGTTTAAACAGGTAACTCGGTCGTGCTGAGAATTGGTAAGCAGCACCTGTTTCTTTTCACAATTTTTGGCGACATAATGTGTGGTGATTCATGTTGTAAATTATGAAACATGTGCCGATAAAAAGTGTAATAAGGTGAGCCTATGAAGGGTGTACCCTACTGATAATACTTATGGAGATTGTCCGAACTCCACGTTCGAGGCATAGATTTTCCGCTTAGATCTTGCAGCTTATAGGTCCCCAGTCCAACAATCTCTGCTACTTGGTAGGGGCCTTCCCAGTTTGGTGCTAGCTTTCCTTGCTCCAGCGGTTTGGAGACAGACGCTTTCCGGAGAACAAGGTCGCCAGGCAATAAAGCTTTCCCTTTGACTTTGGAGGCATGGTAGCGGGCCACCCTCTGCTGATAGGCAGCTACTCTGATCCGAGCTTTCTCTCTAACCTCCTCTATCAGGTCGAGGTTGGTGCGGAGCTGCTCCTCGCTGGCCTCTTCTGAGTAGCTTTGCACCCGCAGTGAAGGGAGACCTATCTCCACTGGGATAACGGCCTCTGTGCCGAAGGCCATCCGGAATGGGGTTTCGCCTGTGGGTACTCTTGGGGTGGTGCGGTAGGCCCACAGGACATGGTGCAACTCGTCCGCCCACCTGCCTCGGGCCCTGGAGAGCCGAGCTTTGATCCCTTGAAGCAAAGTCCGGTTGGTCACTTCGGCTGCTCCGTTGGCTTGCGGATGCCCGACCGAGGTGAGTTGGTGACGGATTCTGTGCTCTTCGCAGAACTGGCGGAACTTTGGGTTGTCAAATTGCCTGCCGTTGTTAGTGATTATAGTGTGCGGGAGGCCGAAACGGCAAATGATGGACCTCCATACGAAATCCCTGGCCCGTGCTTCGGTTATTTGTGCAACCGCTTCCGCCTCGACCCATTTAGTGAAATAATCGATGGCGACGAATAGGAATTTCCGCTGTCCCATGGCGAGCGGAAACGGACCGAGGATGTCCATCCCCCACTTAGAAAAGGGCCAAGCGGAGGATATGGGAACCAGGTTGGCGGAGGAGAGCCTCTGGATGCTTGAGTGCCTCTGGCATGGGTCGCAAGCTCGGACAAGATCGTTCGCATCCTTCTGCATGGTCGGCCAATAGTAGCCTTGACATAGTACCTTGTGACATAGGGACCGGCTTCCCAGATGGTTGCCGCAAATCTCCTTATGCACTTCGTAGAGGGCATAATCTGCTTCAGACGGGCAAAGACATCTGAGCAATGGCATGGAGAAGGACCGTTTGTAGAGCTGATCGTCGATCAACACATAATGGGTGGCCTGCAGCTTTAGCCTTCTGGCTTCTCTCTGGTCGGACGGAAGTGACCCTTCTTTGAGATACCTCAGAATGGGGTCGAACCATGATGGCTCGGCCTCAACTTGCATTACTCGGTCGGCTTCCGCGACGCTGGGTCTCTCTAAGATCTCCAGGTAAAATTTTTGCTCGGTATCCATAGATTTCACCGTTGCCAACCGAGACAACAGGTCAGCACGAGCATTTTCAGATCTAGGAATCTGAATAATCTCAAACTCAGGAAAATGGGATAGTAGGCTCCGCACCTCTTAGAGATATCGGATCATGTTTGGTTCCCGAGCTTCAAACTTCCCTCGTACATGACCTGCCACTAGTTGGGAGTCGGTGAAGGCATTAAGTTTCTCCACCTTAAGGCTGCGGGCGATTCGGAGACCGGCCAGCAAGGCTTCGTACTCAGCTTCATTGTTGGAGGCTGGGAAGGAGAAGCGAACGCCATATTCGAAGGTCGCCCCCTCCGGACTGGTGAGAACCAAGCCCGCACCGGAGCGATGAGCGTTGGATGACCCGTTGACATGGAGGAGCCACCGGGCGCCAGTTTTTGGTTCCTCGGGGGAGACGGGGGTGGAGCCGTCCTCTGGGATGGTACACTCGAGGAGGAAATTGGCTAACACTTGAGCTTTGATGGCCGGGTGAGGCTGAAAATGGATATCATGCTCGCTCAGCTCGATGGCCCACTTAGTCATTCTCCCTGATATTTTCGGGCGTGGACCACCGCCTTAATGGGTTGGTCAGTCAGGACTGTCACAGAATGCGCCTAGAAGTACGGACGCAGCTTCCAAACTGAGGTGATCAAGGCCAACACCATCTTCTCAATTCGGCTATATCTTGTCTCCGCATCGCGGAGTAGCCTGCTGATATAATAAATTGGCTTCTAGACCTTATTTTCTTTCCTGACCAGCACCGAGCAAACGGCGCCTTCCGAAACAGCAAGATACAGAAATAGCGTCTCGCCAGGATTTGGACTGCTGAGGAGTGGGGAAGAGCCGAGGTACTTCTTGAGATCTTGAAATGATTTTTGACACTCGGGGGTCCACTGGAAGTTCTTAGCCGATCGGAGAGTTTTGAAGAAGGGGAGGCATCTTTCGGCTGAGCGCGCCACAAAGCGGTTGAGAGCCGCTATCCTTCCGGTCAGGCGCTGGACTTCTTTAATAAATGCCGGAGGCGCCATCTGTTGAAGAGCTTGGATCTTCTGGGGGTTAGCTTCGATGCCCCGCTGGGAGACCATGAAGCCGAGGAACTTTTCGGAGTTAACACCGAAGGCGCACTTGGTCGGATTGAGCTTCATTTGATACTTGCGGAGTGTTGCGAAGCTCTCCGAGAGGTCCTCGACGTGTTGTTGTGCTTCTTTGCTCTTGACCAGCATGTCGTCGACATACACCTCCATGTTCCGGCCGATTTGCTCCTTGAATACTTTGTTGACCAGCCTTTGGTAGGTGGCTCCTACATTTTTAAAACCAAAAGGCATAACACGGTAACAGTAAGTACCTCGGTCGGTTATAAAGGCAGTCTTTTCTTCATCTTCGGGGGCCATCCGAATCTGGTTGTAGCTGGAGTATGCGTCCATGAATGTCAGCATTTGATGACCCGAGGTGGCGTCCACAAGTTGATCAATTCGAGGGAGAGGAAAGCTGTCCTTCGGGCAGGCTTTGTTGAGGTCGGTGAAGTCGATGCAAATCCACCACTTGCCGTTCGACTTCTTCACCATAACAACATTCGATAGCCAGTTCGGGTAATTTACCTCCCGGACAAAGTTTGCCTCGATAAGTTTATCAACCTCCTCTTCAATAGCCCTTTGCCGCTCTGGGGCAAAGCTCATCTTCTTTTGCTTGACAGGCTGGTACATCTCGTCCATATTAAGATGATGGACGAGAACCTCGGGGCTGATCCCTGGCATGTCAGAGATGGACCAGGAGAAGATGTCGGCGTTGCTTCAGAGAAATTCGATCAACTTGCGCCGAGGTTCTCCCTTTAGCAGCGACCCAATCTTTATGGTTTGGTCGGGACGGGCCTCATCCAATGACACTTCCTCTAGTTCTTCGGCTGGTTCCCCTCGTTGCTCGGTGAAGTCCTCCTGAGCATCTAGCCCGTCAACCTCCGGCATTCTAGACTGAAGGCTGGTGACGAAGCACTATCGAGCCATGGTTTGGCTTCCTTGGACGACTCCAACTCCCCGCCTGGTGGGGAATTTCATAGACAGGTGCAGGATGGAGACAACTGCCTTGAGGGACATCAGGCCGGGTCTCCCAAATATTGCGTTGTAGGGTGACCTGAGTTTAGTTACCAGGAAGTCTGTGTGAACAGTGGCCACAAGGAGCCAGGTTCCAGCGCGAACCGTTAAGGTTACGACCCCTTCTGGGATGATAACGTCGCCTGTGAAACCCATTAGGGTGGAATCCACGGCTTGAAGGTTTTTCATGAGCAGTCTCATCTTGGCAAACACATTGAGGTACAAAACATTCACAGAACTTCCACTGTCAACGAGGATCCAGTAGTCATTTAAATTGAGGGATACAACTAGTGCATCATCATGGGGGAACTGTATCCCTCGGAGATCATTGTCGGAGAAGGAGAGCTCGCCCGTCCGTGCTTTCTTTGGTGCCGATCCTTCATCATCATTTCTGGAGCTCGAGCTGCCGGCCTCCTCGATCATGTTGATGTGGCTGATCACAGTCGGGTTTGGTGGAGGAGGAGGTTGTTGAAGCTCGGGCTGGCGATCCCCCCCTTGTCCTGGCTCGGGTGCTCTCCTGAATTGGTTCAGTCGGCCCCGTTGAATCAGCCTCTCAATCTCATTTTTCAGCTGCCAGCATTCCTCAGTGTCATGGCCGTGCTCCCGGTGGTAGTGGCAGTATTTTATGGGGTTCCTCCGGGTCGGGTTCCCTCGGAGAGGAGCTGGCTGGGGGAGCTGGCGCTCTATCTCCATGAGGATCTGCGCCCGGGGCACAGTTAGCAGAGTGTAGCGGTCGAACCACCTGGGCAGGCTCCGGGAGCAATTTCTCGGCGGCGGTGGGGGAGCTCTTTGGCAATGAGGTGGACTTGGCCGGTGGACGGGTCGGTGCCTGTCAGGACCTTTGGGCTCTTTCTTCTTCACCAGCTCGGGCGGGCAACTCTCCGCGATTCTTCGACCCTGGCGTATTTGTCTGCCAGGGCCATCATATTGGAGAGGTTTGGGGGGTAGCTGACTTCCATCGCCAGGTAGAAGTCGCTCTCCTTCGAAACTCCCCCCGCCAAGGTGGACATGGCCACCTCATGATTAAGGTGGTCCACCTCTCTCTGATTAACTTTGGAGAGGGAGTCGGATCTCCGCTGGTGACGGCGGCTACTGACGAACTGGCCAACAAAAAGACGGCTCAACTCGTCGAATGAATCAACGGAACCTGATTTCAAGGCGTTGAACCAGGTTCGGGCAGGTCCTCTGAGGGTGGAGGGGAAGGCGCGGTAGAGGATTGCGTCGGATGCTCCGTGGAACATCATTATTGACCAGAAGCTGCTGAGATGATCATCCGGGTCAGAAGAGCCGTGGTAGGGCTCGATGGCGGGTAGTTTGACATGGGAGGAAATCACTTCCTCCATGATCCCTTTGGAGAAAGGGATGCCCTACTCCGCCTTGGGCTGGGATGGATGGGCCTACTTGGCAGCGTCTAGCTCCTGACGCATCTCTCGGATTTGTCGACGGATCTCCTCTTTAGAAGTAAGAGGAGGAGCTGGGCGGGGAGAGTGCAGGGACGGCGTTGAATCATGGCGGGAGGACACCGGGGAAAGGGTCCGGGTTCGTCGGGATCTTGGAGGATCCCGGTTACAGCTGCCCGCGGGACCGGTTTGTCTCCTTTGGGTTGATGTGGGGGGTCCGTGGCTCCACGCAGACCAGAGGAGGAGGTGGCTGGAGAGGAAGGAGCTGCGGCCTCCCTATGAAGGTACGGAGCAGGGGGAGCTGCGAAACGTTCCTGAACCAGGTGGGTCAGGGCTTGGACCTGCTGGACCAGTGTAGCGAACTGGTCCTGGGTCACCGGGATGGCTGGTGGTGACGAGGTCTCAACTGGTGGAGGGTGCGGCACCGTGTTTCCTGTCGGATCAGGTCTTTGAGTGACGACCTGGTCCTGTGCTTCAGAGGTTGCTCTTCTCCGATTAGCCATTGGAGAGGTTCTACTCCAGATCGAGATCCTTGTCTCCTTTCTTCAAGTTTTAACGGGACTTGAGACCCTTCCTCTAGCGCCAATCTGTTGCCGCCGGGATCTGTCCTCCGACTCGGGCGCAGTCGGTCTCCTGGTTTGGGCTTCCTCCTGGGCGGACCTGCACAGAAGTCCTCGTGCGTGAGGCGTTGGGGGTGGCCCTCCGCGGAAGACCCTCCGATGCTCAAGTCAGTGGGGATCGGTGATCAACAAAAATGGGAAGAGGGATCTCTCCGGGGAGTCTCTCCAGGGGTGGCCGATCGGGAGCTCTAGGGGAGCGCCGACGAGCAGTGGAGGAGAGTGAGAGAGTGAGCCAGGGACAGTGAGCGCCTACCTGAGAGAATCTGGGGTGTCATATTTATAGGCAATCACCTGGTTCTTGAGCGCCTTCTGGAAGGTTCGAAGGTTGTTAGGATACGGGAATGAATTGAATCAGGCCGTTGTAAGGCCGTGGGATCCGTATCTTGTTCGTTGAGGGATCGACGGTTGGGAGAGCTCTTTGATGGCCTGAGATCTGATAGATGTGTAGGTCTTAGGTAGTTATATTAGGTCCTAAACCACTCCCCAACATGATTCTCTGTTTGGGATTCTGTTACGATAGGTCTAGGCTCTCCCGCGTCGGGTTCCACAGAGGTGAGAGTCGAGTCATGGATCGCTCAGGGAGGCTGAGCCATGAGAAGCTCGGGGAAGCCGAGCTATAGGAGCTCGAGGAGGCCGAGCTATGGGAAGCTAGTGGGAAGCCGAGCTATGGAAACTCGGGGGAAGCCGAGCCATGGGAGGCTCGGCGGAGGCCGAGCTATAGAAGCTCGGGGGAAGTTGAGCTATAGGAGCTCGAGGAGGCCGAGCTATGGGAAGCTCGTGGGAAGCCGAGCCATGGAAGCTCGGGGGAAGCCGAGCTATAGAAGCTCGAGGAGGCCGAGCTATGGGAAGCTCGTGGGAAGCCAAGCCATGGAAGCTCGGGGGAAGTCGAGCTATAGAAGCTCGAGGAGGCCGAGCTATGGGTAGTTCGAAAAGGTTGGGCTATGGAAACCCGGAAAAATGAGTCAAGGATCGCATGGCCTGCCGGACCACATCAGTTTAGCTTGTTCCTCGGGGGCATATCGTAGCGGGCGGAGGTATGGGGCTGATCCTAGCCTCCTCACACGATTATCAATGCAATGATGATTCTACCCCTCAACACATAAGGACATGGCGTCGATCAGCACGGCGGTGCAATTCCCCTGAGAACCTCCACGACCGTCGTTGGACGATTGTCCCCCACCTTGAGAAGTCATATCAGAAGTTGTTTGAAGACTAAACCGAAAGGATGGTAAACACCAGCACCCCACTATCTGTATTTATACTCCTTAGGCGAGTATCTCGATCAGTCGGGTTATAAATATCGACCCATGGGAATTTGCCATGTGTCGCCGCTTTAACTGGCGGCCACAGGACCCGAAAGGCCATGCCCCTTCCCGAGCAAGATCGGTAAATGTCAATGAACTGTTCGGGAATCCCCCTCCTTCTCTAGAAACGGGGTACCTCCTGATCTGCCGGGCCCTCGCAGTAAATGCCCTCAACACTCCCCCAAGCTCTCTTAAATCGGCCGCCCTTTGAAAATGTGAAGAAGAAAGAGCGCCAGCACCTGACGATAATTCGCTCCCTCGGGAATGGCCAAATCATAAAGGATGGGCGTACCCATGCGCCGCCCATTCCGCCTTGACACTCCTCACTGAGCCTCATAGGGGCTAGGTATCATGACTCACGGTGACGACTAAGTCATCTCTCTGAGCTATAAATCTCCGAACCTCGGCTGGGCCGAGTAACCATTCTCCGAACCTCGGCAGGGCCGGGCTACAAATCTCCGAACCCCAATAAGGTTGAGTAATAAATCTCCGAGCTTCGGCCAGAGTCAAGGAATATGTTCTACCACCGAACAGTCTCCAAATTTCCGTCCGGGTTTGGGCAGCTTACAAGCCCCGAGTGGCTCGAATAGCATGGGATCCTCGTCCAAAAACGAACGAGATGTCCTTATGCCTCGTCGCCAACAACAACAACTCTTGGCGCAAAAGAAACAGAAATTGAGAAAAAGAACAAAGCTTTCTTTATTTCATTGCCATCGAAACCGATTACAACCGCCTGAGAGGCATTACAAGAGCATTGAAATGCATAAAATAAAGACGAGTACAAAGTCGGGCAAACTGCTCCAAAGCAGATCTGGGCAACTGTGATGCTCCGGCATCCGAACCGATAAATCGGATAAACCACGAACGGTCAGCTCGAGCCGATAATGGGCGGACGACGTGGACCAACCGTTGCGACCAGCTTCGGTAAATAATGATATCTCGGTGACCCAACCGGGATATCAGAATAATCGGAAAGGGTGGATGGGATATTACCCCGAACTACCCAACCGAGAGGCCCCCCGACGAGTAGAAAGGAAGCTTGCGGGCCCTAGCGCCAGAGCGCTCCCCCAAACCGGGTGTGTACTGCTCCACCTTGCCCAAACTCAAAGGCAAGGTACATGCGGGTGACGCCCCTCCTCATGTGGCAAAAGATTCCCCAGGCGGGCAAGCCCAGGAATCCGGACCAGGGAAGGAGGAGAAGTTCACGCGAGTCATGGGGAGCCCGCGTACACTTCCTACCGTATGTCCCCAAGGGGGAACCATAAAGGACACACGGGAAGCGTATATGTGCGCTCTCCGTACGATCCCTGCGGACCTCTTGTGCGCTCTCCATACGATCTCCGAAGGTCCCTTCTTAAGGGCAAGCCACCCCCGGCGGCTCCTTTGTCACCCCAGCTATCCGGGGGATAGCAGCGACTTCCAGGGGATAAGCTCGCTTCTCCCGCAATAGGCCTTGGAGAAACAGGCATCACGAGTATTTTCATGATTCATAGAAAGAAAATAGCGGGATGGCCCAACACACCCCTCTTTCCCCCTTTTTATAAGCAGAGGCAAGCCGGGAACAACTATCAGAAAGCCCCGAAACTTAAAACTCCAAGCCTACGCCACCACGTGGCCTCCTGAAATGAAAACAGCGCCCCCCAATGCGCGCCAGGCACATCTCCCGAATCATGATGCGGGCCAAAAGATCACTTCTGACCCTGGATCGCGAGCTTTTAATGCATGAAACCGTCCGCTGACCTTGCAGATACTGACAAATCCGAGAGATCGTCCTACGAAAATGACATCCTCCAATGGCGGGCAAACGCTTGCGTCATACGCCAAAACAACCTGCGTGGGAAAAGACCAATGCAATAAAAGCCTCTCGGAAGGCTCTAGAGCAGCTTTTTGTTGGCGTCAAAGCCGTATCATCAATTTGGCAAAACGAAAATCGACTCGCCTGAGAAAGGATAGGACACTGACAAGGCAATGAAGGGGTGCGGATGCCGAGCGTTCCTCAGTAATGACCCCCCAGTCTGATTGCGTGTGAGGCCTAAGCATCACCTAATGCCCCTTTTAGGGCCAAAGCTATTTCTATACTTCGAAACTAACCGAAGTATCTGCTACTAGCCAAGCCATTTTCGTTCCTCGGCCCTAGCCGAACCACTTTGTCCCTCGGTCCTAGCCGAGCTACTTTGTCCCTCGGCCCTAAAAAAGCTATCTCGTTCTTCGGATTTGGTCGAACCACCGTGTCATTCGACCTAAGCCAAGTTAAATCGTCTCTCAACCTCCTTTTATACCAGGCTACGTTGACGTCCGACCTTTTCGTCGAGATAATCCCTATGCATTGGCCTCTACTAGGATGTTCCTCCAAAATTCGAGACAAGAAACCATCCGGGGAAGACAAACAAATGAAAAACGGCTGATCCATTTATTGATTTCCAGTCGAACTACAAGACAAAAGAAAGGAAAAACACATATAGTCCCTCAAAGGGTCAGGACTTGGGGTCAATCCCAGCATCTCCTGCGGCCGCATCAGCAGGGGCATCGCTTGGCCCCCCCTTCTCGAAGGTGTCACGACGGGATACATCGGCAGTTGCATTGACTCCCAGAATAGCTTCGAGGTCGACTCAGATATTTCTCCATACTCGTCTTCCTCGACCCCCGGGGTGTATGCCTCATAATGTTTGGCGTCCAGGCACGACAGGTCCAGGTCAGGATAATCCTGGGCAACCTTAGCCCGCGCCTCATCTTCGCCCAGCTGAAATGCATCGGCACAGGCCGCCCTGTGTTCGTCGGCAAATTCGGTGGATTTCTTGTACTCCTCCACCAACGAAGAGGCCCGTGCATTTGCCTCAGCTAATTGCTTCTCCAGTTCAGAGATCCTTCGGTGCCTCGAGGCCGCCTCCCTCCGAATGCCGCTAACCGCCCCTGAAATTCCTGCCTCACCCTGTGCAACTGCAGGCAAAAAGCCGAGTAAGGCAAAAATCAAATGATCAAAATGAGTGAAACTAATAGCGCCCTACCTGCTCCTCCCGCCGGGCTAGCTCACCCTCCAGCACGTGGACCCTGTTGAGAGCCCTAGACCTAGCCGATTGGCTCTCGCGAAGGTTCTCTTTCAGCTTATCCACCCGGGACTGGGTATCCGATTTCTTGACGGGCAAAGTCAACCTCGTCAGACAATCTAGCAGCTCGTTCATCCGACCACTTTAGCCGGTCCTGTGTATCAGCGAGCCCCTTGCTTAGGCGGGTGAGGTGGTTTTGCTACCGCCGGCATTTGTGCTCTTCCTCCTCGAGCCTTTTCCTCCAGCTGGCTTTATCTTCAGCATGGCTGGTTTTCAGCTGGTCCCACCTCTTGTCAAAGAATAGTTGCATGGTTTTAACCTTGCTCTCGTGCTTCGCCCTGGCCTGAGAAAGCTCCAGACTAGCCTTCTCGGATTGCTCGCGGAAGCCTTGGAGCTCACCAATCTGTATGGTGAGTTGAGAGGCTCTTTCCCTCTCAACCGCAAGAGTCCTGTTGGTCTCCCCAAGCTCCCGCTGGAGCTCACCAACCTGTACGGCAAGTCGAGGGGCTCTCTCCCTCTCAACCACAAGAATCCTACGAGCCTCCCCGAGCTCCCTTTGAAGGACTTCCAGGGCTCGAGAGAGTTTATCAGTAGAACCCGCCCTCTCCTTGAAGTGATCAGCCTCGTAGCGGGCCCGAGCCCAAGCTCCAATAGCCAGATGTAAATGCCATTTCAGTGCCCTCATAATCAGGGCACTCTGCAAAAGAGGATGACACACATAAAAGACATAGTCGAACTAACTGACTAAAGACCCAACTCCGGTGCGACAACTTACCCGAGACGCGTAGTCTGTGGTGATCCTTATGAGAGCAAGGTCATCGATCTCGGGGAGAAGAAAAGCCTCATTCGGCACCCCGGTGCGACGGAAGGCTATCTCGACAAGGTCTTCTGGATGACCCTCTCCTGTTGAGGAACCCTCCTCCCCTTGAAACACGGACCGCATCAGAGCGGAGAACCTGGCACTCACTTTCGGGTCGCGTGAGTGGAAGTCTGCTCCCAGGGAGCCATCCAGAACACCCGCGACCCATGAGCTTCTTGATAGGCCAGCTTCCGCCGCCAGGGCCCTCGCTTGTGAAGCTTTGGACGTTTCAGCTCCGGCAAGGAGAGCCCCGGCCGAAGCATCTCCTTCGCTCGTCGGCTCCCCTCCTTCTCCTTCCTCCTCTTCTTCTTCTCCTGCTTCTACTCCCTCAGAAATCCCCCTGTCCACAACAGACCCTTCAGGAACTTCTGCTCCCCTTGGAGCCTCCTATTCCTCAGCGGAAGGCCCTTGATCGGAAATCCCCCCCGCAAATTTCGGTCGTTGGTTCGGCAGGTTCGGCCATCTCCTCGTCGCCCGCTGGCTCTCCTACCGGCGACCCAGGCCAAAACTCGCAGCTGCAACCTCTTCCCCTACCTCGATGGAAGCGGAGGTCGCTCCCACCTCCTCCTGTAACCTCGCCGAGCCACTGGCCTCCAATGAGGGAGACCGAACTGCCTCATCTGCAGGGGCCCCAAGCCAACCGGCGTTTCCCCTTCGCCATCGTCGTACAAAACGACAACGGGGGGAGAAAACCTCAGCAGCCTCCTCCGAAACCCCCGCGACTTCCCGGTCTTTGCCCTGGACAGACCTCCTCCGTCGCCGAAAGATCATGCACCGCCGAAACTTCGGTAGCTTCGGCTGTGGCGACGAGGAGCACCGCTATCACCGTCTCCCCCGATCCCCCTAGAGCAGGAGCCAGAGGTACGAGACCTCTTCTCAGACCGATGCTTGCTGCTGGAGCCAGATCTCCTGCGGCGCTTCCCCAGCTCCTCTCTCATCTGGTCTACGAGCGCCGACCTTTCGGCTATAGCGGCAATATGATTCGCCCGTTAGTTCACACAGAAATCAAAGTGGAGCCACACTAAACTATCAACTAAGGGGTAATACTCATCGCGAGGATCGACGGGGCTCAATCCGGCCGCAAAGAGAGCGTCCTCCGATAGGAGAATGCTGGCTGGAAGCGCCTGACTACCGCGCAGCACAACCAAATCCCTTTTCTCCGAATCAGTTAACTCTGGGTGCGCTTCTGGATCCTTCACGTACTGCCCCCATACCCAAGGGAAGTCCGAACCAATGTTCCCCCCGACTATGAAGAACCGCGACTTCCACTCCTTTATCGATGATGGGTTATCCGAAATCATCTTGAAGGATCTCCAGAGACCGATGTAAGGCCATTCTGAGGCCCTCTCGGAGACCAGATTGAAATACACCATGAATAGCGAAAGGGTCGCGTCACCCCGAGGTGCTTGCACAACGAGATAAACCCAATGAGGTTGCGCCAACTGTTGGGGGCCACCATGGTGAAGCATATATTGTAGAACTTCATCACCTTCCGCACCAACGGATGAAGAGGGAACCGGAGACCTGCCCTCAAGCTTTCCTCATAACAGAACGCCCCATCCCCTAATCCGGACGTCACCCTATCCTCAACCGTCGGGAGCAACAAGGCGACGTCCTGGGGGATTTTGTACAAGCGGCGCATCCATTCCAAATTCGCCAAGGTCACCTCCGAAGCTTGGTCACTTGGGCTCACCATGTCTTCGAATGCAAGAGATGCTGAGCAGATAGCAGCGAAAATGGAAAGACGAAGTTCTTCAAAGGAGAACGAAATGGGCACTATAAATAAGGATAGCGCCGCCACGACTCCATTTTTCCAATTGAAACTGCCTCAGGGTGAGGGTGAGGCGTCCCAACCTAGGCGTCCAGGACTGCCACTACGGGCGCCGTAAAAATCGAGATTTCCCATGCGGCGCTTCCCCAACCGTTACCTTTGCCCTTAAGGAATGACGAATCCACCTCGGAAAGGCAAGATGGCCCCACAGCATTAATTAGGGCATCATTGCGCAGGCTATCAAATACGCATCCCCAAATGCAGATCGCGCCACTTAAGCCTATACTCCCTACGCCCGAACCTATGCTTCGAACTAGGGAGTGGGGGGCATGTGTTGAGGGGTAGAATCATTATTGCATTGATAATCATGCAAGGGGGCTAGGATCAGCCCCATCCCTCCGCCCGCTACGATATGCCCCTGAGGAACAAGCTAAACTGATGTGGTCCGGCAGGCCATGCGACCCCTGACTCATTTTTTCGGGTTTCCATAGCCCGACCTTTTCGAACTACCCATAGCTCGGCTTCCCCCGAGCTTCCATAGCTCGGCTTCCCCGAGCTTCCCATAGCTCGGCCTCCTCGAGCTTCTCATGGCTTGGCTTCCCCCGAGCTTCCATAGCTCGGCTTCCCACGAGCTTCCCATAGCTCGGCCTCCTCGAGCTTCCATAGCTCGGCTTCCCACGAGCTTCCTATAGCTCGGCCTCCTCGAGCTCCTATAGCTCGGCTTCCCCCGAGCTTCTATAGCTCGGCCTCCCCCAAGCCTCCCATGGCTCGGCTTCCCCCGAGCTTCCATAGCTCGGCTTCCTCGAGCTCCTATAGCTCGGCTTCCCCCGAGCTTCTTATGGCTCGGCCTCCCTGAGCGATCCATGACTCGACTCTCACCTCCGTGGAACCCGATGCGGGAGAGCCTAGACCTATCATAACAGAATCCCAAACAGAAAATCATGTTGGAGAGTGGTCTGGGACCTAATATAACTACCTGGACCTACACATCTATCAGATCTCAGGCCATCAAAGAGCTATCCCGGCGTCAATCCCTCAACGAACAAGATACGGATCCCACCGGCCTTACAACGGCCTAATTCGATTCATTCATGTATCCTAACAACCTTCGAACCTTCCAGAAGGCGCTCAAGATCCAGGTGATTGCCTATACATACGACACCCCCAGATTCTCTCAGGTAGGCACTCACTGTTCTTGGCTCACTCTCACTCTCTCACTCTCCTCACTGCTCGTCGGTGCTCCCCTAGAGCTCCCGATCGGCCATCCCTGGAGAGACTCCCCTGAGAGATCCCTTTCCCCATTTTCTATTGATCACCGATCCCCACTGACTTGAGCGTCGGAGGGTCTTCCGTGAAGGGCCACCACAACGCCTCACGCGCAAGGACTTCTGTGCAGGTCCGCCCAGGAGGAAGTCCAGACCAGGAGACCGACCGCGCTCGAGTCGAAGGACAGATCCCGGCGGTAACAACAAGCTATAAATAAAGTAAAACTTGTGTATCTATTTTTTTTCTCTTTTTTTGATGATCATTATGGTGATGATGATATAATATGCTCAAGATTAAGAGATTAAAAACTATATCCATGTTCGATTAGTGGGTTCGAGATCATCCTGATAAGCTTTTTATATATATATATATATAGACACACACTATGGCTTAGGCACTTAGCTAATTTATCCACCTAATTCATGAACCATTTTATTAGAAGGTTTTGCAGCCATAGGATTGTATTGTAAAGTTTATGTTTAATGCAAAAACTCATCTAAGTTACCAACTAAAACTGCTAATAAAAAAAGATTAAGTTTAGGATGCAGGCACACAGCAAATCATTTCTACTTTCTGAATGCTAGGCTTTTTCTCTTTTAAAAAAAGTCAATACCAAGGCTTTTTTTTTTATGATAAAGCAAGTTTTTTTTTGGTACAGCTAAACTATAAAGGTTAAGTTTTTTTTTTTTAATGATAAAGCAAGTTTTTTCGTTGGTTTCTGACCATTAAAAGGTGTCGGTGTGAAAGATGTGACATCACTTATAAGACTAGTTGATGATATACTTCATGCGTTAATAATTTTAGTGGTGTCAAAGGGTGAAATCGTCGGATTTGATATCACGGGTTTGATTGGAGTGCTGCTAATCAAGCAAAATTTCCACCCATTATGGTTCGGAACGTTCAGATAAGGCCGACCAAGAAGTACGCTCTATCTTGCTTACATCGTGCCAGGCCAGCTGCTGGCCAGTTGCTTCGCAGGAAAGCAAAAGGGTCGGTCACCGCTGACTGAAAGGACGGTGGGTGGGTCTTTTTTTTAATTATTTTTAGTAAGACAGAGAGTGCTCTGTCAGCACAAGCAACATGTCGTTATTGTTTTCCCTATCCAATGTTGATACAATTACAACCTTAATTTATTTTATTATTATTATTATTATTATTATTATTATTATTATTATTATTATTATTACACTGCAAATGTATTTGCCTTATACAAACGTCCTGGATATATTGAGCTGATTTCTTCAAGCAGGATGACTTCATAAATACTATTGCAATGGATATGATCCATTGTCCATGCAAATTAAAAGAGACTTTGCTATAGATCCGCCCATAGCTCATAAGAAAAATATAGAATTAGGTTTTGGTCACTACAAGGATCAAATTTTCTTTTTTGTTGTCTCATTAGGATTTATTTAATTTGTAATATTTTAATAATTTTGGCTTGGGCACGATGAGATGAACGGGTTAGTAGTCCTATGATTAATTCTAACATATAAGTATATATATATTATATTTGGTACAAACGTATGATCCCATAATTCTAGTGCGAAGCAGCCTAAGAGATCAAGAAAAGATGTCTCTAAAGAAGGTAGAATCCTATCGTTCTGAGTCCAAATTCAATCAATAGAATGCTGAGCTACATAGAAAGCAACTCAGTCGGTTGCACAGTTTATCTTTCAATAAATATGATAGACTATGGTCTTTGTCGGATCTTGTAAAAATTATCAAATATCACGAAGGAATGGATAGGCATCATCGCGATCCATTCTGTCCTAAATTATAAATTGATTTCTAGTTTGAATGTATTCTCTTTGTCAAATTATAAATCTATTTTTAGTGCTTAAAGTCAAAAATGTCATATGGCCCCCGGTTAGCTCTACTTCGTGCATTCCAACTAACCTTATAAAAAATATATATAAAAAGGAAGCCTGGAAAAAAAAAAAGATCATGTGGTTATCATCAAATTGAATACGTTGGTTCTCTATAAACCTTAAATTTTTAATTAAGTAGGGACAGTGCCGTTACGGAGAGAACCAAGTCCCCTCAAACTACAAACTAAAACGAAGCTCTTCATACATGATTTCTATTTTTTTTCTTTTTTCCCTCCTCTTGCCTCCCGTCATATCTCTCTCTGATTTCTATTTTTTAAAAGTCACTTGAGATATAATGGTTCAATTATTTGATGATACAATAGGAAAAGTTCCCTCCTAGTTGCTCTCAAATTGCAAATCAAAAACCCTAGTTTTTCACATATGATGTCCATCTTTTTGATACATATGCTAAAATAAGAAATATCAACAAAAAAATGTTTTTTTATTTATTTTTCATGTATGGGAAACACAATCTAATAGTAGGAGTCATGGCTATTATAAGTAGAATGAATATAATATTGATCAGGCACCTTCGAGGCTCTAGAAGACAATTGAGACGGCTAAAATTGTGGAAAGATTGCTCAAAGCATCACATGAAAGTTAAAATATTTAGAGTAAGGATATAAATTAATGTATTGATAAATGAACATAAGTAGCTTAGTTGTGTAAGATCCATTAAAGGATTTTCTTTAATAAACATAATGGCTAAGATCTTAGAATAAATGATTTTCAAAAAAGCATACCTTGATTCATTGATATTTCTTGACGAAGACAAGAGGCTGTATATGGGTTAATGACAAATTAATTTTCTTCTTCTTTCTAATTCTCTTCTTTATCTATTTTGATGATCAAACAGACTATATATAGGAGAGAGAGGACCAATCTGGCTTCCATTAAAGAGAAGTTATTAGATAACAACTTTTCAAAAATGAATCAATAGAAAATTAGCTTTTATTAAACCATCATTATTACTTAAATTTAAATATCTAATAAAATTAGATATCATAATTATCATTTAGAATAAATAAATGATAAATCAATCATATATTCATGTGGGCCACATAAAAGGAAACGCAATATTCTTCCACTTGGTTCATATGAGATATTAAACATACTGGTTTAATAAACAATCATAATGCGCAGAACAAAAGCTAAAATATCTCATAATATTGGTCAAACATGAAATCATCATTAACCAAAAACTAATAAGGATCATGACGGCTGTATGCTATTATTTGATATACTCCCTTTCATGTATCATATTACTAGCTCTATACTTAACATGACCTATAATGAAAATTAAAGTATGTCTAACGATAATGTCTTTATCAAAGACAAATCCTATTAACATTCTCATAATTTATTTATGTATATATACCAACAAAATCAAACAGGATACATAAATGAATTAGAAAAAATAATTAATTAAGCTCAAAGTGTCAAATACATAAGAAACTTAATGGTTTTCAATAATGCCCATTCTTTCGACATGTTTATGAAATATCTTTGGTGGCAACCCTTTAGTTAGCGGATTTGCAATTATGACACTGGCGCTATAATATGTTCAATTGACACTCACTTCTTTTTTAACGATAAAGTATTTCAATTCCATATGTTTAGCACCCTTTGAATACTTATCGTTTTTAAAAAAGAAGATTGTTGCGGAGTTATCACAATACTGTCGATAACCTCAAGTTCTGAAATAAAATTCTGCAGCCATAAACCATGAATTGTGGCCTCAAAGCATGCCACAAACTCAGCTTTCATAGTGGATGCAGCAATGACAAACTACTTCGCACTTTTTCATGAGATTGCTCCTCTGACTAAAAGGAACAACTAGACAAATGTGGACTTTCTGGTATTTCAATTCTTCAATCTTTAATATAGCATAAGGCTGAATTTATCTTCCTTCTGAATTGGAACAACACTTGCAGAGCATTTGTTCATATTGAATTTCTCAAAAATTTTATTAATATATGCCTTCTGAGACAATCCTAACAATCCTTGTGATCTATTACGAAATATTTTGTTTCCAATCACATAGGATGCCTTACCCATATCTTTCATTTTAAAGTTCTTAAAAAAAAAATTCTTGGTCTCATACAACAGGCCAAGGTCATTAGTAGCTAGTAAGATGTCATCAACATACAAAACCAAAAATATGATTTTGCTTCCACTGACCTTCAAATATACACCGATCAACGGTGTTTTCTTTAAATCCAAAGAATATAATGGTATCGTTGAACTTAAGATACCATTATCGAAAAGCTTGCTTAAGTTCATATATTGACTTCTTCAGTTTATACACCATGTGTTCTTTCCCTTCAAATGAAAAGACCTTAGGTTGGTCTATATAAATCTCTTCATTTAAACTCCTATTTAAAAAGACAGTTTTCACATCCATTTGATATAACTCCAAATCATAATGAAATACCAGTACATAATAATTCTAAATGAGTCATTCTTAGAGACTAGAGAAAAAGTCTTTTTGTAGTCAATGCCACAATTTTTGAGTAAAACCTTTGGCAACAAGTCTGGCTTTACAACATTCAATATTGCCATTTGAGTTATGTTTGGTCTTAAAGACCCATTTACATCCAACTCTTTTACAACCTTCCGACAATTCAATAAGATCCCAGACTTCATTGTAATCCATTGATTTTAAATCTTCTTTCATAGCATCTAACCATTATATGAATTAGCACTTTTCATGGCTTATAAAAAAGAAACTGGATTGTCATTAATATCCAAATCAAAATCTAATTCTTATAGATAGACTACATAATCATCAGAAATAGCAGTTCTTCTTTGTCGTTGAGACCTTCTTAATGCTACTTCATTGGGTTCATGTATTGTAAGTTTATTAGTAATATCATCATTCTATGGTGTTTGATCATTGATTTGTTATTTTTAAAGTTGTTAAAAGTTCAACAACTCTAGAAACAATAACTTAAGAAGAAGTTATAGGTAAAAAAAACTTGTACCTTAACTTCTTGGATTTCCACTTTACGTTATTTCAAACTTTTACCAACTTCATTATTCTCAATGAACCTTGCATTTTCAGATTCAACAAATCTTATACTATGGTTAGGATAATAAAATCTATACCTTTTGATCTTTTTGGATAAACAATGAAGAAACTACCGGTTGTTATTAAGTCCAATTTCTTTTCATGCGGATTGTATATTCTTAATTTCGCTGGGCAACCCCAAATATGTAAATGCCTCAAACTGGGTTTTCTTCCTATCCACAGTTCAAAAGGAGTCTTTGGAACTACCTTACTAGGAACCCTATTTAGCAAATACATAGCGGTCTTTAAAGCATACATCCATAATAATAAGGATAGTGATGGATTAGTTAACATACTCCTAACCATGTTTATTAGAGTTCGATTACGCCTTTCTGCAATACCATTTTATTATGATATTTCAAGCATTGTGTATTGAGCACATATGCCAGGATTTTCAAGAAATTTGGCAAATGGATAAGGGCATTATCCATATTCATCATACTTTCCGTAATATTCATCACCTTTATCAGACCTAACAATTTTTACTTTTTTGTCTAGTTGTCTTTTAACCTTATTGATAAATACTTCTAGAACATTTACCATTTAAGATTTTTATGCAACAAATAGACATAGCCATAACATAAAAAATTATTAATAAAGATGATAAAATATTTTTCCCCATCAAAAGATGAAACATCAAAAGGCCCATATATATCGATGTGTATAATTTTAAGGAGCTGTATACTTGTTGTGGTGCTTTTCTTGATTGTGTATTTTGTATGTTTTTCCTTAATACAATCCACACAAATATCAAGATCAGTAAAATCTAAATCAAGAAGGATTTTATTCTTTACTAATCTCTCAATTCTTTCTTTGGATATATGACCCAAACATTTATGCCATAAGTAAGCTGATTGTTCATTCACTAAACCACTTTTAGTATCAACATTATGATGCAAGGTCAACAATGTCTCAACATTAAGACTATCAAGCTTAAATTTGTATAAACCATCAGAAAGAATACCAGAACCAATGAGATGATTATGTTAAAACAAACTGAAACATCAATTTTTAAATTTAAAAGAATATTCAACTGAGTCAAGTTTGGATAAAGAAACTAAATTATGAGAAATAGAAGGGACATAAAGTATTTAAAAAAGGTCTAAATGATGTCCAGTGTCTAGAATCAAATGATAAGTTTCAATGGCTTCTACTGGAGCTTTGACTCTATTTCCTATTGAAACAAAGTTTTGTTTGGGTTTATAGTTTGGATTGTAAGGAATCCTTGCATTATATTAGAAACATGAGTGGTACAACTAATATTAATCCACCAAGTATTATAAGAAACTTCTATTAGGTTTGATTCGAAACATACAAAAGCCTTAGGCTTTTTTTTTTCGAACCACGCCTTACGTTTCAAGTAATCTTTCTGATAGTGTCCATGCTTTTTGCCAAAGTAACACTTATCATCCTTGTTGACACCAAATCATCATCCTCGAGCATCCGATCACCTCCTCTAGCGAGTTTAGGATCCTCCAGCAAGCTTCTTGCGCTTGGAAGCCTGCAAATAAGTCCCGAGGATCGAAGATTCTGACGGAGACCCTTCGATGCTCAAGTCAGTGCTCTGGGCAATAATCGTGAGTTTGAGGAAGCTCAAAAGAGAGAAAAAAAGAGAAGCTTAGAGCCATGCTCTTTGTGAGCAAGAATAAGCATTTGGGAGTGTAGTTAATTATCAGTTACCTCGTCGAGGGTCCCTCTTACCCATTTTATTGATGCTTAGAGTCTGTGAGACTTGAGGCATGATCAAAATATTTATGATGGTGGCAGGAATGGCAGCAATGACATGGCTTTCTTCTTAGTGGCATATCAGAAGTGTAGGTTCTATCAAATATGGGTGGTTGCATAGTTGGCAGGTATTGCTTGGTTTGGACAGTTGTTGCAGGTTGTTGCAAGGTGTGGCCGATCGTTACAGCGTTTGCCAGATGTATCCCCCACTCCACACATTCGTTGCCTTGTGCAGATAGTGATGGGCGATAAAGTTAGGCATGTGGGCCTCAAAGTATAGCCGCTGAGGCAGAAGATGAAGTTTGGAGTTGAAACCAGCTCTATCCCTCGTAGAACATTGACTATAAAGTATGTGCATGGCATTATTCATGCCCTTGGATGAGCTCCAATGAAGTCCCTGGGTGAACATTTGTATGGCACTGTTCATGGCCGAGATATGTTGGCCGAGGTATATTGGCCAAGGCTGAAGCTAGCCGAGGTATAATGGCCGAGGCTGAAGCTGGCCGAGGCTGAGGTTGGCCGAGGCTGAAGCTGACCAAGGTATGTTGGCCAAAGCTGAAGCTAACCGAGGCTGAGGCTGGCTGATGCTGAAGCTGGCCGAGGTATGTTAGCCGAGGCTGAAACTGGTCAAGGTATGTTGGCCGAGGTATATTAGCCGAGGCTGAAGCTGGCCAAGGTATGTTGGCCAAGGCTAAAGCTGGCCGAGGCTGAAGCTGGCTAAGGTATATTAGCCGAGGCTGAAGCTGGCCGAAAGAGGGCCAATCCGGGTGGCTAACTAGGAGTCCGACTCGAGTGCGTCACCATTGCCCATGGGGTTTACTGGTCCCATCAGATGCCCCCCACACTCCTGAGCTTATGCGATCGCATGCCTTGCACTCACCAAATGAAAGGAGTATAGAAATTGTAATATCTTTCTTTGCACTTATCTTTTCTTGTTAGTTTTGGCTTTGACTTTTCATCCGCCTTGCATGAACATTTGCATGCTCTCCGAAGCTATGCATTTGCCTACCCAAAAACTTTTAAGCAATGTTGGAGGTAAGTTGATTACCGTTGACTAGCCGAGGGCAGCCAGCAATCCTCTCCCAACATAGAGTCTGGAAGTGGATGCCCATTAACTGTGAGTTGGGGAGTTGGCCTCTCCTAACTATGAGTTAACTTTGGGTCTACTAACTTTGACATGAAGTTTGAAGGTGGGTGCCCGTTAACTGTGAGCTAGAAAGTTGGCCTCTTCCTACTGTGAGTTATCTTAAGGCTTCTTCTTGGATGGCTGAAAGTGATCAGCAATATGTTGCAAGCGTATAATTTAAACAAAGGTCTTACCCGGTTGGCCATTGGCCGCTGATGCTAGAAATTCTTATCTAGGCAACATAAATAAACAAAAATGTATTTTAACATTTTGTAAAATAAACATGCAACGGAAGTAATAAGATATTGGATCTAATCCAATATCAGCCTACAACAGGATCAATATATGTATAAGTATAAAATATCTAATACATAGATCAAATCTATATAAAATAAAACATAGATCGAATATATATATAAAAAATAACATAGATCTTATCTATGTAGGTTGCCTAGTGGCTTAGATCTTATCTAAGTCACCAGTAAATATTGAATCTTTTACCTTTTGATGCTTAATCACTCACGCAGCAGTAGAAGGTGGTGGTAGATAGTACTTCTGCTAGCCACACAAAGGTGTATGACCTCTACAGGTGATCTACACCGGGGCTCTAGTCCTGACTAGCCTTTTCGGAGTGCTAGCTCCTCTCCTAGGCTTCGACGATGAGATTTCTTATCTTTTACACCAAGGTGTTCATGGAATTATCAAAAGGATGTATCTCACCAGAAAACATTTTTACCTCTAGGTTTATAGCCAGAATCCCTTTCATCCTAAAAACTTCACATCTCCCTATCGTTTCTTTTCTCAATGTTTCTTGAAAGATGGAGAAGAACCCTTCATCTTCAGTTAAAAACCGAAAAGGAGTTAAGAAAGAAACTCTTCATGTTAAGGAAGAAACTCTTCAACTCCTTTTTCAGTTAAAACAGAAAAGGTTAGAAGTTAAGAAATGAGGAGTAATTAGGGAGAGATCATTAACATCCATTTTAAATTCAGACTTAAAGTTTTGAATTCAAAATTCAATATTTAAACTTGAAATTAAAATTAGTTTAAAATTCAAATTTATAATTTGAATTTAAACGGTAAGGATGTTAACATTAGGCTTACCTAAATTTGAGTCCAAACCAAATCCTATTTAATTTGACCAAGATGTTCATAGCTCAATCAAATTGAGCTAGCCAGCAATCGTATTGCCAATTTAATTCTTCAATTAATTTATTAACATTTAATTTCTTAATCATCTAGTCAGGTAGAATCTCCTATGGCGTGTGACCCCATAGGTTCGAACACTAAACCGATAGCACTGAAACAATTCCAATACTAATCGAAGTCGCCATCTAGCAATGACACCCGACGTCCGGATAGGCTGAAGGTTATAGAGCAACTATCAAGAACCTCTGGCATATGGTTACCATATAATTCATCCCTTTGATCCTCATTGCTCAAGATGACCTAGGTTTCAACTGCCAACCCTTAATCAGTTCATCTATAAAGTATCTCAATCTTCATAAGTCCTGTGACTCCTCACAGGGACTACCCTGGCTAAGGTTTTGCTAAATTGAAATACAGTGTGACATTTATTCCAAACTATTTGGCAGGGTCAATCCCATCTTGATCCACTCACTGCTCCACAAGTACTTTACTGCACCCAGAAACCTTCTATCATTGGATTAAAAATCTAGGTAATCCGGCACCAAAGTACAGTAGGTTGCTTGCAAGCTACCATGGTGATCCCAGGTCAGATGGACACTTATATCCATATCCCTTCGCAAACACTTCTTGGAAGAAGAGTATTCCACAGATTGATCACGTTCAGTGAAATGTCATACACTTCACCTGCATATCATACCAGTGTCACCACACTCCTTGGTAAAGAGGACAACCAACCCATATGACATAAAATGACCTTTACTTGATACATAGTTGTCCTATAACTATATATCATTTGGTCGCGACTATTTTAAGAACCACTCAATAAACCCTCTCTTTATTGAATAGATTATGGTTCTAAGGACTCCATCACAAAAGAATTTATTTCAGGAAGATGCGATATGATGAACTGCCAAATTTTATTAATTTATAATTTATATGCATTTACAACTTGCACAATCATCTACATATTAATTGATTGGCTTTAGGACACAATTCCCAACATCTCCCACTAAGACTAAAGCCACTCAAAATAGTATCTAATACCCATCTTCCATTTATGGTCATCAAATTCTTTGATTCCAAGAGCTTTAGTGAATGGGTCGGCTAGGTTCTCCTTTTCATCAATCTTCTGAAGGTCGATGTCACCTCGCTCAATGATTTCTCGCACAAGGTGATAATGGCGCAGAATATGTTTGGGGCGTTGATGGGACTTGGGCTCTTTGGTTTGAGCAATGGCTCCGGTATTGTCACAGTATACCGAAATAGGACCATCCAGAGAAGGTGTCACTCCCAGTTCTTCTAGAAACTTTCGCAACCATACAACTTCCTTTGCTGCATCCGATGCCACAATATATTCTGCCTCGCATACTGAGTCCGCCACAGTATGCTGCTTAAAACTTTTCCAGCAGATCGTTCCTCCATTTAGGGTAAAAATAAATCATGATACACTCTTGCTGTCATCCCTATCTAACTGAAAACTGGAGTTAGTATACCCCACAAGTTTTAAGTCAGGTTCTCCATAAATTAGCCATTGGTCCTTAGTATTTCATAAATACTTAAGAATAATCTTTACTACTTTCCAATGAGCTTCACCTGGGTTAGACTGGTATCTACTCACTATCCCTAGTGAATATGCCACGTCTGGTCTAGTACATATCATAGCATACATGATAGAACCCATTGTCGAAGCATAAGGAATCCTACTCATACGCTCTCTTTCCTCTAGAGTTATCGCACAATCCTTTTTTGAGAGAGAAATTCCATGGCCTATTGGAAGAAGTCTTTCTTGGAATTCTCCATGCTGAACTGTTTCAGCACAGTATCTATGTACATAGATTGAGATAATCCTAGAAGCCTCTTAGATCTATCTCTATAGATTTTCATACCAAGTATATAAGAGGCTTCTCCCAAGTCCTTCATAGAAAACTGATATGACAACCAGACCTTTATTCCCTGTAGTGCTGGGATGTCATTTCCGATTAAGAGAATGTCATCCACATACAACACAAGGAATACAACCACATAACCATTTTTCCATTTGTAAATGCAAGGTTCTTCTCTGTTTCTAACGAAACCATATGTCTTGATACATTTATCAAACCGCATGTTCCAACTCTGAGATGCCTGCTTTAATCCATAAATGGATCTTTGTAGCTTGCACACTTTTGACTCATCTGTGGATGTAAACCCTTTAGGTTGTATCATATACACCTCCTCTTCCAGCTCACCATTCAGGAAAGCTATTCGGACATCTATTTGCCAGATTTCATAATCAAAGTGTGCTGCTAAAGAAAGCATTATTTGAATGGATTTGAGCATTACGATAGGAGAAAACGTCTCATCATAGTCTATACCATAACGTTGACGATATCCCTTGGCAACCAGATGGGTTTTATAGGTCTCTACCTGCCCATCTGCACCTCTTTTTCTTTTGAAAATCCATTTGCACCCAACGGGTTTTATCCCCTCGGGTGGATCAACCAATGTCCATACATTGTTGATTTTCATAGACTTCATTTGGATTTCATGGATTCTAGCCATTTGTCAGAGTCATACCTCTGCATTGCATCCATATAGGTGATCGGATCCTCATTGTTCTCATCGAGTTCAATAGGATCATCGTTCTGGACCAAGAAACCATAGTATCTATCCGGTTGACGGAGTACCTTACTAGATCTCCTTAATGGTTCTTGTATAGGCTCTAGGTTTGTTCTAATCAAATCCGCTTTTGTATTGTCTCTTAACTGTATTAGTTTTTCTTCGTATTGAACTTCACTAAGTTCAATCTTAGTAGCTCCAGTTCCTTTACCAAGAACTCCTTTTCTAAAAAGATAGGCCTAAGACTGACGAACAACTTTTGTTCTTCAGGCAAGTAAAAGTAATACCCCTTAGTCTCTTTTGGATATCCTACAAATAGGCACCGGTCAGACCTAGGTCCAAGCTTATCTGTTTCTAAACGTTTAACATAAGCTGGGCAACCCCAGACCCGAAGGTGTGAGAGTATCGGCTTATGCCCAGTCCATATCTCATATGGTGTTTTGTTAACGAACTTACTTAGGATCCTATTTAAAAGATAATAAGTTGACTCTAAAGCATAACCCCAAAAGGAGATCGGCAGAGATGCAAAGCCGATCCTAGACCGAACCATGTCTAAAAGGGTTTGATTCCTCATTTCAGACACTCCATTTAATTAAGGTGTCCTTGGAGGGTCCATTGAGAGAGAATCCCATTCTCCTCAAGATATGTTAGAAACTCACTGGAAAGATATTCACCACCTCGATCTGATCAAAGGGTTTTGATAAACTTTTCAGTTTGTTTTTCTACTTCATTACGATATCGTTTGAACATTTCAAACGATTCAGAATTATGTCTCATTAAGAATATATAATCATACCTCGAAAGATCGTCTGTAAACATAATGAAATAATTATACCCACCCCTGGCACTGACATTCATAGGTCCACATACATCGGTATGTACCAAACTTAGAATTTTATTGTCCCGTTCACCTTTTCCACTAAAAGATGATTTGGTCATTTTACCCATAAGATAAGATTCACAAGTTGGTAATGATTCGAAATCATTAACCTCATGTAGACCTTCTTGTCTCAACCTATTTATCCTGTTCTTGTTAATATGACCTAGCCGGCAGTGCCAAAGATAAGCATTACTGATATCGTTTATTCTAGGGCATTTGCTAGATGTATACATTACACTAACAGGTCGCGATAGTACATATATGCCATTACTCATATATCCATTCATCATAACAGAACCATTCATAATGATTTTGCAAATGTCATTCTTTATTGATAGTTCATAACTAGACATGGCCAATTGGCTTACAGAAATAACATTTAAAATGAAAGATGGACAATAATGACATTCATTTAAAATGATTGTACAAGACTCAAAAACAAGTTTGACGACTCCCAACGCTAGGACTGGAACTTGGCTTTCATTTCTCACATTCAAGAATCTCTCACCGTCCTCGAATCTTCTACTAACTTGAAGTCTCTGCAAAGAATTGCATATGTGAATTGGACTTTCATATCCAATACCCAATTAGTAGTATCATAGATAGAGAAATTACAAGGCGTTATCATATATATACCTTGTTCAGCATTTCCTTGCTGCTTCCTCTTCTTGGACCTATTCAGGTCAAGGGATGCAATATAAAGGGGATAGTTCCTCTTCCAATAACCCTACTTCTTGCAAAAGAAGCACTCTTCCTTACTCTGATCAGCTTTAGCCCTTTTAGCATGATTAGTTTCAGCATTTTGCACCTTCTTCCTTTTATTTTTTTTCCTTTCTTAAAGGGACGACGACCACCCAAAGAATCTCTCACTAAATTCACCAACCTTCTATCAAGCTGGTGATCTTTCTCATAAGTTTGCAGTAAACCAAGTAAACCATGGTAGTTTATAGCAGGCTTATTCATTCTATAATGATCAAGAAAGTCAAGAAAGGAAGGAGGCAGGGAGTTCAGTATCGCATCTTTCCCAAGTTGTTCATGCAAAGGACAACCAAGTTTGCCCAAGCGTTCAATCATTTCGATCATGTACAATGCATAATTAGTGACTGAGGCTCCATCATGCATCCACGCATTGTAGATGCACAACAGTAAAATTTAAGAATAGCAACCCTTTTCTTTCAACGCTATTGAGGAGCGTCGGGATCTAACCATTTTGCCAACGCAGTCTGCTGACACTTCATAGAAGCGTTGGATCGAACCCTAATCCCTCAACCGATCCCCCCCCCCCCCCCCCCCCCCCCACCCCCACCCCCTGCCGTGTTTCTGATCTTCACCCCCCTCCCCCCGAGCTCCCGATATCTCCCGATCTACCTCCCCCCGAGCTCCTGATCTTCCCCCCCTCCCCTCGAGCTCCCGATCTGCCCCCCCGGATCTCCCGATCTCCTCTTCCCGAATCTTTCTACGCCTCGTCTCGCCTACTGTCCATCTCCATCTGAAGGGACCTAGGGTTCTAGTGGTCTTTCTTGATACCGAGATCTTTCGATCGGAGGTGAGCTACTTTTCATTTTCTTGATCCTAACTTTCTTTTCTCTCTTCCGCTCCCTCTGCTCCTCTTTCATTCCTTCTTCTTGGCCCTGAGTATTGCCAATTGGGGCGAAGCCTTGCTGGATCAAAATAGTCATCACGGTGCCGATCGGATGAGACATAGCTACCTCGGCCATCATCACCGAAGCTTCACTGTTCTACCACCACAGAGCCTCTGTCAAAGGGCGTCTCTAGCTATGACACCGTGCTCTATCAAAGCGTAGAGTATCTACTCTTTTGCTACCACTCCACCAACCATGAGGGATTGGAAGGCTACAACCACCTCATCCTCATCATCGTCGTCGCGCTCTGCATCGCCACCACAATCGCTGGTGGTCTCTCCCTCGAGAGCCTCGCCATGGACCTCGCCAGCGATGTCTGCATCACTCGCCAAGGCTTGTGGTTCTACCAGACTGCCTTCACCCTCTACGGCCCCATGATGCCCCAGGATTGCTACCTCGATGATGACAACGATATCAAGTGCCACTCCAATGAGAGCGAGGTCCGGGGGGAGCTGTTGGCCAACTTCCAGCTTGTTTTTCTAACCTTTATCTACATTCTTGGATGCTATGGCATTGCTGTAGTGAGGTATGGCCATTCGGATTTGAGGACATTCCATGCCTCTGCTCTGGTCTCCCAAGAAGGTGATAGGAATGGCGAAGTAGTGGCTGCTTAGTGACAAGGAAAAGGTTCATTGATACTTCCTTGAGCTTTTTCCTTTTTTTTTAATCTCTAATTTGATCCTTGGATCTTTGAAACAGAATTTTAGTAGACTAAAATGCACTGAAGCCTTGCTTTGAGCTGAATGTGGCATGCGTCATTAAACAAAGGCCAGCCGATTTGATTTGGAGGATGGTAGAATTATTCTTTGAATTCTATTGGAACCTTGGAAGTTGGAACTAAATTCAGCTAGATTTTTCCCAACTTTAATTCGGAGGTATTCCAGTTAATGTCAAATGGTTGCTTTACCAATTGTCATAAAGTTTGTGTGAGCGATTTGCATGAGAAAACCCTCTAGATTTCTAAAGTCGATGCAGGACAGAACATAAGTGTGATTTGAAAAATCTCAAATGGCTTTTCTTGTTCTGGATGTTAACTTTTATCCCTAAATTTATGTGATTGCCTTGAGATGAAACAAATATGGTTAGTAGCACCTATGTTATTAGAGGAATTCAATTCTCCAATCCTCTGAAGTGGGTCTCGTTTGGCTGTTACAAACTCGATCTATGCTAATTGTTTTATCCTTTTCTTTTGAGTAATTGTTTATCCTTCTAACATTAGCTAAATTGATGTTTGGCTTCTGTTCCTTGGGTTAGGATCTGGAGTTCTTGGAAGCTTGTATTGTAAAATGAAGCACACTTGAATAATATCTGGAAAGATTCAGTTGTGATGGCAGTAGGATGTTCATCCTTTATACTCTTTAAGGTTTCTAATTTGTTGTTTTGATGCATTTGCAATGTAAGCATCATAATGAAGAGAATGACAACAAACAATTGAATTTTCAAGAGAGAGTCAAATATGTGAATTAGACTATGTGATCTTCTTGCCTTTGTATATAATATAATGACAGAAAAACTTTTTGTTAGAATTTTTCAAGAGAGGACCCATGCTTCATGAAAAGGGGTAAGCTCACCTTGGGTGACCCTTCATGAAAAGGTGGTACGCTCACTGCGGTGACCAAATTTTGCTCATCCAATATAAATAGCCGGGGCGGAACGAATGGCTCCACCATTCAGCTCCGCATAAGAAGCTTGATACGTGGCATCATCCAACTAGCTAGAAGCTTCCCGACGCTTTTTAAAAGCATCGCGACTCACCTATTCAGTACATTTTTCAATGCTTTTAAAAGCATCGATAAATTTTTATTCCACCCTTGGTTTATCGACGCGTTTAAAAGCATCAAATTGTATTTTTTCGTTGCTAAAACACCTTTTTTAGCGTTGTTATTCGCTATTATTGTTGTAGTGATGGCACAAGAGACCTTATACCTCTCAACATCGTCTGGTGTTCCAAAGGATTTCTTCAACTTTTGAAGAATTTTCTCTGGCTGGGCTTCCTCAAATTTACGACTGAATTCGTCGTTCATCGCTACTAGCATTATGCATCAGATAGTGGTCCAATCAGAGAGCTACTTCTGATAAGTATCCCTGATCAAACCCCGAGCATTAGAAGCAGGGACTTCAGGTGCTGGATCTGTTATCACATAAAGGATCCGTTCATTCTCTAGAACAATCATAAGCCTTCGATACCAGCTATCAAAGTTGGGACCCTTAAGTTTTTCATTATCAAGCAATGAACGGAGCGACAAGTTGGTAAACATTATCTGAAAGGAAAACTAAGAACCTATTACTATATATGAATTATTATCCTAAGACATGGACTTTAGTCTAAAGGCCCTCCCAATATTTTATTCAGACTGGTAGCCTCTACCTCTAATCTGAGGAATTATTTTTAATTCCTTAGTGGGTACTAGAATCCAATAGACAATACATGAGCCCGACTTTGGCCGGCTCACCCATGCACATCTAAAGGTAGGTTCTTTAACCGATTACTTCTCCAAGTAACTTCTAGGAATTAATTTTGCCCTAGGGTGCCCTTCAATTGGCCTTTGGGCCTCCTATTGAAGGTCCTAGTTAGGTCCAACCATTAACATGATAAAATTTAATGCTTCTAACCAACTAATAGTCAAGCCCGACTTTGATCGGCCCACCTGACTACCGTTAAGAGAGTCACATTGAGCCATCATGTTAGGATTGACAATTCCAATAGCCTGATGAACATTCGATCTTTGGGTCAGCCAATGATCACCTGTTGACCCCAGATTGATTTTGATGATTATAAAACAATTAAGCAATTCTTAGCTTAATACAGGAAAGTTCGATCGCTTTGCAAGTAAGTATCTTTGTGCAAAATTGATTGGTAAGAGAGTACTTCATTCTATTTTGCCACCTGTTAAATTTTGTTTGCCTTAGATAATTTTATTGGCTTGGGGGTTAACTGGTTAGCTAACTTGTTATTCCATTTAGCTAGCTGGCACGACATTCGGCTAACTGGTAAGTTGTCTCTGTGATATTGGCCGAATAGTTGCTTATTTAAGCTAGCTGGTTAGCTAGCTTGTTAGCTAGCTAGAGTTCTTTCAGGTAGCTAAGGTGCTCGTCACTGTTGCTGGCCGAACGTCCTCCATTTTTAGCTAGCTGGTTAGCTAGCTTGGGATGCCTTTAAGCTAACTGGATTTCATTTTAGCTAGCTATCACTTCTGTTACTTTTGTTGGCTGAATGCTCTTTATTTTTAGCTAACTGTTAAACTAGCTGCTAGATCTCCTAGCTAGCTGGCGTATCTTGTTAGCTAACAGCTTTGACTTAGAGCTAACTGCTTAGCTAACTATTTTTCACAGGAAAGCTTCAGACCGTGCGCTGTCAAAATTTAGTTAGCTGGAGAGCTAACTTCCTCTCTCTTTGACCGTTTGAATTGTTTCTATAGTTAACTGAAGAGCTAGCTACCTATTGGTTAGTTAGCTGGAAAGTTAGCTATTTTACGCTGACATGTGGTTGCCATTTTGCCCAATTAGCTAGTGAGCTAACTAGCTTGGGCGATCTCTCTGTTGCTTTTCTCCTTAGTTAGCTAGAGAGCTAACTATGTTGGATGGGCTCTCTGTTGTTTTTGAACTTAGTTAGCTAGTGAGCTAACTAACTCTTCTTTAGTTAGCTATTGAGCTAACTCCCTTCCTCTGTGTCTCCTGCAAGCCATGAGCCATCATTTTTAGTTAGATGGGGAGCTAACTACCATAGCAAGGCATCTTTCCTCTGCCGTTTGATTTGTTCGTTAGTTAGATGAAGAGCTAACTATCTTTTGCTTAGTTAGCTACTGAGCTAACTGAGTACTCTGTACTTTTTCTCCTGGCCGATTTCTTTTGTTATTAATTAGCTGGGAAGCTAACTAGAAATTGTTTTAGTTTCCTAAGGAGCTACCTCTGAACGCCTTTTCTTTGCCGTGGCATCTCTTGTGAGCTAGCTGACTAGCTAGCTGGGATTTCCTAGTTACATCTTGGCCGAATGCATTCAAGTCTTCAACTACCTGGAGTTAATTCTAGTCAACTGCCACCTGAGTTCTTGAGCATGCTCTTTCTCTCTTACTCTCTCTCTATTTCTATTTTCAGCTACACTTAACTTTTGATTCTTTGAATTGTTTTAGGGTTCTTCCTTCCTCAAATGGAGACCTGCATTCAATGCTTAAGGGAAACAATTTACAACTGTTATATTTTCTTTCCGTTTTTATTTTCATTTGTTCCTAATGTATCAAATGGATATCTTTTTGTTGGATTATTATAAATAGCTGGGATTAGAAGCACACTATGACGATTTTTGAAAAAGAGATTTTCAAGAGGAAGAAATCCAAGAAAAGAGTTTTTACTGCATATTGTTGAGTGGTTGATAAGAGAGTTGTTGTGCATTCAAGTTCATTCATTGCTCTAAAAAGTCATCCAGATCATTGAAGTTTTTCAAAGCAATCAAGGCTTCAGCTACTTCGACCTCGTTCATTTATTGCCGAAGATATTGCTTCAAAAGTTGTAAAGTATTCTCTATATATTTGTTCATTGTAGGAGCTTCTCTTTATCATTCTCTGATTATTTTGTAAAAGGGTTAGTGTTAACCCTTGATTATTTTTGGCTTTCTTGTGCCGTGAAACAAGAGGACTAGCCTGGTTTGGCTAGGGGTTCTTGGCTTCCTTGTGCCATGAAACAAGAGGACTAGCCTGGTTTGGTTAGGGGTTTTAGGCTGCCTTGTGCCGTATAAACAAGAGGGCTAGCTAGGGAAGGCTAAAGGTTGTAATCGTTGTGGTACGATTAGTAGAATTCTCAAAGGTTTTGGGGAGTGGATGTAGGTGCTGAGTTTGGCACCAAACTACTATAAACTTTTGTGTTTGTGGTTGTTTGATTCTCTATCATTATTATTCTGTACACCCCACTTCACCACTACAAATTAAAATTAGGGTTAAAGCACATATATGTATAGTAATTAATTTTTTAATAACCCAATTCACCCCCTCTTGGGTTGCTACATCTGGGCAACAAGTGGTATCAGAGCAGAGTGCTCTTGATTCCTATAGCTTTGATTAGCTTGGAGCCAAAGATCAGTAGTAATCCCAATGAGTTCTATGTTGACTGAAGGACAATCAACTAATAGACCACCTTTGTTCAATGGAACAAATTACACATATTGAAAAGCACGAATGGAAATCTTCATTCAAGCACTAGATTATGATTTATGGGGAATCATAATTAATGGATCACACACACCCACTATTATGATTAAAAATATTAATATTGCAAAACCTGAATCTGAATGGGATGAGCAAGATAAGAAATTAGCTTAATTAAATGCAAAGGCTATGAATGTTCTTTATTGCTCTCTTGATGCAAATGAGTTTAACCGCATATCAACTTGCATGTCTGCTAATAAAATCTGGGATAGACTTGAAGTCACCCATGAGGGTACAAATCAAGTCAAGGAATCCAAAATAAATATACTTGTTCATAAGTATGAATTATTTAAGATGGATCCTGCTGAAAATATTACTGATATGTTTACAAGATTTACTGACATTATTAATGGATTGAAAAGTCTTGAAAAATCTTATGTAACCGTGATCCTATTAGAAAAATCTTAAGATCTTTACCTAGGACATGGGAAGCAAAAGTCATTGTAATTCAAGAAGCAAAAGATCTCAACACTTTATCACTTGAAGAGTTGGTTGGTTCTTTGATGACTCATGAGCTTCAGCAACGACAACATATCGATGAAGATGAATCAAAGAAGAAAAGGACCATGGCATTGAACGGTGCAACTCAAGAAGATGAAAGTGAAGAAACCACAAGTGACAGTGAGAAAGATGATGAAATGATACTTATTTCAAAAAAATTTAAAAAGTTTATGAAGAGAAAGAAATTTGGAAAAAAAAAATATTTTATCAAAGGAGACATAGCAAAGACAAGGAAAAGAGTGAGCCTCCAATATGATATGAGTGTAAGAAGCCTAGATACATCAGATCAGATTGTCTACTATTAAAGAAAGGATCTAAAAGAATAAAGAAGAAGGCAATGATGGCTACTTAGAGCGATAGTGAAGCTACGAGTTCAGAAGAAAAAGAGAAAACTGAAGTTGCCAATGTTTGCTTTATGGCTGATAATGATGAGGTAAGCCCTAACTTTTTAGATGATTTTACCTTTGATGAATTACAATGTGCATTTTATGAACTTATTGATGATTTTGCAAATTTAAGTTCAAAAAGCAAAAATTGAAAAATGAAATCAAAAATCTTACTCTTGAAAAGGAAAGAATTTCAAAGGATAATGAATCATTGTTAAAGGAAAAACAAGATTTAAAAATGAAGTAAATAAATTAAAACTAATTATTGATAGATTTAATCTAAGCTCAAAAAAATTAGAAATAATTTTAAATAGTCAAAGAGCTGTTTACAATAGAGCTGGTCTTGGATACAGTACTTTTGAAAGACATAAATTTTTGAATAATATCTATGAGCATGCTGATGATTCTACTAAAATTACATATTTTAAATGTAGAAAAATAGGATACAAAGCTTATATTTGTCAAACACAAAAGATAAGAAAAATATGGGTTCCAAAAGGAACCATCTTGACTAACCCTAAAGGACCCAAGAAAGCTTGGGTACCTAAAAACAAAAATTAAAATTGTGTATGCAGGTGTGTCTTGCAACCCGAGCAATTAAAAGACAATGGTACTTGGATAGCGGGCGCTCAAGACACATGACCGGTGATGAATCACAATTCATCACTTTGGATGTAAAAGATGGAGGTGTTGTTATTTTCAATGATAATGGCTAAGGAAAAATAATTGGCATTGGAAAAATAGGTATCACACCTCATGCTTATATTGATAATGTTTTGCTTGTGAAAGGACTGAAACACAATTTACTTAGCATTAGTCAATTATGTGACAAAGGATTTAATGTTACATTTGAATCATCCTTATGCATTGTTAAAAATCCTGCTAATGAAAATATGAAATTTGTTAGTCAAAGCATGGTAATGTATACATTGTTAATTTAAATGATTTGCATGATCAAAATATTGATTGCCTAGTTGCTACAAACAATAAAAATGATAATAGTTGGTTATGGCATCGTAGGCTAGCTCATGCAAGCATGGATTTACTATCTAAATTAATTAAGAAGGATTTAGTACATGGTTTGCCAAAACTTATTTTTGAAAAAGATAAGATTTGTAATGCTTGTCAATTTGGAAAACAAACCCGAGTATCTTTTAAATCAAAGAATTTAGTTTCAACCACTAGACCTTTCGAGCTCTTGCATATGGATTTATTTGGTCCTACAAGAACAACTAGTCTAGAAGGAAAAAGATACGATTTTATTGTTATTGATGATTTATCTCGCTTTACATGGGTTTTATTTCTATCTAGTAAAGACAAAGCATTTTCCAGCATTTCAAAAATTATTTAAAAGAATTATAAATGAAAAGAATTCTTCTATTTTATCGATACGAAGTGATCATGAAAAAGAATTTGAAAATAAATCTTTTGAAGAATTTTGTAATGAAAATGGAATTAAACATAATTTTTATGCACCAAGAACATCACAACAAAATGGAGTAGTTGAAAGAAAGAATAGAACATTAGAGGAAATGGCGCGTACTATGTTGTATGAAAGCAATCTTCCAAAATATTTTTGGGTAGAAGCTATCAATACTGCATATTATGTTTTAAATCGTGCATTAATCAGACCTATTTTGAAAAAGACTTCTTATGAGCTTTGGAAAGGAAGAAAACCAAACATCAGTTATTTTCATGTTTTTGGATGCTGATATTTTGTATTAAATAATGGAAAATAAACCTTGATAAATTTGATGCTAAGTCTGATGAAGGAATTTTTCTTGGATATTCTTTGCATAGTAAAGCTTTTAGAGTACTCAACAAAAAGACTTTAGTAGTTGAAGAATCAATTCATGTTATCTTTGATTAATCTAATGATCTTCCATCAAGGAAGGGAAAAGGTATAAATGATGCAGATGACATTGAAGATCAATTCAAGGACATCACACTGAAGGAAAAGAACGACTCAGATACACAAGAGGTAAATGAAGAAGGAAATGCTGACCTACCTGAAGCCTCACAAGGTAATGTTGAATTAGAAAGAGGATGGATGTATGTTCTTAGTCACCCTAAATATCAAATTATTGATGATCCTTCTCAAGGAGTTAGAACTAGATCATCATTTAGAGATACTTATAATAACTTAGCATTTGTATCTAAAATTGAACCGAAATGCTATGATGATGCTAAAAATGATGTTGATTGGATTAATGCCATGCATGAGGAACTTCACCAATTTGAAGGAAATAATGTTTCAACTCTTATTGAAAGACCTCATGATCATCAAATTATTGGAACTAAATGGGTTTATAAAAACAAGTTAGATGAACATGGTAATATAATTAGAAATAAGGCCAAAAATGTACAAAAGCTAAGTACACTGCACTTATACAAATGACTTAAGATCTTCAAATCATATTTCTAGATATCTTTGTCATTTAAGATCTCAATTAAAGGCAACAAAACTCTTAAATTGAAATAATTTTAATTTAACATGTAAAACATATTTTACAAAAATTTAAATAATTTATGATCATATCAAAAAAGATTAAAATAGTTTTAATCTATATCTTCATCACTTTTTTTCTTCATGAGTCATGACACAAGTGGCATCCCTACATGCCATCGGAGACTCCATTGAATGGAAAAGAGAAGGTCTTTGAATCCTACTTCTCTCCTATGACCGGATAGCCTTGTGAATTTACCCAATCTAAGTACTTGGCTTCCTACAAAAATAGCCTTCAAGTGCTCTCAGCAGCCTATTATACTCTTCGAGTTATGGGTAGTTGGGCACTATGCACCGAGGTACTACCAGTAGCCTCCCTTATTGGTACATCCCTGATATCCCTACCAGATGCTCGTTGGGCATGATGATCTAGGGTACTACCAGTAGCCTCCCCCATTGGACCATGCCTGAGTAGAGCATGATAGAAACTAAGAACACTAACCAGGCTCTGATACCATTGTTAGAAGCAAAGTTATCAATTTCGTTTCGAATTATGTTTTGGTTTAGCTTATGAAAAGAAATATTTCGGTATCGGACTGTTTCGATGCTTCGTTTCGGAATATATATATAATAAAAAAAGTATTCATAATTTATATTCTTCATAAATAATAATAACAATATAAAAATAAAAAGTTTGAGTTTTTAAGAGATGCGGCCATGGGGTAGAGTAACTAGGATTTTTTTGATATATATATATATATTTTAAAATGGTTTTGAAAGATTTAATAATTCATAAATTGGTCCCCGAAACATATTTTGCAGAAATGGTCGAAACATACCGAAACGGCCGAAATACGCCGAAACGCACCAAAATGGCCGAAAAATCTTTTGAAACAAAACGTAGTGCTTATCTTTTCGAATAAGCTACCAAAACGAAACGTCTCGGCCAAAACGGCCAAAACAAAATGAAATTGATAACTTTGGTTAGAAGTGCTTATGTAGGCAACAGAAATAAACATAAATATATTTTAACATTTATAAAATAAACATGCAACGGAAGCAATAAGATATTGGATCTAATCCAATATCAGCCTAAAACAGGATCAATATATATATATAAGTATAAAAGATCTAATACATAGATCAAATCTATATAAAAATAAAATATAGATCAAATCTATATATAAAAAATAACATATATCATATCTATGTATGTTGCCTAGTGGCTTAGATCTTATCTAAAGTCACCAGTAAATATTGAATCTTTTACCTTTTAATGCGTAATCACTCATGCAGCAGTAGAAGGCGGTGGTAGATAGTACTTCTGCTAGCCACACAAAGGTGTATGGCCTCTACAGGTAATCCATACTGGGGCTCTGGTTCTGACCAGCCTCTTTGGAGTGCTAGCTCCTCTCCTAGGCTTCGACGATGAGATTTCTTCTCTTTTACACCAAGGTGTTCATGGAATTATCAAAAGGATGTATCTCACTAGAAAACATTTTTACCTCTAGGTTATATAACCAGAATCCCTTTCATCCTAAAAACTTTTCATCTTCCTTTTTCAATGTTTCTTGAAAGACGATGAAGAACCCTTCATCTTTAGTTAAAAACCAAAAAGGAGTTAAAGGAAGAAACTCTTCATGTTAAGGAAGAAACTATTCATCTCCTTTTTCAGTTTAAAACCAAAAAGGTTAGAAGTTAAAAAATGAGGAGTAATTAGGAAGAGATCATTAACATCCATTTTAAATTCAGACTTAAAGTTTTGAATTCAAAATTTAATCTTTAAACTTGAAATTAAAATTAGTATGAAATTTAAATTCATAATTCGAATTTAAACGGGTAAAGATGTTAACATTAGGCTTACCTAAATTTGAGTCCAAACCAAATCCTATTTGATTTGACCAAGATGTTCATAGCTCAATCAAATTGAGCTAGTCAGCAATCGTATTGCCAATTTAATCCTTAATTAATTTACTAACATTTAATTTCTCAATCATCCAGTCAGATAGAATCCCCTATGGCGTGTGACCCTATAGGTTCGAACACTAAGCTGATAGCACTAAAAAATTCCAATACTAATCAAAGTCACCATCTAGCAATGACACCAGACGTCCGGATAGGTTGAAGGTTGCAGAGCAAAAATCAAGAACCTCTGGTATATGGTTACTATATAATTCATCCCTTTGACCCTCATTGCTCAAGATGACTTAGGTTTCAACTGCCAACCCTTAATCAGTTCATCTATAAAGTATCTCAATCTTCATAAGTCCTGTGACTCCTCACAGGGACTACCCTGGCCAAGGTTTTGCTAAATTGAAATACAGTGTGACATTTATTCCAAACTATTTGGCAGGGTCAATCCCATCTTGATCCACTCACTGCTCCATAAGTACTTTACTGCACCCAGAAACCTTCTATCATTGGATTAAAATCTAGGTAATCTGGCACAAAGTACAGTAGGTTGCTTGCAAGCTATCATGATGATCTTAGGTCAGAGGGACACTTATATCCATATCCCTTTGCGAACAGTTCTTGGCAGAAGAGTGTTCTGCAGATTGGTCACGTTCAATGAAATATCATACACTTCACCTGCATGTCATACCAGTGTCACCACACTCCTTGGTAAAGAGGACAACCAACCCATATGACATATAATGACCTTTACTTGATACATAGTTGTCCTATAATTATATATCATTTGGTCACGACTATTTTAAGAACCACTCAATAAACCCTCTCTTTATTGAATAGATTATGGTTCTAAGGACTCCATTACAAAAGAATTTATTTTAGGAAGATGCGATGTGATGAACTGCCAAATTTTATTAATTTATAATTCACATACATTTATAACTTACACAATCATCTACATGTTAATTGATTGGCTTTAGGACACAATTCCCAATAGTTGAGACAGGGTTAAAATCATTGAGGCTGAGATGAAGCCGTTGAGGCTGCAATAATGCTGCAGGGCAGATATAAGGCCACTGGGCTGAGATGAAATCGTTGAGTTTGTAATGAGGCCATGGAGGCAAAAAGATAGAGCCGCTGAGGCTGCAATTACACCGCTAAGGCAGATATAAGGCCGCTGTGGCTGAGATAAAACCATTGAAGTTGTAATGAGGCCATGGAGGCAAAGAGATACAGTCGCTAAGGCTATAGAGATGCTGAGGCAAGGTTGAGGCCGTCGAGAGCCTTTTGAACCCTGAAAGATGATCTGAGAGTTGCCGAAATCATCAAGTGCCTTTTAACCCCGAAAGGTGACCTGAGAGTTGCTAAAGCCATCAGGTACTTTTTGAACCCCGAAGGATGACCTGAGGGTGTGTGGACCAGGCTCAGGTGCCTTTTGAACCCTGAAGGATAATCCGAGAGTCACTGTGATGGGACCATGCTTGAGAGCCTTTAACTCCAGAGGATGACCTGAGGGTGCTTGGACCAGGCTCAGGTGCCTTTTGTACCCCGAAGGGTAATCCGAGGGTCACTGTGATGGGACCATACTCGAAAGCCTTTAATCTCGGATGATGACTGATAAATGCATAAATAATTATCACTAAACCTATTAATTAATAATTCAACGTACCTATTATTATTTAATATTTTAATATTTTATATATATTTTAGGTAAAATCTTATCAATTTAAAGAGCTCAATTTTAGAATTTAACGATGCAAACGACACTCGAATCGGACTTAAAACGAGCTTGAAATTAATTTTATAAGGATTTAGCACGTATTTTAAAGCAAAGTCGACAAACCCATTATCGACTTCATCGTCTTCTCAGCAGAAATTTCCTTATTTCTCTCCCGATTCTTCTCCTTTTCCAAATCAATCTTTTCCTCCACCAATTAAAAATAAATTAGATTGAAAATTATCAAATTGGAAGAATTAAATTCATATTGAAGGAATTTTGATTTTATTCGTGATTTCTCCGAAAATTCTCCATGCTGCGTCGTCTCTGATATGGAAACAGAATCTTGCTTCTCCATGTTGGGCCGTGTCCAGACCTCTACAAATAGCAGAGCAATGAGGAGAGCTAAAGGAGGAGCCATCCGTGGTTCGTGGAGGCTTCGATTAAAAGAGGAGACGTCCGTGCATCCGTACAAGGCCGTGAGGAAGCTCTGTTCCGTGGCTCGGAGAGTCTCTATTCCATGGCTTGGGATTGTTCTGGGCGGTGTTCGTGCCGTGGATTGAAGGAGTTCTGCTCGTGCGGTGTCCATCCCAGGAGACGATCGTAGATTGGAGGCGGATTTGGGGAGCTCTATTCCAGGCGCTGCGTCCGTGGTTCGAAGAGATTGGCTGTTCACGTCCGGCTGTTCCCAAGAGCTCTGGATCGTAGAGGCTTCGAGGAGACGTCTGTGGAGGCTAATCTGTTCCCATGACAAGTTCGTGATTCGGAGGCGCATGCAGAGAGGAGCAAAGACTTCAGATCGGTTCATCCTATCTTCAGCCTGGCTTGGTTCAGCCTGGTTTAATTTATTGCTTTTTGTTGCCTTCTTCATATTAGAAAATAAAACTTTTTAATTTTAGATTTTAATATGCACTCTTGGATGTTATTGAAATAAAGCTTTATGCATGTTTAATTATTATTAAATTCTATTTAAGTGAAAATAATTTAGACTGATCTATTTTTAAAAGGGACGGGCCGTGATCTATGGATACAGGCCGTGCTCTTATAAGATAGACCATATCTTAATTATTTTACACTACCAATTATCTATTTAGTTAAATTTATAAATTTATTTCAAAATAATTGCTAAAGTCCCTGTAGAATCGATCCCTTACTCTCACTATTCTATTAGTGAAATTAAGGTGTTTTAATCGTTGCGCTACGACACGAGGGTGACCCAAAAGTCGCTGTGATGGGACCATGCTCGGGAGCCTTTAACCCTAGAGGGTGACCTGAGGGTGCTTGGACCAGGCTCAGGTGCTTTTTGAATCCCAAGGGTGACCTAAGAGTTGAGAGTCGTTAGGTGTCTTTTAACCCCGAAGGGTGACCTAAGAGTTGAGAGTCGTCAGGTGCCTTTTTCTTTTATCGTGAAGTCTGAGAATGGCTGCTCGGTTGGCCATTGTCTATTGAGACAGAGTTGAAGTCACCGAGGCTGGGATGAAGCCATTGAGACTTTGACGATGTCGTTAAGGTTGTGACGAACCCATTAAGGCTAAGTTGATGCCAGCGCTAGAGTCAGTCTTTGTTGCCGATGCTGCTGTTGGTCTTTCTGCAATGCATTCAAGTATTAATGAAAAGAAGCTTTTCTCACAATGCTGTGTACTTAGCTTTTGTACCTTTTTGGCCTTTGCGTCGTGTTTGATGACACTGGGGGTTGGCATGGAGTCAGGACAGAGAGCTTTCCTTAGCTTTTCTTGGTGCTAGATCGGGGTATTTGTGGAGGCGAAGAAGACTATTCGAGAGTGGAGGAAAACCTACATTGTTGGTCTCTTTTGGCATTAATGGAGCCTTGACATCGGAGTACAAGGAAGGCCATAATGACCCCTCCACCCAACGTCCTCCCTTTGTCCTCTTGCTAGCACCAAGCTTCCTTCCCTTCATATGTTAAATCTTGTTCATTTAAGTTTGCATGGCATGGCACTGGGCTAGGACTTAGACCACGTCCTCGATCCTCTCCCCATATAGCCAGGCTAGGACCTTGCTTCTTAGAGGGAACCTGACCGAAAAGATATGCCAGGTGATGATGATGATGTGACACTTGATGCGGATGGTTTGGAGGGAGAAAAAGCGGCTGAGAAGGAGTGCCGATCAGCTCCTGTTGGCCGAAGATAGCCTCGGGGTCGCACGCCTCTTGTGGATTATGACTGTTCGAGTGAAAGAGGTTGTCTTTGTGAAGTACCTTTGAAGGAATTTGTCTCCTTCTATTAATTTGGATATATCAGCCTGCTGATAGTCTGCCCTTCGGGAAGCAAATTGATTGGAGTGGAGGTGCTGGTGCCCTTACTTGGGCCTCCTCCCGCGTCGTCGTTCGTAGGAGAGGAGGCCATTTGGACAGCGAGCGGTGGTGCTCTTGCCAGTGAGCTCTTGCTTTTGAGCTTGAAGATGCTCATGCTGATGAGCTTGATGGCGGTGAGCCTCTTACTGGGGAGATCTCCCGTAGGATGGATGGTGGCTGGCTTGAGCAACAACTAAAGAGGGAGCGAAAGCTCTTGCTGGCTCCTATGTGGTCGTAAAATATTACTTCTGGAGCTTTTGGACAGCTGCCGTCAGTTTATGGATATGCAGAACGAGGGTGGCATGCTGTTTTACTTGAGTGGCCTAAGATAGTGGTGATGGTGGAGTGGAGCGGTTGGCTCTGTTGCTCAGCTCGTTGAGGGTGCCCCCCAGCATGACTGGCAGAAGCTTCATGGGTTCTTATCATCACCATCTTTTGATCTACCATGCTAATCTAAGGAGGACAAGGATCTGCAACCTAGCATCATTGATGATCTGTGCTCTGCCCCCTACCTAGCGTGCCAATCTGTTGACACCAAATTACCATCCTCGAACATCTGTGAGCGTCCGATCACCTTCTCCAGCGAGCCTGGGATCCTCCAGCGAGCTTCTTATGCCTGGGAGCCTGCAAACAAGTCCCGGGAACCAAAGATTCCAGCAGAAACCCTCCAACATTCAAGTCAGTGCTCTGGGAAACAGCCATGAGCTTGAGAAAGCTTAAAAGAGAGAAGAAGAGAGAGGCTTAGAGACGTTCTCTCTATGAGAAAGAATGAGCATTTGGGAGTGTAGTTAATTATCATTACCTCATCGGGGTTCCTCTTACCCATTTTATTGATGCTTGGAGTCTGTGAGACTTGGGGCATGATCAGAGCATTTATGATGGTGGCAGCAATGGCAGGGCTTGCTTCTTAGTGGCACGTCAGAATTGCAGGTCATGTCTCGTCAAATATGGGTAGCTGCATAGTTGACAGGTACTAGTTGATTTGGACAGCTATTGTAGGCTACTATAGGACATGGCCGACCGTTACGGCATTTGCCAGATGTGTCCACCATGCTACACTTTCGTTGCCTTATGCGGACAGTGATGGATGATAAAGTCAGGCACGTGGGCCCCAAAGTGTAGCCGTTGAGGCAGAAGATGAAGTTTGGAGTTAAAACCGACTCTGTCCCTCGTAGAGCATTGACTATAAAGTATGTGCATGATACTGTTCATGCCCTTGGATGAGCTCTAGAGAAGGCCCTGGGTGAACATTTGCATGGCACTGTTCATGACCGAGGAATGTTGGCTGAGGTATATTGGCTGAGGTTGAAGCTGGCCGAGGCTGAGGCTTGGCTGATGCTGAAGCTAGCTGAGGTATGTTGGCCGAGGCTAAAGCTAGCCGAGGCTAAGTCTAGCCGAGGCTGAAGCTGGCCGAGGTATGTTGGCCAAGGCTGAAGCTGGCTAAGGCTGAGGCTGGCCGAGGTATATTAGCCGAGGCTGAAGCTGGCCGAGGTATATTGGCCGAGGCTGAACCTGGCCGAGGCTGAGGCTGGCCGAGGCTGAAGCTGGCCGAGGTATATTGGCCGAGGCTGAAGCTGGTCGAAAGAGTGCTGACCTGGGTGGCTAACTAGGAGTTCGACTTGAGTGCATCACCATTACCCATAGGGTTTACTAGCCCCATCAATCCTTTTGTTCCTTCTTATGAATTTGAGTAGATAACCCATTTATCTTTAGTGGTCATTGCTTGCTCTTTCCTTTCTTATCTATCTTTGATTTTTTTTCAACTCCTTGCTGACCCATGAGATTGATAGAATGATTTTCTTGTTTCTTAAGTCTTGCTTCCTTTTGAATGAGCTTACTTTGCAGTTCATTCACATTCCACTTATCCTTCATAGAGTTATAACTCATGTGAAATGTATCATACTCAGGAGGCAAAGAATTGATAATGAATTGCACAAAAAAATTTTCATTCACTTCCAATTCCATATTCTTTAGTCTTGCTGCTATGTTTTTCATTTCAACAACATGCTCATGCATAGTATGAGAACCATCAAACTTAATGTTAGTTAAAGTACTCATCAGTGTCCCAGGAAGTAACTTATCAGCAAAGTCAGATTGAGAACATGCTTTCACAAACTTCATAAATTCCTTAGCACTTTCAGTAGCAGGAATTATGGACTTGATATTGTTTGCTACTGTCATTCGTATGAACATCAAGCTAAATCTGTTTGATCTTTCCCAAGTTTTATAGAAAGACATCTGTTCAGCACTGCTAAAGTCAGAAAGAGCAGTGGGTTTCTTATTTATGAGTGTCAAATCAAGATCCAGAACACCAAGGTGAAGCTGAACTTGTTCGCGCCATTCAGAGAGATTAAGCTCATTGAAAGTTTGAACATACATAGCTTGCGAATGAAAAAAAAATAGGAACAAATGCTGCAAATATAGAGAATATGCTCACATATTAATGCTTTGAGTAATATACTTAAATAAATATTCATATTTCATTGAGTAAAAAATAAGTGCATATTAAAGTTCTCTTTTGGGCAATACAATAATATATAACATAATTGATGGTTAATTTTAATTTTTCATACTTGGTAATTATATATACTCAAATTAGATATGTTTGCTATCTTTGGATATTGTTGACCCAATTATTGATTTTGATGATTAACAAAAGACATGAATATATTCACTATGTTTCTGATAGATTTAATAAGTGTTTCAAGGATTAAAAATGTTTAATCAATCAAAAGGAATAAAGGAATAAGTTTTGAATCAAATTTTAAAGTAAATTTTTAAAGTTCAGAACTTAGAGTCGACACCCAAATAGTCAGAAGCCGACCCCAAGGCATATTAGAAGATTTTGGATTTTTGGCATGGTCCAAAGTTGACACCCAGAGTTTCGGAGCTAACTCCAACATGAGATATAGAGAAGTGTATTCTGTTTCAGTTTTCGGAGCCGACACCTAAGAGTTCGGGAGCCGACACCTGAGAGTTCGGGAGCCGACACCTGAGTTTCTGGAGTCGACTTTAACCTGAGAACAGAGAACGTATTTTTATGGACATTTTTGGAGCTGACACTCTTGGATTCCGGAGCCAACTCCCAAAAGCGATGAGCCGACACTTAACTTTCTCGGAGCTGACTCCTCAACAATTTTTTGTTTGCTATTTTTGGACACCCGATCTGGAGCCGACACCTGAAAAGTTGGAGCTGACTCCAACCTATGAGGAACGTATTTTCAATTGTCAGAACGGAATCCAACGGTAATATTTTTTCCACCTAATCTCTAACGGCTATTTTTCTTTATGTGTAGAAGTATCCAAGCATCTCATAATGGCTATATTTTTCACCTAAACTTGGATTAAGAGATCTATAAAAAGAGGGAACCTTTCGTTTAAAAAAAAAGAGAGACTAGAGACTAAAAAAATCCAAAAAATCTTGAGAGAGAAATCAAAGAGGAAAGACTTAGAGCTCAAATCCATCAATCCCAGAAAGTTCAAAGAGAAAAATTACAAGCTTCTCAAGATCAAATCAAGGAGATTTCCAACGTTAGAAGAAAGAAAGCAAAAGCCCCAAATCTTCAACTTCTAAACTGCAACTTTCAGTGAAGAATCTGAGCTGAGGCCCTGATTCAATCTTTCAAAGGAGAAGAGGAAAACAAGAAAAGAAGAAAAGCTTGCTTTCAAAATGTTTCTATCAGGCTTTCCTATCCTTGTTTATTTATTTGCATATTTGCTCATTTAAGGAGCTGTTTTATATTCTAAACTCTATTTTCCATTTGTGTTTGCTAATTCAATCAGGGGATTAAAATAGTGAAGGTAGTATACCTCAGGACAAGCTAAGGATAGCTTGTGGTTGGGTTTTGTGCTGGTGAGCCCGGTAAAACCAGCTGGGTTCGTTGTGATCCTAGGGAAAACAACAAGTTTTGAGTTGTGAGCTTGTAAAACAACTCGGTTGTAATCAAGTTGATTATAGTATTGGCCCAAGTGCTACTTGGGAGTGGACGTAGGTGTTGGATACACCGAACCACTATAAATCTTTATATTTGTCGTACTTTGTCTCTCTCTCTTTCTATCTCATTATTTGTGCTTAGCATTTATCTTGCACTCAATCTCTTTAATTTAAAGCACATAGTTTTAAAGAGCTAAATTTTTTAAGAACCCAATTCATCCCTCCCCCTCTTGGGTTGCCATCTAGGGCAACAATTGGTATCAGAGCTTATGCTCATTGTTTATTTGATCAAATGATCAAGAGCTAAAGATCCAAATGGTAGCTCAAGCTGGATCTTCATTTGCTGAAGGTTATTCTACAAATAGACATCCTTTATTTAATGGTTCAAACTATTCTTACTGGAAAGCTAGAATGAGAATCTTTATCCAAGCTTTAGATTATGAACTTTGGAGTGTAATCACTAATGGACCAAGCACACCCACACACTTAGTAGATGGTTCAATAGTTCCTAAACCCAAAAGGAATTGGAATGAGAACGATAGGAAAATGGCTCAGCTCAATGCTAAGGCCATGAGTGTCTTATATTGTGCTTTAGATGCTAATGAGTTTAATAGAATTTCTACATATATTTCTACAAAAAAAATTTGGGACAGATTAGAAGTTACCCATGAGGGTACTAATCAAGTCAAAGAATCAAAGATTAATATTCTTGTTCATAAATATGAATTGTTTAGCATGGAACAAACTGAATCTATAACCTGCATGTATACAAGATTTACTGATATTGTGAATGGTTTAAAGAGTCTTGGCAAGACCCATACTAACTCTGAATTGGTTCATAAAATTCTTAGGTCTCTTCTAAGGTCATGGGAAGCAAAGGTGACTGCAATCCAAGAAGCCAAGGACCTCAATACTTACCCTTGGAGGAGCTACTTGGATCATTAATGACCCACGAGTTGACCATGAAACAACATCAAGAGGAAGAGGTCAAGAAGAAGAAAGTAATTACCCTCAAAGCTGCAGAATTTGAACAGAACAGCAGTAATGAAGAAGATGAAGATGATGATGAGACAACTCTTCTTGCTAGAAAGTTTAAGAAATTCATGCAAAGAAGAAGACCTTTCCACAAGAAGAAGTATGGAACAAAAATGGATGAAGAAAAGGAGAAAGAGAAGGACAAGGACAAAAGAAAGACCCCCTCATATACTATGAATGTAAGAAACCGGGGCACTTTAAATATGACTGTCCTCAATTGAAGAAAGCCTCCAAAAAGAAGAAGAAGGCTTATGTTGCAACATGGAGTGATAACGAAGAATCCTCATCCAAAGAAGAACAAAAGGAAGTTGCAAACATTTGCTTTATGGTAAAAGAAGATGATGAGGTAAGTACTGAAACTCATGACTTTGCTTTTGAAGAATTATTTGATGCATTTAATGAATTAGTTGATGATTTCAAAGTTTTGAAAAATAAAAACAAATCTTTGAGAAATGAAAATTTAAATCTTATCAAAGAAAAAGACAAACTAATTTATGAAGTTGAAAAACTGGAATCTGAAAATGAAATTTTAATAAAAGAAAGAAAATCAATTCCCAATGAAAATGTTAGTTTAAAGAAGGAAGTTGATAAATATAAAAATATAGTTGATAAATTTACATATAGTTCTGAAAAGCTTAATTTGCTATTAAGTAATCAAAGAGCTGTATTTGATAAAGTTGGATTAGGTTATAGGCCTAATAAGAAACAAAAATATGTTAAAAATTTCTTTAGAAAGGAACAAGAGAAAAATGATGTTTCATGTTATTGTTGTAACAAGAAAGGACATAAATTATATGAATGCAATCTCAGAAAAATTAACAAGAATTTAAATATAAAAGGAAAGAAAGTATGGGTTCCAAAAGGAACAATCTTTATTGCTACTAACCATGAAGGACCCAAGAAAGCTTGGGTACCTAAACAGAAAGTTTGATCACTTTGCAGGAGTGTCTTGCAGCCAAAAGATCAAAAAGAAAGTTGTATCTTGATAGCGGCTGCTCAAGGCACATGACGGGTGATAAGGATCAATTCATCACCCTTGAGGATAAAAGAGGAGGAGTAGTAACCTTCAGAGATAATGGCAAAGACCAGATTATGGGCTTTGGTAAAATTCAGATAACTCCCTCCACTTTTATTAAAAATGTTCTTTATGTAGATGGTTTAAAGCATAATTTAATTAGTATTAGTCAATTGTATGATAAAGGTTTCAAAGTTTCATTTGAAGCTTCTATCTGCACTGTTTCTAATCCCATTAACAATAGCATTATATTTACTGGAAGTAGAAATGACAATGTATACTTAATTGATTTAGACAATTTATCTACTAGTAATCATTGTCTAGTTGCTGATAATGCTAATGTAAATGAGGTTGGATGGTTATGGCATCGCAAATTAGGTCATGCAAGCACACACCTAATTTCAAAATTAATTAGAATAGAATTAGTTAAAGGACTTCCAAAGTTATATTTTGAAAATAACAGAATTTATGATGCATGTCAATTTGGAAAATAAACTAGAAACTCTTTCAAATATAAAAATGTTGTTTCCACTTCTAGGCCATTAGAGCTACTTCACAAGGACCTTTTTGGACCTATTAGAACCACTAGTCTAGGAGGAAAGAAATATGGTCTTGTGATAATAGATGATTATTCTAGATTCACTTGGGTATTGTTTTTGGCTCACAAGGATAAGACTTTCTTAATATTTCTAAAATTCTTCAAAAAAGTCACTAATGAGAAAAACAACACCATAGTGTCTCTTAAAAGTGACCATGGCACAGAATTTAAAAATCACTTATTTGAAAATTTTTGCATTGAACATGGCATTAATCACAACTTTTCTGCACCTAGAACACCACAACAAAATGGAGTTGTAGAAAGAAAGAATAGAACTTTAGAAGACATGGCCCGTACCATGCTATCTGAAAGCAATCTACCAAAATACTTTTAGGCGGAAGCTATAAACACGGCATGTTACATCCTTAATAGAGCTTTAATTAGGCCAATTCTTAAGAAAACTCCTTATGAATTATGGAATAATAGGAAACCTAACATTAGTTATTTTCATGCATTTGGTTGTAAATGTTTCATTCATAATAATGGTAAGGACAACTTAAGAAAATTTGATGCAAAATCTGATGAATGCATATTCTTAGGATATTCAACAACTAGTAAAGCCTATAGAATATTTAATAATAAATCATTAATTGTAGAAGAATCTATTCATGTAGTCTTTGATGAGTCTTTAGCATCAAGTTCAGAAAAGGTTGATGATGAGGAAGATACAAATTTTCTAGAAAAAGATATTAAAAAATTAAATATAGATGTATCTTCAGATCATAAACAAGAACCTAAAGATGATGATTCACCTAGGGTTGATGTTATTGATACTAATCATAATGAGGTAGATCTTCCTAGAGATTGGAGATATGCCTATGGTCATCCAAAGGAACTGATTATAGGTGATTCATCTCAAGGTGTAAGAACTAGATTATCAATGAGAAATATCAATAATCATCTTGCATTTGTATCTCAAATTAAACCTAAAACCATTGAAGAAGCTGAAAAAGATAGTAATTGGATGCTAGCTATGCAAGAGGAATTAAATCAATTTACTAGGAATAATGTATGGTCCTTAGTTGATAGACCTAAAGGTCATTCAGTTATAGGATCTAAATGGGTATTTAGAAATAAATTAGATGAAAATGGCATAGTAATTAGAAATTAAGCTAGATTAGTTGCAAAAGGATATAATCAAGAAGAAGGAATTGATTTTGATGAAACGTTTGCACCTGTAGCTAGATTAGAGGCAATTAGATTATTACTTGCATTTACATATCATATGAATATCAATTTATTTCAAATGGATGTTAAAAGTGCATTTTTAAATGATTTTATAAATGAAGAAGTTTTTGTAGAACAACCATCTGGTTTTGAAGATCATGAATTTTCAAACCATGTTTTTAAATTACATAAAGCACTATATGGTTTAAAACAAGCACCTAGAGCTTGGTATGATAGATTAAGTAAATTTCTAATTGAAAATAATTTTACTAGAAGAAATGTAGATAAAACTCCATTTTTGAAAAGAAAAGATAAAGATTTATTAGTAGTACAAATATATGTAAATGATATTGTATTAGGTGCTACTAATGATCTTCTATGTCAAAAGTTTGCTAAGCTAATGCAGGGAGAATTCGAGATGAGCATGATGGGAGAACTCAATTTCTTCCTAGGACTTCAAATCAAACAAAGTAAAGAGGGGATTTTCATCAACCAAACAAAGTATACAAAGAAAATTCTCAAGAAGTTTGGAATGGAATCAATCAAACCCCTTGGAACACCAATGAGTCCTTCATGCAAATTAGACAAAGATGAAGATGGTAAGAAAGTTGATCAAAAGCATTATAGAGGTATGATCGGATCTCTACTTTATTTAACTGCAAGCAGACCAGATATTATGTTTATTGTTTGTTTATGTGCTAGATTTCAATCAAAACCTAAAGAATCTCATTTAATCGCTGTAAAAAGAATACTAAGATATCTAAGTGGAACTAAAAATGTAGGATTATGGTACTTTAGAGACTCAACATTAAATTTGATTGCATATTCTGATTCTGACTATGCTGGATATAAACTAGATAAAGAGTACAAGTGGTGCATAGCAATTTTTAGGAAGTAACTTAATCTCTTGGTTTAGCAAAAAGCAAAATTCGGTTGCATTATCTACTGTTGAAGAAGAATATATTGCAGTTGGAAGTTGTTGTGCTCAAATCCTTTGGATTAAGCGACAACTTGAAGAGTAAGACATAACACTTGATAAAACCCCTATTAAATGTGACAACATTAGTGCAATAAACTTAACAAAAAATCCAATCCAACATTCAAGAACTAAGCACATTAAAATTAGATATCACTTCATTAGAGAACATGTAGCTAAGGTAAAATTTGTCTTGATTATATTTGTACTGAGGAACAATTAGCTGACATATTTACAAAACCTTTGAGTGAAGAGAGATTTTGTTATCTTAGAGGAGAATTAAGGATTTGTGATCCTCTGGAATGATTTTGAAACCCTTAAGATTGATTATCTAGAGTTTAGTTAATTTCTTGAAAATCCTTTCATGATTATAAGGACAATTCATCTAAATAATTCAACCATTCGATTCATAACATTCCAAAGATTTTATTAAAATTTTATTGATTCTATTTTGACAAGTTTCATATCTTTGAAACTCTCCTTTATTTTCTAAAACTGTTAGTGGAGTCGATACCCTAGTTAGTGGAGTTAACACCTCATCTGTGTCACTCACGGTCTGTGACCTTAAAGCTGACACCTGCTTAAGCAGAGCCGACTCTAGCTCGGGCGCTAACAGTGTTAGTGACTTAGAGTCGACACTCGACTTTGCAGGAGTCGACACCTGGTGGTCCCAAATTGGTTATATTAGGGCAGAGTCGACACCTTCTCATCCCCAATCATCTCCAAACCTTTTCCAAAACCTCTCCAAGCCTTTCAAAACTAAATATTCCTCAAATCAACCATTCCTTAAGATTCCTATGGCACCTAAGCATTGGGGATCAATCTTTGAAGCTCCCATGACTACAAGGAAGCGGACGGTGCGGCGCCCTGTCCGTGAACCTACACCGAGCAATGATTCTTCTTCAATACACTCTGACAATCCTAGCCTCTCCTCTCCACAAGTAGATATCCTAGCTGGCCAAATCATAACCATGAGAAGGAAGATAGACTTTGAGTTCTTTGAAGCCGAGGGTTTTGCAATTGGTAGACAAATCAAGGAACTTGGTTGGGATAAGGTATGTTCCTTAGACGTACCTACTTATCCGGCTCTTGTAAAGAAATTTTACTTCAATTTATCAAGGGGAGATGGTGGATTAGTGAGTATGGTAAGAGGAAAGAGAATCCATCTCACTTCCGAGATTTTAGGAAATCTTTTAAAAATCCCTATTGTAGGGATGATTGCTAATCACAGTGACAGAGCAGGAGCATTATCGAGGATGTTGGGTAGAGATTTAACTGATTTTGAGGAAATTAGGGCAAATCAGTTGCCTCTTGAACTTAGACTGTTACATAACATATGTGGTAGGATCCTATTTCCCAAGACTGGACGTTTTGAGTATGTCTCAAAGCGAGACATATTGTTAATGGACAGTATCTTGACGGATCAGCTAATCAATTTAATAGGAATGATGATATGGTACATGGCTGAGGCCGAGGGCAAGAGGAGATCTTCATTTCCTTATGGATGGTCCTAACCATGGCATTTAGAAGTCAAGGAGTTGTTATATCTGAGAATGAACCTTTGAAGAACCTTAGACACACTGATTATTACAGCCTAGCTACTATGCATAGGATTTGTGAAAGTGGATGGTAGATGGGAAAGAAAGGGTAATCTGGATGAGAGAGCGGCTGACTTTGGAGCCACTACACCTTCTAAGGTAGGTCCTTCAGTGAGGCATCCTTCACCAGAACCTAGCAGATCATCACCACCACCTGAACCTACTTTGTCCCTGCATCTGTACCAGTGTCTGTTCCTTATGTTGGTTTTTCTGATGTTCAGCTGGAGCAACTTAAAGGATTATTTAGTACTCAAAAAGAAGAGATGAAGGTTGAGATTGACAGCAGCATGATGGGTTTAAGATAATTATTTTATTCCTTGGATGAGAGAGTTAGCAAAATTGAGTCCACCCTTGAAGCCTCCGCAGAATCTTTGAAGAATGATCTCAAGAATATTTTTGAAGAACTTAAAGAGATTGGAGGTGATTCAGAAACATATTCTAAATGCAATGCTAAGTTACAAGAGAAGATCGTTGTTGCATCTGGATTCTTTGATAGGAGACTAAATGAATTCATTGCTACTCAAAGAGAAGGGATGGGCAAGATTCTAGAACTCAATAGGAGATTTGGGATTTGATGTTTATTTGCTTTAGTTTGATGTTGATTTACTTTTTACTAAAATTTTGATGTAATGAAGTTTTTTTTTGTAATATGATGTTATGCTTGATTTTGTGAAGTATGTAATGAACTTTTTGATACTTAATGAATATCATTTGATCTTTGAAGCATCTCTTAATTTTGTTATTTAATTTGAAACTTCTTAACCTTTTTGTTGATTACAAAAAAGGGGGACAAGTATTTGATATTTGTATATGCATTGAAACAAATAAGCTTAATCAATTGGTATTTAATTGATTGTATATGGGGGAGAAGTAATTGACAATTCTATATGTGCATTGAAAGGAAGAAGCTTAATTGACTTAATTTGATATGACAGTTTAATGGTATCAAACATTAAACTCATATGAGAAGTAATTGATAGTTGTATATGCGTTTACTGTTAAAGGGAAGAAAAGATGTTAAATTGAGTATCATAGGGGGAGCTACTTCATTCAGGGGGAGCTTATCTATGAGAACCAAATATTAAGAAATTTGACTTAAAATTCTTATTGTTTAATCATGCATATACTCAATGTTTTTATAATCATCAAAAAGAGGGAGATTATTGACCCAATTATTGATTTTGATGATTAACAAAAGACATGAGTATATTCACTATTTCTGACAGATTTAATAAGTGTTTTAGGGATTAAAAATATTTAATCAATCAAAAGAAATAAAGGAATAAGTTTTGAATCAAATTTTAAAGGAATTTTTCAAAGTTCAGAACTTAGAGTCAACACCCAAATAGTCAGGAGCCGACCCCAAGGTGTATCAGAAGATTTTTGGATTTTTGGCACGGTCCGGAGACGACACCCAGAGTTTTGGAGCCGACTCCAACCTGAGATGCAGAGAAGTGTATTCTATTTCAGTTTTCGGAGCCGACACCTAGAATTCGAGAGCCAACACCTGAGAGTTCGGGAGCCGACACCTAAGTTTCTTGAGCTGACTCTAACCTGAGAATAGAGAATGTGTTTTTATGGACATTTCTAAAGCCGACACTCTTGGATTCCGAAGCCGACTCCCGAAAGCGATGAGCCGACACTTAACTTTCTCGGAGTTGACTCCTCAACAACTTTTTGTTTGCTATTTTTGGACACCCGATCTGGAGCCAATACCTGAAAAGTTAGAGCCAACTCCAACCTATCATGAACGGATTTTCAATTGTCAGAACGGACTCCAACAGTAATATTTTTTCACCTAATCACTAACGGCTATTTTTCTTTGTGTGTAGAAGTATCCAAGTATCTCATAACGGCTATTTTTCTTTGTGTGTAGAAGTATCCAAGCATCTCATAACGGCTATATTTTTCACCTAAACTTGGATTAAGAGATCTATAAAAAGGGGGAACCGTCCGTTTAAAAAAAAGAGAGACTAGAGACTGAAAAAATCGAAAAATCTTGAGAGAGAAATCAAAGAGGAAAGACTCAGAGCTCAAATCCATCAATCCTAGAAAGTTCAAAGATAAATCCACAAGCTTCTCAAGATCAAATCAAGGAGATTTCCAACATTAGAAGAAAGAAAGCAAAAGCCCCAAATCCTCAACTTCTCAACTGCAACTTTCAGTGAAGAATATGAGCTGAGGCCCTGATTCAATCTTTCAAAGGAGAAGAGGAAAAGAAGAAAAGCTTGCTTTCAAAATGCTTCTATCAGGCTTTCCTATCCTTGTTTATTTATTTGCATATTTGCTCATTTAAGGAGCTATTTTGTATTCTAAACTCTATTTTCTATTTGTGTTTGCTAATTCAATTAGGGGATTGAAATAGTGGAGGTAGTATACCTCGGGACAAGCTAAGGATAGCTTGTGGTTGGGTTTTGTGCTGGTGAGCCCAGTAAAACCAGCTGGGTTCGTTGTGATCCCGGGGGAAACAACAAGTTTTAAGTTGTGAGCTTGTAAAACAACTCGGTTGTAATCAAGTGGATTATAGTGTGGGCCCAAGTGCTACTTGGGAGTGGACGTAGGTGTTGGATACACCGAACCACTATAAAATCTGTGTTTGCCGTGTTTTGTCTCTCTCTCTTTCTATCTCATTATTTGTGCTTAGCATTTATCTTGCACTTAATCTCTTTTATTTCAAAGTACATAGTTTTAAAGAGCTAAATTTTTTAAGAACCCAATTCACCCCCCCCTCTTGGGTTGCCATATGTGCCAACAAATATGCTAAACATACCTAACCAAGTATATTAATTAACCATATCATGTTCATAGATTATAAAATGACTAGTCAACCTTTGAGTAACCCTTAAATATTTATAATCAATGAACTTCAATATACTCGTAACAAATAAACAATCATGTCATTCATTTATAAGCATCACATAATTATGAGTAATTAAATTTATTTAATTTAATTTGATATCTATAAACTTTTAAATTTGGCCACTTTGATGACTAACAAATTACGCGTAATATAGACATCAAATTTAATTAATAACAATATCATATGTGAATACAAAATACTTAAGGTCTTATAATGCACCCACATAATTTACTGTAATATTTTTTAAAATATTTAAAAGTAAAACATAAATTTTAAAAGAATCTCCTCATAGAAGAAATATTTGGACTTTCACTCTTTATTGTCAAGAATAAATTAATGGAACGATAACGTGCTTACCCTTAAACCTATTAGTCATAGATTTAAATCATGATAGCCCTTTATTTTATTTATTTTTTATTTATTTATCTCATCTTTCTCCTCCCCCATCCCCTCCTTCATGCTCCGTTATCTTCGTTTCCTATTCTTGGCCGTTGGACGCCATCATGTTCCAACAGCTTTGTTAGTCCACGTCCCCACAGCTTTATTGGTCCACGGTATACATTCATCACGTTCTCACGATATATATCCACCGTGCCTCTCTTCACGAACCCTTTATCTTAACAAAAGATGGGATCTGGCTATTATCACGGAATGATAAGAGGGACCCCGAGCAGGTATATAAGGGCCGACCCCCAATGAGGGTGGCTCTCTCAAACTATACTCATAAAAGATTCATATTCCTCACGTCACTGACTTGAGCGTCGAAGGGTCCCCACTGGAACCATCGGTCCGGGACTTTTCTTGCAGGTTCTCGGCCGGTGGAGACGATTCTATCACTCCTCTGAAGGACTGCAAAGCTCTCTGCTCGCCCGACGCATCTCAACAGTGATTTGGCGGCAACATATTGGCATGCCAGAAAGGGGCGGGGGGCGGCGACGTACGGCAAATAGATGTTACCTCCTGCATCTGCGATCATGCAAGGAAGAAGATGGCGGTTACCCATGCATAGGATGCTTCCACCAGCCAGGCCGCGGGATGCCTACAGCAAGCTGAGCAGTCGGAGGCCAACCCCCTTGCTCTGCCTCCTAGGCAACCGCGGGCTGAGCAGTCAGAGGCCAACCTCCTTGCTCCACCTCCCATGCAGCTGCAGGCTAGCCATGCTGATCGGCTCGATGCCTTGACTCATCAGGTGCAAGATCTGATCACGGTGGTGCGGGACTACAGGAGCAAGGCTTCGCTACCACGCCTGCGCCACCTCAACCCCCTCCGCCTCATATAGAGGGTCATGGAGCTAGCAGAACTCACCATGGCAGGACCCCTCCGGAGGCCTCCCATCACTATCTCCCGAAGCCTCATCGCCGGGAGACCTCTAAACAGTGGCGGTCTCCTTCCCACCATTCCGATCGTTCTCACCGGCGGCATGGCAAGAAGGAACCAAGGCACGTGCATCCCCTCCATCGACGACCTTCCCCAATTTCATCCTCCAAATCCTCGAATGAGGATGTTAGCAGGAAGACCGCTCGTCGAGCCAAGCAACGGCTAGATGAATACCATCGCCGGTTGGAGGAGTTTAGCCGAAGGATAACCAATCCGCATGAGCGGACTACGACCATCGTTCCCCGCTCTCCCACCGTGTTATGGAGGAGCCGGTCTCACCTAGGTTTCGTCTTTCCCAACTGGATTCTTACGATGGAACTACAGACCCCCTAGACCACTTGGAAAGCTATAAGGTCCCCATACAAGTTCAGGGGGCAACAAACTCTCTACTCTATGTGGCCTCCCCAGCAACGCTTCGGAGAGCAGCGCATGCATGGTATTCTCGTTTGCCATCATGCAGCATCAACTCTTTCAGACTGCTCGAGCGGTCTTTCCTGGCCCATGTCGATGCATGCCGAAAGATCCCCCGGATGGCTGACAGCCTCTTCGTTGTCTAGCAGAAGAGTGGTAAAACTTGAAGGACTTTGTGGCCCGGTTTAAGGAGGCCGCCTTGGAAGTATACAACCTTGAGGATTCATTGGCCATGCTGGCTCTGAAGAGGGGACTCCGTCCTTCTAGGTTTGCTTATTCCTTGGACAAAAAACCTCCTCACTCTTATGCCGAACTGTTAAGCCGGGTGCAGAAGTATATTCGCGCCGATGAAGTAGATTTCTCCAGAAGAGAGGTTGACAAAGGATCCAGTAAGAAGCCGACATCTTCGAAACCAGCGGGAGCACGGTCCAGAAAGTCGGAACCACCTCATTGGCCAGATCACCGACCTCAGGCTCTGGTTCCCAAAGAGCATTTCACTCCACTGCTTGCCCCGATATCCCACATCCTGCTGAAGATCGAAGACGAGCCCTACCTCTAGCATCCCCCTCCTATGAGGCCTAGAGTCCCCCTTAGCAAGAAGCTCTACTGCCGCTATCATAGAGACTACGGCCATGACACTGAAGATTATCGTCTGCTGAAGAAGGCCATTAAAGAGCTCGTCCAACAAGGCCACCTGGGCAAGTTTGTCCGGAGAGGGAACCCTGATGCTTTGGCCCCAGTGGCACTTCCCACACCTCAAATTGTCATGGATAACGTCCCAACAGAAAAGACGGTGGCCATGATATCCTGGGGGGCAGTAGCAGTTCTAAGAGACAGCGAGAGGAGGGAGAAGAGACTGTAATTCCCTTCTCAAAAAGGGACCTAGAGGGGGTAGTGAATAAGCATGATGATAGCATCGTCGTGTCCATGACGATCGCTAAACATCCTGTAAAACAAATTCTGGTTGATAGTGGAAGTTCGGTCGATGTTTTGAATTATGATACTTTTGTTATGATGAACTTGCCCGAACGTTCGCTTTGGCCCGTCACCACCCCCTTGGTGGGTTTTACTGGAGATTCTGTAAGGATCGAGGGGGAAGTCACCCTCCCTGTCACTGCCGAGACTTTGCCATGCCAGAGCATGGTTTTTATGAACTTCCTGGTAGTCCGGGTCCCACTAGCTTACAACACTATTTTGGGAAAACCTGGCTTGAACTTGCTAGATGTTGTTATCTCCACCAAGAGATTACTAGTAAAGCTTCCCACCGACGAAGGAGTTGGGGAAATGAAGGGAGAACATAGTCTGTTACCGCTCTGCTATCACCTGGCCCTTAATCTACAAGGGGCGATGCCGGCAACAATGCCCGAGCTGCTCGACCCCCGATACTTGGAAAGGAGGGGGGAGCTAGCCGAGCACCTGCTTACCTTCCCCTTGAGGGAAGACCCAACGAGGACCGTCCAGGTCGGAGCTCTACTTCCGAAGGAAGCACGCGATCAGCTCCTTGCTTTCCTATGTGCCAACTCTGATATATTTGCATGGTCATCATCTGATATGCCAGGTATCCATGAGGAGATAATCACCCACTGGCTTAGCATTAAACCTGAGCGCCAGCCAGTCCGGCTGAAGAAGAGAAGCTTCATGTCAGACCGACAGAGGGCCATTGACGAGGAGATCTGCAAGTTGAAGGTCGTAGGCCACATTCGGGAAGTCCACTACCCGTTGGCCAATATCGTGATGGTCCGCAAGGACAACGGGAGTTGGAGAATGTGCGTAGACTTCACTGACCTCAACAAAGCGTGCCCCAAGGACAGTTTCCCTTTGCCTCGGATTGATCAGCTCGTAGATGCTACATCAGGCCATGGGACCCTTAGCTTCATGGATGCTTTCTACGGATATAATCAAATTAAGATGGACCCCGTGGATGAGGAAGCTACTTCGTTTATTACAGAGAAGGGAATATACTGTTATAAGGTGATGCCATTCGGACTAAAGAATGCGGGAGCCACTTACCAGAGGCTAATGAACAAGATCTTTGAAGGCCAGATTGGATGCAACATGGAGGTGTACGTGGACATATGCTGACCACAAGCATTCATACCACTGATCACATTGCTAACCTGGCGGAAATATTTGACAACCTCTGTCGGTATCAGATGAGACTGAACCCCCGCAAGTGTGCCTTTGGGGTAACAACAGGCAAGTTCTTGGGTTTCATGGTGACGCAACATGGAATTGAAGCAAACCCTGACAAGATTCGAGCCATTTTAGACATGAGGTCTCCGGTTAACAAGAAGAAAGTCCAACGCCTAACTGGAAGGGTGGCGGCCTTTAGCCATTTTCTATCCAAGTATGCAGAGAGGTGCTTACCTTTCTTTAAGGCACTGCGCAAAGTCAACGGCTTCGAATGGATGAGGGAGTGCCAGGAGGCCTTCGAGGGATTGAGAAAGTTTTTATCTACCCCACCGCTGCTGTCCAAGCCGAGGGGTGGGGAGGAACTTCTTCTGTACCTCGCAGCCTCTCCCGAAGCTGTCAGCTCTGTGCTGGTTCGCATGAATGCCGATGGGACGCAAAAGCCGGTGTATTATACCAGCAAGGTGCTTTATGACGCGGAGATAAGGTATTCGAGAGTTGAGAAGATTATCTTCGCATTGATTTTTTTCGCCCAGCACCTTCGACCTTATTTTCAAGCCCATCCGATCATGGTAGTCACAGACCAACCACTTAAGGTGATCCTCTCTTGTCCTGACACCTCTGGCTGGCTAGCAAAATGGGTGCTCAAGCTAGGAGAATTCGACTTATCGTTCCATCCCAGGTCAGCCATGAAATCTCAAGTCTTGGCAGATTTCTTGGTCGAGTGCACTTGGGCTGAGGAACAACCAGAAGAGTCCCATGCAAACCCCTGAGTCCTGGGACGAAAGAGGAGATGACTGGATCCTTCACGTGGATGGAGCATCAAATTCTCAAGGGAGCGGGGCAGGCCTCATCTTGGCTAGTCCAGACGGAGTTGTAACCGAGTACGTCCTCCGTTTTCTCTTTCCAGCCACCAATAATCAAGCTGAGTATGAAGCCTTACTGTCTGGGATAAGATTGGCTTAGGAGCTCGGGATGAAATGCCTTAGAGTATTCACTGACTCCCAGCTAGTCGCCAGCTAAATCAGAGGAGAATACAAGGCGCAGGATTCTACTATGTCCCGTTACTTAAGTATGATGCAGTCACAAGACTCTCCCTTGGCCTACTTCAGCGTCAGCTACATCCCTTGGGGGGAGAACGCCAGAGCTGATGCTCTGTCCCAACTAGCCACCTCAGCCGACGGGATTTTGGGAAGAACCTACATAGAGCATCTAGAAGCCTCAAGCATCGAAGCGACAGAAGAAACCCTGCCGATCAAATAGGAGCCTTCTTGGATGGATGCTTATATCCGGTATCTCACCAACGGCGCCCTCCCTGAAGACCCGACTGAGGCTAAGCTGCTCAAGCGGTGGGCCCTGAAGTTTCTAATGATGGAAGGAAAGCTCTACCGAAGGTCATTCTCGTACCCGGTCCTCAGATGTGTTGGCCCCACGGAAGCAGATTACATCCTATGGAAAATCTATGAGTGCATATATGGATGTCACCTGGGGGGCAGAACCCTAGCATACAAAGCCCTACGACATGGATACTATTGGCTGACAATGAGGGAGGACGTGTCCGAGCTCGTCAGGAAGTGCGACAGTTGCCAACGCCATGCCAATATCTAGCGGCAACCGATGTCCCAGCTGACCCCCTGGCTACACCTTGGCCCTTCGCCTAGTGGGGTATGGACATCTTGGGACCATTCCCTCCGGCCTTCGGTCAATGCAAATTCCTGCTGGTAGCCGTCGACCATTTCACCAAGCGGATCGAGGCCAAAGCACTTGCCAAGATCACTGAGGGCAAGGTGAGATCCTTCTTCTGGAAATCTATAGTGTGCCGGTTTGGACTGCCGCATACTCTCATCACTGACAACGGCCGGTAGTTTGACAACACGGCCTTCGAGAGTTCTGCACCGAGCTAGGCATCCATCAATGGTTCACCTCCGTAGGACATCCCCAGACCAACGGTGCGGCTAAGGTAACCAATCGCATTATTCTTCAAGGACTTAGAGCCCGACTAGATGACTGCAAAGAACGGTGGGTGGAGAGCTCCCCAATGTACTGTGGGCCTACCACACAACGTCGTGAGCCCCCACCGGAGAGACTCCCTTTAGCCTAGTCTTCGGGTCCGAAGCTATCATTCCTGTGGAGATAGGTGCCCCGAGCCCTCGGACGGAGTTGTACAGCGAGGGGGACAACCCAAATCAGTTGCGGGCCGACCTCGACCTAGTGGAAGAATTACGAGACTAGGCGCAACTCCGGATGGCAGCTTACCGACAGCGAACGACCAAGTACTACAACGCTCGTGTCCACCCAAGGCATTCTTGCTAGGAGACCTAGTCCTCCAACGAGCCAAAGTTTCAAAGCTGACTCAAGCTAGCGCTAAAATGGGAAGGACCCTATCGAGTCGTGGAGGTACTTCATCATGGAGCATATGAAATTGAGGGGCCGGATGGGAAGCCTCTCCCCCGCACGTGGAACGCAGACAACCTATGTCGGTACTATCAATAGCTTGTAAATGTTCCTAATTTGAGCATGTCTACAAGAGTAATATTCATTCTTACTAAACCGAGTCTTTGAGTGATCTTGCTCCTCACCTGAAGCCCGACTCCGCGTCGGGCACCCAATGCCCGACTCCGCGTTGGCACCCGATGCCCGACTTTGTGTCGACACCCAAAGCCCGACACCACATCAGCACCCAAAGCCCGACTCTGTTTCGGCAACGGAAGCCCGATTCTGCATCAGCATATGAAGCCCAACTCTGCATCGGCACCCGAAGCCCGACTCGCATCGGCACCCAATGCCCGACTATAGACCGACACCTAAAGCCCGACTCCGCGTTGGCACCAAACTTGAGCCCGACTCTGTGTCGGCACTCTGGCTTGACTGCAATGGCACACGAAGTCTGACTCTGCGCCGGTATTTGATGTTTGGTTCATTACCGATGCAGCTCAACCCCGTGTCATCACGCCGGCCCAGCAGTGTCAGCGCTCCACTCGGCTCATCACGGTAGTCTATGGATACCTTGTCTGCCCCTTAATCGACATCGTGCCAGCGCTACACTCCAGTGCTTCCAGCCTTTGTATTGGCTGACGGCACGAGGTCATCTGCCAAGGCCATAAGGTCGTGTACTTCAGCGCGATTATTAGCTATGTTTGCCTACGGCCTTGACCGCGGCTATTATGTAATTGACTCACACCGGCTTACTCATATCATTCTATTCACTAAACTGGCTACGACGCAAGTCAAATTAAGAATTGAATGAAGAGTTTTAATTGATGGTGAAGTTAAAAAATTGCTGATCAAGTCGGACTTGGTATAGTTGGAGGTAAAAGAAAAAGAGAAGAAACTATGGTTCGGCCGGAGCTGGACCATCATCCTCGAGAACCTCATCCGGCTTCAGCTCTTTAATTCCTTCGAGGCTGTAGAGCCTTCGTATTTTCTCCTTGCAGTCTTGGAAGCTGCCATCATATGCAAACGCCGTTGTCTCGGCCAGCTCCTTGTCGAAGGCATCAGACTTCCTAAAATCCTCTACGGCTTTGGCAGCCCTCATCTCGGCCTCAGTTGCCTTCTTCTCGCCTCGGCGGCCCTCTTCTCAGCCTCGGTCACCGCCGCCCTCAGATGGGCTATCTCAGCGTCAGCCCGGCGAGCGATTTCCTCGGCATTTTTGGCCCGCTCCTCAGCCACTCCTATCTCAATGGAGGCAAAATGCAGCTGGTGCTTCAGCAAGTACACCTCTGCTTTGGCAGCTTTTTGCTTCTCTTTGGCCGCCCTCTGCTTTTCCTCAGCCACCTGAGCATTGTCAAGATCATTGGCCGCCTGGCCCTGAGCCACTTCCAGCGCTTCCTCTGCCTTCTCAGCCCGGGCGAAGTTCCTAAATCGGGTAGCTTCGGCCTCGGCCTCGGCCTTTTGCGCCCGGGCCACTTTCGCTTGAGAAATCCTCAGAGCGGCTTCAGCCTCGTCTGCCCTGGCCCGGGCCTAGTTGGTGTCCTCCCGCGACTGATCCATGGTGGCCTCGGCCTGAGACAAAAGGCCCCTGATGGCAGTCAAAGAATTTAGTGCCTGCACAAAGACCACTCGAGTTAAGTGAGGAAACTATGGTTCTCGTGGTTAGCATCGAAGTACTTACCCAGAGGTGCGCTACGGATACCTCTCAGAAAAATGCAGAGGTCCTTTGGTTCTGAAGGAACCTCTGAATCTCCGGTACAGAGGCCTGGGCCATTGTCCTTTTGGCCCAGCGGCAATGATGCAGCAGGATCGACTGAAACGAAGGCGCATCGGCCTTGTCCTCCGCGGCCTCGGTGGCCATCGGCGCTGGGGCGGATGCCGCCGGCTTTTCCACTGGTGCTTCCACTGCAAAGACTCTGCCCCTGCCCCTCCATCGGATGGGGTGACTTCTGGAATCGGCTCGGCGGACGAAACGGTTGGCTCCGCCTAAGGCATGGCTGGCGATGATGGCAGTACTTCGGTTTCTTGCCCCGGGGAGGACCCGGTCAGATCAATGGGAGATGGGGGCGGTGCTGGTAAAGGTGAACGAGGTCGATCTCTTTCCTCCGCCTCGTTCCCTCCTGATGCCTCTCCGGCCTCGGCCCTTTCTGCCTTGTTTCTTCCTAAGGCTTCTCCGGCCTCGGCCCTTTCCGCCTCATTTCTTTCTGAGGCCTCTCTGGCCTTGACTCTTTCCATCTCATTCCTCCATGAGGCCTCTTTGGCCTCGGTTCTCTTGACAATCTTAGTGGCCCTCTTCTCAGCAGGGGCCCCATCCTCTTGAACTTTCCTTCTCTTTGTAGCAGCCTTCCTTATTGCTTGAAGTGATGGTGCCATGCCTGCGAATCGATGAACTTAGATCAAAAGAGGAAAAGGGGGGAAAAGCAAGAAGGGATGAAGAGGTTATGCTGCTCACCATCGCCAGGGATAAGGCCTGCTAGCCGAAGATTCTCTTCGGATAGCAATTGATTGCATCGGGGGATGTCGGCAGTAATCAACTGCTCGAACGCCTCTCGATCCTTTGGAAGTACTAAGGGGTTCTTGTTTGGCTCGGTGTTGGGAACCCCCCCTATTCAGTCCTCACCCCCTCGATTTGGGCAAAGAATAACCTATCTTTCCAACCTTTGATGGAGGAAGGGAGGTATAGTGTAAGGGATCTGGAAGGTCTAGGAGCAAAGGACCACCACCCTGATTGTTTTCTAAGGGTATAAAAGCAGCGGAAGAGTGAAATTCTAGCCTCAATCGCATGGAAATGGCATAATATCAAGAAACCAATGAGGGTTCGGATTGAATTTGGGACCAGCTGTGCCAAATCTAAAGAGTACCAATCTAGTATGTTTAATATGAACGGATGGACGGGAATGCAAAGGCCAGCCTTGAAATAATATTCATAAAGGGCAACCCGGCCCGGATAGGAAGAGGTTACTCTATCCTCAGGTAAGGGCCGGTAGAGACGAAGGTCAATGGGGATTCGGTATTGGGTCCTGAGATTAATTATCTCTTGGGCAGTCATGATGGAGGCAATCCTTTTGGGGGACTGCCTCGCAAGAGAAGGGCCGGCGGTAGCCGGACGGCGCTGAGCACGAGCCCGTCCGGTGGCTGGGCAATTTTCGGCGGGAGGTTGCCCCGCGGGCCGCTGCTCCTCCAGGGGAGCATCCTCCGTAGAGGAAGACCGACTAGGTGTGGGAGAAGGGGAAGGTTATGAAGGGTTGGGGGAATAGCCCTCAGAAATGGAAATCGAACACGAAAGAGAGGAGGAGGCCATGGAAGTAGGACTAACCTGAGATTGAAGGTCGAAGGTCAGCAATGGAGGGCTCGGGTGGTAGAAGATGAATAGGCTCGAACGATCAGAATAGGGAAGACGGAAGCAGTGGAAGCAGCCTAAACCCGGGGCGATTCTCTTTTATACTGCATTTCAAATCATCCCGCCTGCCTCTAAATCAGCCATGCGTCTGCTCATTATTGGAGCTCGCTTCAGCGCCCACCCGATGCACGGGACGCGAGGGACACCGCCTATGAAGGGACAGTGGTGACCTCACCGCAATGATGGCGCCTTTCCATGGTTCCACGCCCGAGGAAAATCCTGCCCAATCCCAACAACCCGAACGGACGAAACAACACCGGGATTAGCCACTAGAGGGTACTGTGGATACTAACACCCCTTTCGCTGGTAAGTACGTACCCTCCTATCTAAGGGGTGGGGGGGCATCTGATGTGGCTAATCACCCCTCTTGGCGGCACGATAACAAAGTACATAGCCTTCGAAGCAATGGTAATAATTTCAACCGGCTCCTAGCATCGGCTCTTGGCTTCGGTATCGGCTTCCGGCTTCGGCATCGGCTCCTGGCCTCGGCCTCTGCTCCGACATCGGCACTCGGCTTCGGCCTCAGCTTCGGTCACGGCCTCAACTTCGACCTCGGTCTTGTTCCCAGCCTGACGCTTGACCTCAGCTCTTGGCTTCGGAATCGGCTCCTGGCTTCGGCATCGGCTCCCGGCTTCGGCATCCGCTCCTAGCCTCGGCCTCCACCCCGACATCGGCACTCGGCCTCGGTCTCAGCTCCAATTTTGGCTCCGGCCTCAGTCCTCAACACAATTTAAGCCATGAAGCCAAATTTTAATGCTGAACATATTTAAAGCAACTACCACGCAGCCCACTCGCCCACCTTCTCCCAAGATCACGGACAGCTGCAGATAATACGCACCCGCCGATATCCGCGGAACGTGTCTAACAACCAGGCACCGATCTACAAAGCCAATCTTAACAGAAGATCGGATCCGGCTATTATCACGGAAGGATAAGAGGGACCCCGAGCAGGTATATAAGGGCCAACCTCCAATGAGGGTGGCTCTCTCAAACTCTACTCATAAAAGATTCCTGTTTCTCACGTCACTGACTTGAGCATCGGAGGGTCCCTATCGGAACCACCGATTCGGAACTTTTCTTGCAGGTTCTCGACCGGCAGAGATGATTCTATCACTCCTTCGAAAGACTGTAAAGCTCTCTTCTCGTCCAACGCATCTCAACGGTGATTTGGCGACAACAGAATCTTCTCACAGAAAAAGCTTACCCTTAAACTTATGACCTTCACCCTTTGTTCCCTTAAACACGTGATCTTCACCTTTTATTGTCAAGAATAAATTAGTAGAGTTGGTATCTTTCTCCTCCCTCCTCCTTCCTACTCCGTTACCTTCGTTTCTTATTCTTGGCCGTTCCGTTGGACGCCATCATGTTCCCACAGCTTTGTTAGTCCACGTGAGAGGGAGGAAGGATGGAATCATCTCCCCACAGCTTTATTGGTCCACGTGAGAGGGAGGAAGAGGATTCCATTCATCACGTTCTCAGGTATCCACCGTTCCTCTCTTCACGCACCTTTCCACCGTGGACCACTTCCGTTTTCTTTATGCTTCCATGAGTTTCTTGCATGCGTGAAGAGAGATGCAGGATTCCATTTATCACGTTCTCAGGTATCCACCGTGCCTCTCTTCACGCACCCTTTCCACCGTGGACCACTTCCGCTTTCCTTATGCTTCCATGAGTTTCTTGCATGCATGCATCTCCCTTCACGCATGCAAGAAACTCATGGAAGCATAAGGAAAACGGAAGTGGTCCACGGTGGAAAGAGTGCGTGAAGAGAGGCAAGGTGGATACCGTTGGAATCCTCTCCCCCTGCCGTCCGTTGGAATCCCACGTGGCTTGATGAAAGAGAAAATGTTCTTTATTTTTTATTTATTTTTAAAAAAAAATAAAATTAAAAATAAATCATCTTTTTATATATATATATATATATATATATATATATAGTCATATAATTCATAATAAAAAATTATAAATTCTTCAATCAAGGCTATCATATATATATATATATATATATATATATATATATATATATATATATATATAGTCATAAATTCATAATAAAAAATTATAAATTCTTCAATCAAGGCTATCATACCATAGGTACATTTTGATATTTCTTAACGAAGATAAGAGGCTGTGTATGGGTTAACAATAAATTGAGTTTCTCTTCTTTTATTAAATAGTAAATATATACCCTCTAAATAAAAGATACATCATTATAACTATGTATTGTAACATCAAAAATGTGTATGAAGACTGTGTGTATAAGTTCATCCTGAAATGATTTAGATACTTAATTGGCATGTTGCATGGTCTTAATGTGACAATTATATAATTGTCAAAAAGTTGAAAAGCCTTGACGATTTTATTTTATTTTATTTAAAAAACATTGTCCTAATAGGGCCATTGTTTCTTTGGACAAAGATTTTCTTGAAAATTCATAGGCAATTCATGAACGGTTATTGATTTTTTTTTTTTTTTTTTCTAAGCCATCATACCGATCACTCACTTGAATAGTTGTTATTGGGAGCCAGCAAAAGAAATGATATGCATAAGAGCATGAAATAGAAATAATTTTTAAGAAAAGACTTTTCTCTATAGGAAAAGGTTAAAGAAATATCTTAATGCAAGGAACAGATGAACATTATTTTTTATTTGAGGTAATAATGTGATCATTAAATATTTTCACACCATCTTTACAAGTTGGCATCAATTTAATAAATAGCCAAGATCTAATTTATAGGTATTTACATAACGACTTCTATTTACTATATTCTTACAAGAAAATGAATAAAAAATATAATATATCACATGAAAATGTAGTCTTTACGATAAAATATGTATATATAATTTTTTTTCTTTCTATTTTTCTTCGAATCAACTAAGGCCTAGATCTTTAAATGATAGGTCAAAGTAGATGATAAACATGACAATGATTTCTCTTACCAATTTTTTTTCAACAAGTATTTTTTTTTCAAGATCCAATGGGATGTTGTGTCAATTTTTTAGCGCTTGTCTTTTTTGAGAATATATAATGGTTATTTGCCGGCCACAAGTTTGATTAGAACAAAAAGGTATCAATCAGCTGAGCTAATAACCATACGAAACTACATATCTTTTTGTCAATACTTATCTATCGAATAATCAATACCTAGAAGTTTGACTGTGTTTGATTTTTAAAATAAATTTTTTATTTTTCTCTTTAAAAATATTTATTTTTTATTTCTCAAAAATTCATTTAGTGAGTGATAAAAAAATAATGCTTTTAAAAGGAGAGATGAAAAAATAAAAAAAAGTACTCTTCACTTCCATATTTTTAAGTTCTTTGATATTTATTTCTATTTTTGTTAGATAAAAATAATGAAAATTATTGCCCAGATGTAGCAACCCAAGAAGGGGGTGAATTAGGTTATTAAAAATTAATTACTATTGCAGATATGTACTTTAAATCTAATTTAAATTTACTTAGCAGCGGTGTAGTGAAGTGCACAAAATAATAACACAAACAATCAAGCAACTACAAACACAGAAGAGTTTATAGTGGTTCGGTGCCAAACTCAGCACCTACATCCACTCCCCAAAACCTTTAGGAATTTCACGCTAATCGTATCACAACGATTACAACCTCTAGCCTTTCCTGGTTAGCCCTCTTGTTTATACGATACAAGGCAGCCAAACCCCTAGCCTAACCTGGCTAGTCCTCTTATTTAATGACACAAGGAAGCCAACGCCTAGCCTTACTAGGCTAGTCCTCTTGTTTCACGGCACAAGGAAGCCAACAAGAATCAAGGGTTAACACTAACCTTTTTACAAAAGTTCAAAATAAATAAGAACAAGTAGCTCCTACAATGAGCAAATATTTAAGATAAACTTTACAAATTTTGTAGCAAATCTTCAGCAATAAATGGGGAAGCTCCAAGGTTGCTGAAACTTTAAATACTTGAAGGCTTTAATAGATCTAGACGACCTTTGAGCAATGAATGATCTTCAACTTCAAAGCACACCAAATTTGCTTTTCAACACTCCGAAAAAATATGCAATAAAGGCTCTTTTTGTTGGATCTCTTTCTCTGGTTTTTCTCTTTCAGATTCGTCATTTTGTTCTTCTAATCACAACTATTTATAAGCATCCAATAACCAAAATATCCGTTAGATAAATTTGAAACAAATGAAAAGTAAAATGGAAAGAAAAGATAACCGTTGAGATTACTTCCCTTAAGCATTGAATGCACTGAATCTATTTGAGGAAGGAAGATCTTTGCCATAATGAGATCAAAAGTTAGTATAGCTGAAAATAGCAATCAATTAAAGAAGAGAGACAGTAAGAGAGAAAGCATGCCCAAATAACAAAGAGGTAGCTGACTGGAGTTAATTCCAGGTAGCTGGCAATCTTGAAGACGCTCGGGCAGGATGAAGTATGAAGACCACAAGCTAGCTAAACAGCTAGCTAATTTGAAATCTCACGGCAAGTAGGGAAAGGTATCAGTCACAAAAGGTAAGATAGTTAGCTATCTAGCTAACTAACCCAAAAGGTCTCATGACATAAAGCTTGTCCCAGGGAGGAGCAGCTAACTCCTTAGCTAGCTCACCATAAAGTCAAACGGTCAAGAGATAAAGGCAAGATTCATTAGTTAGCTCTCTAGCTAATTAAGCCACAGAGTAGTTAGTTCACTAGCCAACTAAGCAAGAAGTAGTTAGCTATTCAGCTAACCAAGCAAGCATCCAATGATTTTGAATATAGAAGCCATAATAGGATAGTTAGCTCTCCAGCTAACTAGAAGAAATAAGCTCACGGCTTGGAGGTGGAAACGGCCAGTAACAAAAGACAAGTTAGCTCTTTAGCTAACTAAGCAATGAGTAGTTAACTCCCCAACTAACTAAGCTCAAAAGTTCATGGCAACAGGAAATCGTCCGTCCAAGGTAGCTAACTCGTTAGCTAGCTAAGAAAATCAACCACTCGACCAAGAGAGGAGTAGTTAGCTCTCCAGCTAACTAAGCCACAAGATAGTCAACTCTTCAGCTAACCAGAGAATGAATCCACACAGCTTGGGAAGTGGTAGTTAGCTCTTTATCTAACTAGGAATAGCACCCGCTCGGCTTGAATGAACCTATGAAAAATAGTTAGCTAACAAAGAAAAGCAGTTAGCTATCAAGGCAAAGCAGTTAACTAATAGGGTATGCTAGCTAGCTAAGAGAAGAATTAGCTAGCTCACCAGTTAGCTAAAAATAAGTGACGTTCGGCCAAGAAAAGTAATAGGATGAAATAGTTAACTAAAAATGAAGCCAGCTAGCTAAGAGGGTGGACAAGTTAGCTAGTCAGCTAACTGATTCCCAAAGCATTCGGCCAGCACAGTGAATAAGGCAAAAGTAGTTAACTAAAATGAAAATTCAGCTAGCTTAAAAGAGGCCAAGCTAGCTCACCAGCTAGCTTAAAATAAGCATGGCTCGGCTAGCAAGGATAACAGGAAATATAGCTAGCTTAAATGGAACATCAGCTAGCCAAGGAAGGGACTAGCTAGCTCTCCAGCTAACCAAAATGAAGAAGCATTCGGCCAGGCCAAGGAGATAAAGCATCAGTTAGCTAATGGATGTATCAGCTAGCTAGACAGAAGGATAAGCTAGCTAATTAGCTAACTCCCAAGGTAAATCACATGGCCAAGGCAACAAAGAATTAATTAGATAGCTTTCAGGTATTAAATAAAAATGAAATATACTCCCTTACGATTTTTGCTTGATAACACTTAGTTGAAAAATATATGTACTTCCCTGCATCAAGCTTAACAAATAGAATTAGTCTTTGATTAATTATTTTGTAAGCATCAAAATCAATCTAGGGTCAATAATCTCCCCCTTTTTGATGATGACAAAACCCTTAAGCATGCAAAGAAGAAATATAGGAAATATTTTAAATGTGAACAGGAATACAACATAATCTCCCCTTGTCAATAAATAAATAAACTCTCCCTGAATATATGGAGTTATTTCTTTTCTCCATTACCTTAATTTATGCAATATTCTTCTCCCCCTTTTTATCATTGATCAGAAAGATGATTGAAGAAACTTGCAATAAATCAAAGCATAATACATCAAGATAATTAGGTGAAAACTACATTCATACTTCAAAAGATTAATACAAAACATTTAAGTTTCAAGCTTGACAATAGAAAGGAAAGTTATTACAAATATTCATACAACACAAAGTCTTAACAATTTCACACAGCAAAGTTTTAAACATTCATCAAAGGTTACAAGGCAGTCATTTCTCATCATCGAAAGAAATTTGCACAAAAGATTCATTTGATTTTCTGGAGGGTCCTGGCTTGTCTTGTGAAGGTTGAGTTGGAGGAGACCATAAATGATGATGTGAAAAAGAAGCATCTGGAGCTGATGAAGAGAGGGAGCAATGTAGGTTTCCATAAGTCGGCTCAGCCTAGAAAGAGATGCGAACCAACGATCAACTGCATTTGTTGCATCTTGAGTCTGGCTCTCATTGGTTCTCATCTGATATTCTATCCATTCAACTTTGGTCTCAAAATTTTGAACTTTAGCTTTTAAGAAATTGATTTCCTTTAAGATCCGATCCAAGACAAACTCATTATGGTGAAAAACTCGCCCAGTCAAAATATTGACATCATGAACAAGTTGGCTTTGAATGATTTTGAATTGAGAGAGAGTCTCGAAAATGGATGAAATGTGGGGTACAATAGTTTGATCATTAATAGAAGAAGCACTATCTCCAGAACTTCGACTGGATTGAGCAATAGATAATTCATAAATAATTCATTGAATCTGTTCTTCACAGATTCGGATAGTAGGAGGAGCAGGAGCAGGGTTATCATTTCGATAAGAGGGACCAGGAGCACTTACATCAGGTGGTTCAGTTAAGAATGGATTTTGATCATTTATAGCAGCAAGGTAAGGATTTGGTTGATGGAAGTCAAAATTAAAGAAATTTTGAGGAACAGAGAGGTTGAGGCTGATTAGGTGGTGGCAAAGAACTTGATTGACCGGTTCTGGATCTAACCTAAAGCCAAACACCATCCCTTTTGGCATATTCCATTTAGTGTAGGGAGTGAGCATTGAACACGTCAGTGTGACGTAATGCTACAGTAGTTTCTCTTTTAAGTTTTATATTGAAAAATTCAAAAACGTATGTGAGAAACATCCCATATGGCAAAGCAGCCTTGGACCTACATAGGGATTCTTTCATAATGGTCATTATCAGGTCAGGGAGGTCTACAGGAGTTCCAATAAGAATGTCATACATTATACAGATGTCACGATCAGTGACAACATTAAACGAACCAACACATGAAGCAAAAATCTTAGCTATAATACTGTGAAATAGTCTATTTTCAACTGACAACATGTTAGCATCAAGAGTTTCTATATTACTTGCTTCACTATCGTCTATGTCAAGGATCATACCAATTCTATAACCTCTTTCACTTGGAAGGATTTCTAGGATACCATCAGAAGAAATGTTTAAAGTAGAACCTAGTGTTTTGCAATTAAGGTCAATCCTAGTTTTCTTCACGTAGAATGAAATGGTTCCACTACCAAAGGTAATATTCTCATAAAACTCTCTAATTAATTCAGGGTAAATTGCCTTTTTGGTAGATAAGATATTTTTCCAACCTTGACTAGCAAAGAGTTCCCCTATCTTAAAGTTTTCTTGATCTAGGAAGTTAAAGTCCACTAACTTGCCATGAGCGAATGACTTGGCGGCGATAAGGGTGTTGATATGAGAAGAAGATGAGGAAGACTTCCTTTGAAGATCAGAACAATCATCATCCCTTAAGATTGCCTTCTTCTTAGGAGCCATCAGCGATCTTCTTGAAGAGAGTGGAAGGAAAGAGCTTGCAAGATAGAATTGAGTGAAGTCGGATGGAAGAAATGAGAGAGGAATGAGATGGTTGGAGAGGAAAAGAGAGAAGGAACTGGTTGTATTGAGAAGAAGCCGGTTGGTGGAAAAGCTTTATAGGAAGGATTCCAAGAGAGTTAACTGGGGTGAGTGCTAGGTTGCCTGGTTGTTAACTACCTTGAAGATGATAAATAGAATTGAATGGCCGGTTGGTGAATTAATGTAAAAAACCATCATGCGTCATGGAGGGAATTTAAAGAGCAGTTAACTTTCAGCTAACTGACACACTCAAGAGTAGGTACAATGCATTCAATTGAAAAGATATTCTATTAAGAGATTCGATTGAAAGTGATGCAACACATGATAAATATAATTTTTCAATTCTAATGTCAAGAGGCAATTAAAATGATTCATTAAATGGTTGGATCAAGCATACCAAGTTCTCTTCTAAATTCGTAAAATTTTGATTCATCAAGAGGTTTGGTAAAAATATCTGCAAGTTGATTTTCAGTGCTTATAAATTCAATTACAATATTTCCATTATTTACATGATCTCTAACAAAATGATGTATAATTTCAATATGTTTTGTTCTTGAATGTTGTATAGGATTTTTAGTTAAGCAGATTGCACTTGTATATCACATTTTATCGGTATGGTTTTTTTCTTAATGCCATAATCTTCTAGTTGCTGCTTAATCCATAAGATTTGAGCACAGCAACTCCCAGCTGCAATGTATTCGGCCTCGGCCGTAGACAATGCTACTGAAGTTTGCTTTTTGCTAAACCATGAAATTAAGTTAACACTTAGAAACTGGCAAGTTCCGCTTGTTGATTTTCTATCTAATTTATATCTAGCAAAATCTAAATCAGTGTAACCAATTAAATAAATGCTAGATTGCTTGTCATACTATAAACCTAAATTTACTGTTCCATTGAAATATTTAAATATTCTTTTAACATCAAGCAAGTGTGATTCTTTAGGATTAGCTTGAAATCTAGCACACATGCAAACACTGAATAAAATATCTGGTCTACTAGCAGTTAAATATAACAATGATCATATCATGCCTCTATATAATTTTAAATCAATAGACTTTTCATTATTATAAGATTCAAGTCTACATGATGAGCTCATAAGGGTACCAATGCTTTTTGATGTCTCCATGCCAAACTTTCTGATCATTTCTTTGGTATATTTGGATTGGCTTATGAAGATCCCATCTTTGCTTTGTTTGATCTGTAGTCCGAGGAAGTAGTTTAGTTCTCCCATCATGCTCATCTCAAACTCTCCTTGCATAAGCTTAGCAAAATCCTCGCACAAAGAATCATTAGTGGCACCGAATATGATATCATCAACATAGATTTGAATAATTAATATATCACTATTTTATCTTTTAATAAATAAAGTTGTATCCATGTTTCCTTGGATAAATTCATTACTAATCAAGAATTTACTTAATCTCTCATACCAAGCCCGGAGTGCTTGTTTTAAACCATATAAAGCTTTGTTCAACTTAAATACGTGGTTTGGAAACAAGTGATTTTCAAAGCCGGGTGGTTGTTCCACAAAAACTTGTTTAGCAATGTATCCATTTAAAAAAGCGCTTTTAACATCCATTTGATATAATTTAAAATTCATAAAACAAGCATAAGCAAGAAGTAATCTAATAGCTTCTAGTCTAGCAAATGGGGCATAAGTCTCATCAAAATTAATTCCCTCTTCTTGATTATAATCCTTAGCTACTAATCTTGCTTTATTTCTAATTATGTTTCCATGTTCATCTAATTTGTTTCTAAAAACCTATTTAGTTCCAATAATTTGATGATCATGAGGTCTTTCAATAAGAGTACATACATTATTTCTTTCAAACTGGTGAAGTTCCTCATACATGGCATTAATCCAATCAACATCATTTTTAGCATCATCATAGCATTTAGGTTCAATTTTAGATACAAATGCTAAGTTATTATAAGTATCTCTAAATGATGATCTAGTTCTAACTCCTTGTGATGGATCTCCTATGATTTGATTTTTAGGGTGACTGAGAACGTACCTCCAACCTCTTTCTAATTCATCATTACCTTGTGAAGCTTCTGAAAGGTCAGCGTTCCCTTCTTCATTTACCTCTTGTGTATCTGAGTCATCTTTATCCTTTAAGGTGATGTCCTAGAGTTGATCTTCAATTTCATCTGCATCATTCATACCTTTTCTCTTCCTTAATGAAAGATCATTAGATTCATCAAAAATAACATGAATAGATTCTTCTACTACTAGAGTCTTTTTGTTGAGCACTCTAAAAACTCTACTATGCAAGGAATAACCGAGAAAAATTTCTTCATCAGATTTAGCATCAAATTTATCAAGGTTTGATTTTTCATTACTTAAAACAAACAGTAGCATCCGAAAACATGAAAATAACTTATGTTTGGTTTTCTTCCTTTCCAAAGTTTATAAGGAGTCTTTTTCAAAACAGGTCTAATTAATGCATGATTTAAAACATAGCATGCAGTGTTAATAGCTTTTGCCCAAAAATACTTTGGGAGATTGCTCTCACACAACATGGTACGAACCATTTCTTCTAAAGTTCTATTCTTTCTTTCAACTACTCCATTTTGTTGGGGTGTTATTGGTCCTGAAAAATTATGTTCAATACCATTTTCATTACAAAAATCTTCAAAAGATTTATTTTTAAATTCTTTTCCATGATCACTTCGAATTGATAAGATAGAAGAATTCTTTTCATTTGTAATTCTTTTAAACAATTTTTGAAATGCTGGAAATGCTTCATCTTTACTAGTTAAAAATAAAACCCATGTAAAACGAGAGAAATCATCAATAATAACATAACCATATTTTTTTCCTCCTAGACTAGTCATTCTTGTAGGACCGAATAAATCCATATGCAAGAGTTCCAAAGGTCTAGTGGTTGAAACCAAATTCTTTGATTTAAAAGATACTCAGGTTTATTTTTCAAATTGACAAGCATTGCAAATCTTATCTTTTTCAAAAATAAGTTTTGGCAAATCATGCACTAAATATTTCTTAATTAATTTAGATTGTAAATCAATGCTTGCATGAGCTAGCCTACAATGCCATAACCAACTTATTGTTTGTAGCAATTAGGCAATCAACATTTTGATCATGCAAATCATTTAGATTAACAATGTATACATTACCATACCTTTGACCAACAAATTTCATATTTTCATTAGCAGGATTTTTAACAATGCATAAGGATGATCCAAATGTAATATTAAATCCTTTGTCACATAATTGACTGATGCCAAGTAAATTGTGTTTCAGTCCTTTCACAAGTAAAACATTATCAATATAAGCATGAGGTATGATACCTATTTTTTCAATGCCAATTATTTTTCCTTGGCCATTATAACTGAAAGTAACAACAACTTCATCTTTTGCCTCCAAAGTGATGAATTATGATTCATCACCTGTTATGTGTCTTGAGCACTCGCTATCCAAGTACCATTGTCTTTTAGTTGCTCGGGTTGCAAGACACACCTGCATACATGATTTCAAATTTTTCTCTTAGGTACTCATGTTTATTGGGTCCTTTAGGGTTAGTTGAGATAGTTCCTTTTGGAACCCATATTTTTCTCACATGTGTGTGTGACAAGTATAAGCTTTGTGTCCTAATTTTTCACATTTGAAGCATGTAATTTTGGTGGAGTCATTACCATGTACATAAATATTTTTCAAAATTTTTTGTCTTTCAAAAGGATTATATCCAAGACCAGCTCTATTGTAAATAGCTCTTTGACTATTTAAAATTATTTCTAATTTTTCTGAGCTCAAGGTAAATCTATCAACAATTAGTTTTAATTTATTTACTTCATTTTTCAAATCTTGATTTTCCTGTAACAATGATTCATTATATTTTGAAATTCTTTCTTTTTCAAGAATAAGATTTTTGATTTCATTTTTCAAATCTTTGTTCTTTGAACTTAAATTTGCAAAATCATCAGCAAGTTATAAAATGCACCATGTAATTCATCAAAAGTAAAGTCATTTAGAAAGCTAGGACTTACCTCATCATTATCAGCCATGAAACATACATTGGCAACTTCAATTTTCTCTTCATCTTCTGAACTTGTAGCCTCACTGTCGCTCCTTGTAGCCATCATTGCTTTCTTCTTTACTCTTTTGGATCCTTTCTTTAATAGTGGACATTCGGGTCTGATATGTCCAGGCTTTTTACACTCATAGCATGTAGGAGGTTCACCCTTTTTCCTTTTCTTTGCTATGATATCCTTTGGCAAAATGTTTTCTTTTTCCAAACTTCTTTCTTTTCATAAACTTTTTGAATTTCCTTGAGATAAGTGACATTCATCATCTTTCTCACTGTCACTAGTGGTTTCCTCACTTTCATTATCTTGAGTTGCACTCTTCAATATCATAGTTCTTTTCTTCTTTGATTCATCTTCATCAATATATTATCGTTGCTGAAGCTCATGTGTCATCAAAGAACCAACCAATTCTTCAAGTGATTAAGTGTTGAGATCTTTTACTTCTTGTATTGCAGTAACTTTGGCTTCCCATGACCTAGGCAAAGATCTTAAAATTTTTCTAACAAGATCACTGTTAGCATAAGATTTTTCAAGACTTTTTAGTCCATTAATAATATCAGTAAATCTTGTAAACATATCAGTGATATTCTTAGCTAAATCTATCTTAAATAATTCATACTTATGAACAAGCATATTTATTGTGGATTCCTTGACTTGATTTGTTCTCTCATGGATGACTTCAAGTCTATCCCAGATTTCTTTAGCAGACATGCAAGTAGATATGCGATTAAACTCATTTGCATCAAGAGAACAATAAAGAACATTCATAGCTTTTGCATTTAATTGAGCTAGTTTCTTATCTTGCTCATCCCATTATTTTGCAATATCAATATTATCAATCTTAATAGTGGGTGTGTGTGGTCCATTAGTTATGATTTCTCATAAATCATAATCTAGTGCTTGAATGAAGATGTTCATTCGTACTTTCCAATATGTATAATTTGTTCCACTGAACAAAGGTTGTCTATTAGTTGATTGTCCTTCAATCAACATAGATCCCATTTGGATTACTGATCTTTGGCTCAAGCTGATTAAAGCTAGAAATCAAGAGCAGCTTGCTCTGATACCACTTGTTGCCCAGATGTAGCAACCCAAGGATTGGGTTATTAAAAATTAATTACTATCGCATATATGTGCTTTAACCCTAATTTGAATTTACATGGTAGCGGTGTAGTGAAGTGCATAGAATAATAACACAAACAATCAAGCAACCACAAACACAGGAGAGTTTATAGTGGTTTGGTGCCAAACTCAGCACCTACGTCAACTCCCCAAAACCTTTGAAAATTTCACACTAATCGTATCACAACGATTACAACCTCTAGCCTTTTCCGGCTAGCCCTCTTGTTTATACGGCACAAGGCAGCCAAACCCCTAGCCTTACTCGGCTAGTCCTCTTATTTAATGGCACAAGGAAGCCAACCCCTAGCCTTACCAGGCTAGTCCTCTTGTTTCACGGCATAAGAAATCCAACAAGAACCAAGGGTTAACACTAACCCTTTTACAAAAGTTCAGAATAAATAAGAACAAGTAGCTCCTACAATGAATAAATATTCAAGATATACTTTACAAATTGTGTAGCAAATTTTAGGCAATAAATGAGGAAACTCCGAGGTTGCTGAAACTTTAAATGCTTGAAGGCTTTAATAGATCAGGACAACCTTTGAGCAATGAATGACCTTCAACTTCAAAGCACACCAAATTTGCTTTTCAACACTCAGAAAAATATGCAATAAAGGCTCTTTTTCTTGGATTTCTTTCTCTTGTTTTTCTCTTTTAGATTCATCATTTTGTTCCTCTAATCACAGCTATTTATAAGCATCCAACAACAAAAATATCCGTTAGATACATTTGAAACAAATGGAAAGTAAAAACAGGAAGAAAATATAACCGTTGAGATTATTTCCCTTAAACATTGAATGCACTAAATCTATTTGAGGAAGGAAGATCTCTGCCATAATCCAAGAGATCAAAAGTTAGTATAGCTGAAATAGAAATCAATTAAAGAGAAGAGAGAGTAAGAGAGAAAGCACGCCCAAATATCAAAAAGGTAGCTAACTGGAGTTAATTCCAGGTAGCTAGCAATCTTGAAGATGCTCGGGCAGGATGAAGTATAAAGACCACAAACTAGCTAAACAGCTAGCTAATTTGAAATATCACGGCAAGTAGGGAAAGGTATCAGTCACAAAAGGTAAGATAGTTAGCTATGTAGCTAACTAACCAAAAAGGTCTCACGCCATGAAGCTTATCCCAGGGAGGAGCAGCTAACTCCTTAGCTAGCTCACCATAAAGTCAAATGGCCAGGAGATAAAGGCAAGATGCATTAGTTAGCTCTCTAGCTAACTAAGCCACAGAGTAGTTAGCTCACTAGCCAACTAAGCAAGAAGTACTATTCAGCTAACCAAGCAAGCATCCAACGATTTTGAATATAGAAGCCATAATAGGATAGTTAGCTCTCTAGCTAACTAGAAGAAATAAGCTCACGGCTTGGAGGTGGAAACAACCAGTAACAGAAGACAAGTTAGCTCTTTAGCTAACTGAGCAATGAGTAGTTAGCTCCCCAGCTAACTAAGCTCAAAAGTTCATGGCAACAGAAAATCATCCGTCCAAGGTAGCTAACTCGTTAGCTAGCTAAGAAAAGCAACCACTCAGCCAAGAGAGGAGTAGTTAGCTCTCCAGCTAACTAAGCCACAAGATAGTCAACTCTTCAGCTAACCAGAGAATGAATCCACACGGCTTGAGAAATGGTAGTTAGCTCTCCAGCTAACTAGGAATAGCACCCGCTTGGCTTGAATGAACCTGTGAAAAATAGTTAGCTAACAAAGAAAAGTAGTTAGCTATCAAGGCAAAGCAGTTAACTAACAGGGTATGCTGGCTAGCTAGGAGAAGAATCAGCTAGCTCACCAGTTAGCTAAAAACAAGAGACGTTCAGCCAAGCAAAGTAACAGGATGAGATAGTTAACTAAAAATGAAGCCTGCTAGTTAAGAGAGAGGACAAGTTAGCTAGTCAGCTAACTGATTCCCAAAGCATTCAGCCAGCACAGTGAATAAGGCAAAGTAGTTAACTAAAATGGAAATCCAACTAGCTTAAAAAGAGGCCAAGCTAGCTCACCAGCTAGCTTAAAATAAGCATGGCTCGGTTAGCGAAGATAACAGGAAATATAGCTAGCTAAAATGGAACACCAGCTAGCCAAGGAAGGGACTAGCTAGCTCTCCAGCTAACCAAAATGAAGAAGCATTCGGCCAGGCCAAGGAGATAAAGCGTCAGTTAGCTAACAGATGTGTCAACTAGCTAGACAGAAGTATAAGCTAGCTAATTAGCTAACTCCCAAGGTATATCACACGGCCAAGGCAACAAAGAATCAATTAGATAGCTTTCAGGTATTAAATAAAAATGAAATATACTCCTTATGATTTTTGCTTGATAACACTTAGTTGAAAAACATATGTACTTCCCTGCATCAAGCTTAACAAATAGAATTAGTCTTTGCTTAATTATTTTGTAAGCATCAAAATCAATCTAGGGTCAACAAAAATAACTTTAAATTATTTTAATTTTTTACTATTTTGAAGTCATGCTTTTTAGAAAATTATTTTTATTTTCAGTCATGTAATGTGTTTTTACAAGAGTTTTTTTTATAAAAATAAGAATACAAAATAGGAGTATTTTCAAAGCCAAACATGCACCCTCACTTTCTTTTTTGGATCAAACTTTGAAGCGAGTTTCTAAGAAAAAAAAGTGAAATAATTTCTATGAAACTATACAATAAAAATGAGTTCTCTAGAACTTTATATAATTTTTTTTTTGGTACAGTTGGATAAATCATATTAGTCTAGTGCATATCAATTCCGAGATATCAAAAAATAGAATTTGTTTCAGCACAATGGGACAGGAGTCATCCTGCATCCAAATCCAAATTCTAGAATGATCAGCCATAAAGGTTGCCATTCAGTTAGCTATAGAGTTAGCTTCTCAATAGACGTGATGGATCTGGTCTCTATGGATCTCCCGAAGGGCAGACCAGATGTCATAGAGAATAGGGTTGGAAGAAATCTGATTGCAGGAGTCCTAGCGCAGCCAGCGGATAACAGTAAGAGAGTCTTCCTCAATGAAGAGGCTATGGGCATAAAGTATCCGAGTAGCGTAGGTAATGTCCACCCAAGTTGCATAAAACTCAGCCATCAGAACATAGGAGTCTAAGAAACTGAAGCCACCCGCTATCAGCATCACTCCATCCATCCCACGGATAATAAAAGCTGAGCCCGCGGATCTTCCCCAAATACTTCCATCAAAATTGATTTTGACAAACCCTGGAGGGGGGATCCCAAGAGATAAAAACCGTATGCCAATCTGCTGCCAAGGCAGCAGAGGAGCCCTAGTGGCCAAAACTGTAAGAATCAAGATCAGTGTAATGAAGAGAGTGTTTTGCAGCTAAAGATGTAGCTTTCCTCACTACCTTGTAGGAGGAAGCACTTTCGTTAGTGAAAATAAGCATATTCCTTGATAACCAAATATGGTAGACAGTAGCGACCCAAATAGTGTGCTGCTGATGGGTACCTCTCCGAATGTCGCATAGGAAAGTAGACCGCCAGGAATCTTTGCCGCATTCCCTAATGTAATATCCCACAATCTACCAAATCTGTCTCACTCTGGGATAGCTGAAGATGGCATGATCAGTAGTCTCCTCCTCCTGTTCGCATAAAGAGCAAGCAGGTTGGATTGACAATCCCCTTTGAGATAGCAGGGAGCAAGTAGGAAGACATTTCTACATTAGTTTCCAGATAAAAAGCTAAATCTTGGGATGGATTGAAAACTTCCAAATCCAAGTAGCATTCATCATATGCTATCTGCCGCCTATATATCTTCATAAGATCCATAGTAGAAGCACTAGGAAGGCAAGATCTCTTCCATAATATGGTATCAGATGTTTGCCTCGAAGTGAGTGAAATAGAAAGAATCCGATAAAATAATTTCTTTCCAAAAAAATTGGGACACCTTAGGAGCGTGCCAACAAAGAGAATCCAACATGATAGTTTTTTCATAAAAAAAAAATAAGTCGTTGGAAGACTTGGGATTGATCAAGTCTACCAAGTCCGTACTCCAAATTATTTACTTTATGATTTGTAATGTTCACGTGATCACAAGTACGCCCTGAACCTGTGCATGGGACTAAAAAAAGCCTACTTTGTAGACTTTCCAACGACGCGTTAGGTGCTGTTGTTCGCACTTTCCAAAATATTTTGCAAAGTCCTCTACATCGTCTAGTTTATCTTTAATATATTCTTTTAGCTCTTTTAATATCTCCTCATATTTTTTATGGCCAGTTGACCCCATGGACAATAAAGCAATAATTTTTGGATAGCCTTCTCTTAAGAGAGCAATTTCTAGATGATTTTCCTAGACAGCAATTATCGTGGCGGCAATCCTCAGCGGCCTTCCTGAGCAGCTTAATTCTTCTTAGGCGGCCTTGATCTATTCAGCTTTCTTTTTGAAGGGCACAACGGGCATTAAATATTTCATCCACGGCATTGCTCCCGATTGCAATAAGTGTCTCGTCATAATGAAGAAAGAGAAAAAGAGAAAAAAAGGGCCATGTTGTATGCATGGGTTCTCCAAAGGGCCACCTTCTGTCATCAATGGCCGTCAAGGGCTAGAGCATTTAATAGTGTAGAAACGGTCGTAATGACTCGGCCAGCAGTGGAGCATCGATCACGGACGCAAAAGAAAAGAGGAAAAGAGAAGTCCAAGTCAGCCCTGCCCCGGCTCGGCCATAGACGTTCCTGTCCCGCTTGCATTTATGGCTGCGGCTCGGCCACATACGTTCCTGTCCTGCTTGCATTTAATGGAGTATAGCGTCATGGACGCGAAGGGAGGGAGAAGTCAAGTCGGCCCCACACTCCATCTCGGCCACGGACATTCCTGTCCCGCTTTGCCCCGATATTTATGGCTGCCACATAGGCCAGCATTTAATGGAGTGGAGCATCATGGACGCGAGAGAGAAGTCAAGTCGCAACAGGCCACGAACGTTCCCGTCCCCGCTTCGCCCTGGCATTTATTTCTGCCACGTAGCATTTAATGGAGTGGAGCGTCAGAGAGAAGTCCAAGTCGGCCCCGCCCCGACACTCGGCCACGGACGTTCCCATCCCGCTTCGCCCTGGCACTCCCATTCGGTTTCCACATCCATATTATATCTTTCACACCAAAGCATTTATGGCCTCATAAAGGCCACGTACATCCACGTGCTCTAAGGCATTTATTGCCTTATTCTCTTTCCTGTATAAAGGTATTTATGGACGTGAAGAGAGGAAGAAGTCCGAGTCGCCCGGCCCCAGCACTTTAGCTCGCCCACGGACATCTCGCCTCGGCACTCTAAGTCGCACGCCCCGGCATCGTTCCGTTCCGCTTCACCCGGGCACTCTCACTAGGCCTACATGCTATATCTTTCGTACCAAGGCATTTATGGCCTCATAAAAGCCACGTGCATCTACCTTATCTAAGGTATTTATGGATGTCACGTTGGCCCCTTTGGCACCCTTGCATGAGAAAGGATGGCGTAATAAAGCCGAGACAAGGAGTTCTTGACTCCACGTCTTACAAAAGTCCTCGATGGCCTCCAGCTGCCTCCGGGTGACTGTCCCAGCCACCCAGCTTCTTTCCGGCCTCCCAGCACCGTGCAGGACAACCTCTCTGACTCTGCTCATGGCCATGGATGGCTTCATCCATGGCTCTGCTCCATGCTCTCTATCCCAGCTTCGACTAGACGATGGACAACATCATGGTAGGACGACAAAGGACATGCATGTATAAATAAAAGGAGTTTGGCAAGGTCATCAGCTCAAGGCTAAGCATCTCTAGGTGGGCTCAGACCTAATGTCATCATTATGGAGCCTCAACCACTCTAAGCATCTATAAATTGGGTAAGAGGGACCCCCGACCAGGTAACTGATAACTCTAAGAACAAACTGAGAACCACAACAAGACTCCTAAACGCTCATTCTTGCTCACAGAGAGCTCTTCTCTGAGTCTCTCTCTCTTTCTCTTTCGAGCTTCCTCAAGCTCACGGCTGTTGCCTAGGGTACTGACTTGAGCATCGGAGTGTCTCCGTCGGAATCTCCGACCCTCGAAACTTTTTGCAGGCTCTCAGGCGCGAGAAGCTCACCGAAAGATCCCAAGCTCGCTGGAGGAAGCGATCGGACGCTCGCAGATGTTCGAGGGGGGTGATCTGGCAACAATAGATTGGCGCACCAGGAAGGGAGAGAAAGAAGAGTTCTGTGATACTAAGCTGCAAACTCTTGCTCCCTCTACGATAATAATGGTGGATAAAAGATGGTGATGACAAAGACCCAAGAGGCTTCCGCCAGTAACGCTGGGGGACATCCTCAACGAGCTGAGCAACAGGAGGCCGGCTCTTTGCTCCATCGTCACCACTATCTCAAGCCATTCAAGCAGAGCATTGTGCCACCCTTACTCTGCAAGTCCAAATATCAATGGCAGGTGCCCAAAAGCTACGAGAGCAATATTCCGTGGCCTCACAGCAACAAACAAGAGCCCATGCTGCTCCTCTAGTTGTTGCTCAAGCCATCCATCATCCATCCGGTGAGAGATCTCCCCAGTGAGAGACTCACAACTGTCATATTTCTCTGGAGCTCAGGAGCAAGAGCAACCTCAAACTCAAGCTCATCGACAATTTAAGGCTCAGAGCCAATCCGAACCCAAGACCTCTTGCGGATTCCATTCCAGCTGCCCTCGGATTTTAGCACTAGTACCTCCCACCTTCAATCAACATAGTTTCCTGGGGGGCAGGTTATCAACTAAGCAAAAGGAGTTCACCGGCATCGCGGCCCATAAAGGCTCCGTAACCGATCGAGTCGCCCCTCACAGCGGTTCCCAAACCCCCGAGGTGGTTCAAAAAGATCTTGCCAGCATCGTAGCCCCAAAGGCTTCGTAACCGATCGAGTCGCCCCTCGCAGCGGTTCCCAAACCCCCAAGGCTGTTCAAAATGACCTCGCCGACATCGCAGCCCCAAAGGCTTCGTAACCGATCGAGTCGTCCCTCACAGCGGTTCCAAAACTCCCGAGGCGGTTCAAAAGGACCTCACCGGCATCGTTGCCCTAAAGGCTCCGTAACCGATCGAGTCACCCCTCGCAGCGGTTCCTAAACCCCCGAGGTGGCTCAAAAGGACCTCGCTAACATCGCGGCCCTAAATGCTCAATAACCGGTCAAGTTGCCCCTCGCAGTGGTTCCCAAACCCATGAGGCAGTTCAAAAGGACCTCACTAATATCGCGGCCCCAAAGGCTCCGTAACCGGTCGAGTCGCCCCTCGCAGTGGTTCCCAAACCCCCAAGGTGGTTCAAAAGGAACCTAATGACTCTCAACTCTCAGGTCATCCTTCAGGGTTAAAAGGAACCTAACGACTCTCAACTCTCAGGTCACCCTTCGGGGTTCAAAAGGAATCTGGTGACTCTCAACTCTCAGGTCACCCTTCGGGGTTCAAAAGGAACCTGACGACTCTCAACTCTCAGGTCACCCTTCGGGGTTAAAAGGAACCTGACGACTCTCAACTCTCAGGTCACCCTTCGGGGTTCAAAAGGAACCTGACGACTCTCAACTCTCAAGTCACCCTTCGAGGTTCAAAAGGAACCTAACGACTCTCAGCTCTCATGTCACCCTTTGGGGTTAAAAGGAACCTGATGACTCTCAGCTCTCAGGTTACCCTTTGGGGTTCAAAAGGCTTCCGGCAGCCACAACTTAGCCTCAGCAACTCTAAATCTACCTCAACGGCCAATGGCTAATTAGGTAAGACCTTTATCCAAATTATATACTTGCAACATATTGCTGGTTACTTTTAGCCATCAAGAACCCCCAAGATAACTCACAGTTAGGAGAGGCCAACTCCCCAGCTCACAGTTGACAGGCACCCACCTCCAATTTCATGATAAAAGAAGAAGACCCAAAGTCAACTCAAAAGTCTGGAGAAACCGACTCTCCAACTTACAGTTGATGGGCATTCGCTCCTAGGCTCCTCTGGAAGCTGCCGAGCCCCCGCAGCTACTCCCAAGTGGCTCAGCCTCGGCAATTTTATCTCAAGCATCATTGCAGCCTCCACGGCTCTATTTCTACTTCGATAATTTTATCTTAGCCTCAGCGGCATCACTGCAGCCTCCACGGCTCTATTTCTCCTTCAGCAATTTTATCTTAGCCTCAACATCATCATTGCAGCCTCCACGGCTCTATTTCTGCTTTGACAATTTTATCTCAGCCTCAGCAGCATTATTGCAGCCTCCATGGCTCTATTTTTGCTTCGACAATTTTATCTTAGTCTCAGCAGTATCACTGCAGCCTCCACGGCTCTATTTCTGCTTTGGCAATTTTATCTCAGCCTCAGCGGTATCATTGCAACCTCCATGGCTCTATTTCTGCTTCAGCAATTTTATCTTAGGCACCATTGCAGCCTCCATGACTCTATTTTGCTTCAACAATTTTATCTTAGCCTCAGCGACATCATTGCAGCCTCTATGGCTCTATTTCTGCTTCGGTAATTTTATCTCAGCCTCAGCAACATCATTGCAGCCTCCATGGCTCTATTTCTGCTTTGGCAATTTTATCTCAGCCTTAGCGGCATCATTGCAGCCTCCACGGCTCTATTTCTGCTTCGGCAATTTTATCTCAACCTCAGCGACATCATTGCAGCCTCCACGGCTCTATTTCTGCTTTGGCAATTTTATCACAGCAGTGGCTTTATCTCTGCCTCAGCAACATTATCGTAGCCTCAGCGGTTTTATCTTTGCCTCAGTGGCTAATTGACGATCATACACTCAAAAATTGGCGTGTGCTACTTTGAGTGGCGAGCACAAGGTAATCAATTTACCTCCAAAATTTCTTAAAGTTCTACACTCCTTTTGCTTAGCTGATGCAGGGCACACAAGCTCAAGGAGTGTAGGGGGCATTTGATGGGGCCAGTTGACCCCATGGACAATAAAGACAATAATTTTTGGATGGCCTCCTCTTAAGATAGCAATTTCTAGAAGATTTTCCTAGATGGCAATTCTCGTGGCGGCAATCCTCGGCGGCCTTTTTGAGCATCTTAATTCCTAGGCGGCCTCGGTCTACTCGGCTTTCTTCTTGAAGGGCACAACGGGCATTAAATATTTCATCCACGATATTGCTCCCAATTGCAACAAGTGTCTCATCATAATGAAGAAAGAGAACAAGAAGAGAAAGGGCCATGTTGTGTGCGTGGGTTCTCCCAAGGGCCACTTTCTATCATCAATGGCCGGTAGTCAAGTCAAAGGGCTGGAGCATTTAATAGTGCAGAAACGGTGACTCAACCAGCATTTAGTAGAATGGAGCATCACGGACGCAAAAGATGGGAGAAGTCCAAGTCAGCCCTACCCCGGCTCGGCCACGGACGTTCCTGTCCCGCTTCGCCCTGGCATTTATGGCTGCCACATAGGCCAGCATTTAATGGAGTGGAATGTGATGCGAAGGGAGGGAGAAGTCCAAGTCGGCCCTATACCGGAACTCCATCTCAGCCACGGATGTTCTTCGCCCCGGCATTTATGGCTGCCACATAGGCCAGCATTTAATGGAGTGGAGCGTCATGGACGCTAAGGGAGGGAGAAGTCCGAACCCGCTTCGCCCCAGCATTTATGGCTGCCACATACGCCAGCATTTAATAGAGTGGAGCGTCATGGACATGAAGGAAGGGAGAAGTGTTGGCCCAGCCCTGACACTCCATTTCGGCCACTAACGTTTTCGTCCCACTTTGCCCTGGCATTTATGGCTGCCACGTAGGCAAGCATTTAATGGAGTGGAGCGTCATGGATGCGAAGATAGGGAGAAGTCTCCACTCGGGCACTCCATTTCGGCCACGGACGTTTCCGTCCCACTTCATACCAAAGCATTTATGGCCTCATAAAGGTCATGTGCATCCACATGCTCTAAGGCATTTATTGCTTTATTCGCATTTATTGCTTTATTCTCTCTCCTATATAAAGGCATTTATCGAGTCGACCCCATCCCGGCACTTTAGCTCGCCCACGACATCTCACCTCGGCACTCCAAGTCGGTCCCGCCCCGACATCGTTCCATTCCGCTTCGGTATGTCTTTCACACAAAGGCATTTATGGCCTCATAAAGACCACGTGCATTTACCTTTTCTAAGGTATTTATAACGTTGGCCCCTTTGGCACCCTTGCATGAGAAAGGATGGCGTAATGAAGCCGAGACAATGAGTTTTTGACTCCATGTCTCACAAAAGTCTTCGACCGCCTCCAGCTGCCTCCGGGTGACTGTTCCAGCACATGGCTTCTTCCCAGCCTCCCAGCACCGTGCATGACAGCCTCTTTGACTTTGCTCATGGCTATGGGCGGCTTCGTCCGTGGCTCTGCTCCAAGCTCTCTATCCTGGCTTCAACTAGACTATGGACAACATCATGGTAGGACGACAAAGGATATGCACGTAGCCATAAAAGGAGCTTGGCAAGGTCATCAGTTCAAGGCCAAGCATCTCCAGGTGGGCCCAGACCAGCACGGAGGCTAGATGTCATCGCTTGGACCACCCTGCTTCCTACGTCTCCTCGCTGAGGCATGACGGCTCTATCCCGGCTCGGTCCCAAGCTCCCTCAACGGTCTCCAACTTCGTCCCGGCTTCTAGCTCCTTCCCGGCCATCTCAGCCTCGGCCATCTCGGCCTCGGCCTCAGCTATGAACAGTGCCATGCAAGCACTATATATTCAGCGCTCTACAAGGGACAGCTGACTTCAACTCCCAACTCTTCCATCCTAGACGAATGCGTGGCTCGTGATGGTGATGAGACTTTGACACCTTTTATCTCTCTTCGTAAGGATGGCCCTATGAATGTGAAGGTCATCTGCCCATATCCTGCCAGCACTGCAGCAACCATCCAAATCAAGTGGCCACCCACTCTGATGGGACTTGGCCTACAGTCCTAACATGCCAAAGAAGGAAGCAAGCTCTGCCACTGCTGCCATCACCTTAAATGCTCTTACAAGTGGTAGCACCCCAAGCCTCACAGACATCAGCTCTGACACTTCACCCATCAAAGTCATCGTTATGGAGCCTCAACCACCGAAGCCAGATAAACTCTAAGCATCTATAAATTGGGTAAGAGGGACCCTCAACCAGGTAACTGATAACTCTAAGAACAAACTGAGAACCACAACAAGACTCCTAAATGCTCATTCTTGCTCACTGAGAGCTCTACTCTGAGCCTCTCTCTCTTTCTCTTTCGAGCTTCCTCAAGCTTACGGTTGTTGCCCAGGGCACTGACTTGAGCGTCGGAGGATCTCCGTCGGAATCTCCGGCCCTCGGAACTTTTTGCAGGCTCTTAGGCGCGAGAAGCTCGCCTAAGGATTCCGGGCTCGCTGGAGGAGGCGATCGGGCGCTTGCGGACGTTCGAGGGGGGTGATCTGGTAACAACAGTTTGATTACTAAATATGCTTTTTCCAAAAATATAACGCCCCTCATTTGAAGACTTGTTGAGTTGTCCCTTCTAAGCCGTTCTTTGGCAAAAGCTTATGCACCACTCTCCCCTCCTAGCAAATGATTCGTGATAAGATAAAGATGTGATGAAAGTATATATTAATAGATCAATGTATGCCATGGATGAACAAGTATATATTAATCGAATAAATTTATTCATTAAAATGGATACAATGGATGGGTAAATATATACATCGATAGAATAAATATATATACAATGAATGACTAAGTATGCATAAATGGTAAATTATAAAACTAATTAATAAAGATTAAATATTATAGTTGCATCCTTCTCATGATGTTTATTAAATTAATATCTCTATTTCTTTATCATATAACCCATTTTCTCTTGTTGAGGATTATTCTATAAATTGATTCAAAAGTATCAAACTTTTTATTAAATATCCCTATTTTTATCATGTGATCCATTCTCTCTTGTTGAGAATTATTTTATGGATTGATTTGAAAGTGTCAAACTTTTCTCCTTTTTTATTTCTTCATCATATGATCCATTCTCTCTTGTTGAGGATTATTCTATGGATTGATTCAAAAGTATCAAATTTTTCTCTCTCTTTTTTTCATGATAAAAGTATCAAACCATTGGTATAATACATTCAACTAAGTTTACTATACAATTCTAGAAGAAACTTGACATTTCAGTAAAAAGCAAAATAAGAGCACTTTCTATTTAATCCTAAGCATTTCACCAGCTTCAAGCATTTTAGACATGGTGACAACTCTTATATGACTATTAGATGTTATCCGTCATCATCAACAATAATATTATAGTCCCATCCTTTCAAGGGCATTTATTAAATATCCTTATTTCTTTGTCATATGACCCATTCTCTCTTGCTGGAGATTATTCTATGGATTGATTCAAAAGTGTCAAACTTTTTTCTTATTTTTTCATTAAAAAGTGTCAAAATTGGAAGAGGATATCCACATTGGTATGTTCAACAACTACAAGGAACTTGACATGTCAAGGAAAAGCAAACTAAGGGTATTTTTTATTTGATCCTAAGAATTTCAAACCTTGCATTGTTCACCAGCTTCGAGCATTTTAGTCATGTAAGATTTACGTTTGCAGGGGGGTGGTATTATTTATCTACATCTATCATAATGAGCCATCTAACCAATCATTGCAATTGATGTTCGATCCCAAAGAAAAAGGAAGAGATCTTCCAAAAGTAGGCTTTTAGGATCCACAAAAAAGAAAAGCAAAATTGGTTCTTAATTAGTAGCGTCGTTCTCATGATTGTTGATGCTTTACGAAGTTGGATCATTTTGGGCAAGATCAGATTATTGAACATCAATTCAAATGAGAAATTGAAACCGACTTCGAAACAATGGGTTCAAGAGCTTCAAATCCAGCTTGAGGATTATTTTTTCTTTTTTTTTTCTATAAAACCTTCTCAACACCGACAACAGAAGCAGAATCGGGGGACTAATATTCCTATTTCTTTGTAATATAACCTACTCATGCTGGCAATTATTCTATGAATTGATTTAAGTGTTAATTTTTTTTTCATGAGAAAAGTGTCAAACTTGCAAGAAAATATTAGTGTTGGTCTGAATTTACCATGGAATTTCAGAAAAAACTTAATATTTTAGAAAAAAAGCAAGATGAAAAGCATTTTTTATTTAATGAAACTTCTTAACAATAACTACAACAACAACAACAGTAACAATAAAAACAACAACAACAACATTAACAATAAAAAGCAACAAGAACAATAACAACTAGTAGGAGAAGGAGAATGACGAAGTACTACTGGATCTTAAACATGTCAAGGCAGCTCTCAGAATTTAATCCATGGTCCCAAAACTTTTCATAGTATTCTGCATAGCGGAAGTTCCTATAAATTGAAGGGTGCTCCTCGCCAATAAGCGATTCTGGTGGTTTGATCATGGCATCAGAAGATGGGCAGTAAAAGGTGGCCACCGACATCCTCTCAGAGAGGCTATCAACTACTGCTCGGTGGAGCACGCTTTTGTATTTGCCATTGCTGAGTACCTGTCAAAAATTAAAATTCATATCAGGTAGATCTTAGTTGAACAAAAGTAATCAATTGTATTAAGGTTAACTAAGATGCCATCTAATTTAGATTATTTCCTATTAGATGGAACCTGATTCTTTAGGGACTCTTTGGATTGAAGGGAATGGAGGAGAAGAAAAGAAAATAAAGAAAAAAAAGGTAATAAATTACTTTATTTAAAAGGAAGGTGACGTACCTTTGTAACAAGAGAAGGCAAGGGATGGACGGGAGGAAAAAAAATTAAAAACAAGCATGTGGTCTGGCACTCCAAAAGACTTACAAACTAACTTGCAAGTGACCAATTAGATATATTTACTGGTTGTGTTTTAAAGTATATGCCTTTTGAAGCTTAAATGAAAAAGGTGGATGATTGTTGACTTCAGGCTCCAAGTCAATCAAGAAAGCAAAAAGAAAGGAAAGATAAAGAACAAAAGAATATAAAACGTATATTAAGACGAAAGAATTCTTTCTCAAGTTCATAAGATATTATACTTGTATCTGATCACCGAGGTTAATTACTAAGTTATACGGCTCGGGGCTGATGGAGACCCAATTCCCATCTCGAAGCACTTGCAGCCCAGAAACTCCATCTTGGAGAAGAAGAGTGATGACGTTGGGATCCTTGTGGGCTGGCAATCCATAGGTCAGCTCCGGCTGCGGGCACCGCGGATAATAGTTTATGGCCATGTGTTGTGCATGGCTCCCCAACGCCTTGTTTATGTAATCCCTTTCCAGCCCCAAACTCTCCGAGATGGCCTCCAAAATTCTCAGTGCCAGCTCTCTCACCCTTTCACAGTACTCGCTGACGACTTGCCTGGAACAAAAGAAAAGGTGGTGATGGTCGAGAACCTCTTGTCGTTGGATCGAACTAATAGAAGGAAACAACAACAATATCGATCTTAATTAGCTTGGGGAGAAGTGATTTCTTTGCACCTGAAGGATGGAGGGTTGGAAGGCCACTCGTGAATGAAATCTTCCACGGGATAGCAGTGGAGCCTCAAGTAGTCCCTCCAAGAACCAACCTTTTCGGTTTTGATGTTGAAGCTGGTGGAGAGCCTGGTGGTCTTCATGGGATCATCAGAGTAGTGCTTCATTCGTTCAGATTCAGGCAGATGGAAGAACTCCTTGGATGCATGTAACATATTATCGATCACCGACTCGGGGATGCCATGGTTCTTTACCTGCGAGAATTTATAACAGTGTGTTAGAGTAGAAGCAGTGATCAGGCCAACAGATCGAGTTGCGAAAAATAGAAAGAAACGAATTGGTACTCGGAAGAATCCATCCTTGAAGCATGCAGCGCCAATTTCTTGGACTACTTTGGAGCGGTTGGGGCCGACAAGGGGTTGAAGGTCTATGAGGGGGATTGATGCGTCTGAGGTAGTCTTTACGGTGAGTAGATTGGGGCGGTCGGAGACGGGACGAATGAAGTTGGCGGGGATGGAACTGCAGTTTTGGGCCATGTCAGTGAGCATGGAGGAGGCACTGATCATGGTGGGAGAACGGGATAGAGGCTTGAAAAGATCGTGGACTAGAGTGGCTGCTGGATCGTCTTAATTTATAGACCATAGAGGTTGTTCCAGGTATTATTAAAAAAAAAAATTTACTACCAAATAGTACCTTTATCAAAAGAATAATTTATTTATATTCTTATATATATTAAAAATATATTTTAGAAATAAAAAAGGCATTTTACTTAGCCAATTGAAAAACTTATTTTTTTTTTAAAAAAAATCTATGTTTTGAATGTATAGAAGGAAGGACACCCACATGTACATTGATTATCTAAGTTCAAATGCTTTGAGAATATATCATTATGATTTCAACCTAAAGCCTCTAATCTCTTTTGGGATATGGCTGCATCACTATAAGAATATATTGAAATAGCGACGTCATTTAGCGATGTATTTTTGTGTCACTAAATTACGATCAAATTACGACATGTATTTCAGTGATAAAAAAAATAACGATATATTAGCGATGCATATATATGCAGATAATCAAAAAATTTCATTAATTTAGTAACGCAATTTATACGTCACTATTTAGCGACGATGCATAATATGTAGATAATAAAAAAAAATTATTAATTTAATGATATAATTAATATGTCGCTATTTAGCGATGCATTAGCAATGCATAATATGTATATGATAAATTTTTTTTATTAATTTAGTAATATATAAAATGTATCACTAAATAATGATGCATATATAAAAAATAAAAAAATTTATTAATTTAGTGATGTAATTTATGAGTTGCTGTTTAGCGATGCATTGACGACGTGTAATATATAGATTTTCTAGGAGCCTTTGCCGTCCTCCGAGCCTTCGCCGCCCATCGCTGGTGTGTTCTGTCCGATCGAAACAATCTCCCTTTGCGCCGTCCTGGGAGCCTTCGCCGCCCATCGCTGGTGTGTTTTGTTTCCGTTCCAGTTGAAGGAAGAGAGGAGAAGGGGCCTCTTTCTTTCGCCATCGTATTGTCCCCGAATCGTTGGAGATTTTCTGGGGAAGCACCGCCTATCTGTTGCCATAACCCGCCTCGATCAAGAGATCCACTCCCTCCAGGTACTTTCCCCCACCTCTCTCTGAGCAATCTACTTCTTCCTGGGTCATCGAGGTTAGAGGTGGCAGACGGGAGGGAAGGAGAAGAGGTTTCTGTTGTGTGTGGGAGGAGCCGCCGTGCACCTGCCCTTCGCTCGCGCCGCCGCCTGGGACGCGGCCAAACCAGATGAAGTCGTCGCCACCATCCCCGCCTCCTCCTCCTCTTCGATCTCTCTCTCTCTTTCATTCATCCCCTTCCCCTCCCTGACCTATCTCTCTCGTCCACGGTCGGGTGGGAGGCGAAGTTGTCCGTCGCATCCCTCACCTCGTCGGCGGTGAGCTCTCTGTAACCGCAGCCCGAGCCATCTTCTGTGCTGCGAGAACCTCACTCTCCCTGTAATGCTTGATCTTTTGAAGTAGCGTGTCCCTTTTCTTTTGACTTTGGGAGCCCGAGTTCTTTAGGTTGGGGGATGGATTGCTAATGTAGAGTATGTTTGTTCTTATTGCTTTTGCTTTGGTTGTGCTTCGGTTTTCTTTCTTCTCACTGTCTTTCTTTGTTTTCTAGTTTAATTGGGCTTACTTTAGTGTCGTAATTAGGCTATTGATTAGTTTGAGAGGCATTTGAAAACAGGGACATAAGGGGTCTTCGGCTGAAATGAGTGGAGACGGGTTGTTGTTCTTTGCAGAGGAAAGGCTTGGCTCTGACTTCACTGTAACGAAATACCTAATTAAGCCTAAAATATACTTCTAGTCGTCAAACTTTACTCAAAATTAATGTTAGTTCTCAAACTTCCAATTATTACAGGAGTCTCTCGTAACAATGTCATATGCTTACATTTCTTGTATTTCATTAATTATATGCGGTTAGTTGATATTGATAAAGTAACTAGCATATCATCCTTAATTACACGAACACATGGATTAATTTCTAGTTGACAGATGGCATATCAATTATTTCATCAATTTTAACTGGTAGGTACATAACTTTTAAGGGAAATAAAACATAATAATTAAAAGTTTAAAAATTAAAATAAATTTTGAGTGAAAGTCTAAAGAGCAAAAGTATATTTTAACACCTACCAAAGAGGCATTTCCCTGAGTTTTAGGTATTCACAGCTCGACTTTGATCATGAGATCCGCGTTGAGTCCGAGACTTGATTTTAACTTGCCGCCATTCTCGACCACCTCGTCATAGACTTTTGCTAGCTGGGCTCTCACTTCGTCCAGCTCTTCCCTCAGCTGGGTTTGCTTGGCCTTTTCCTCTTTCAGACCTTCTTCAATCTCCTCAGCCTGATAGAAAAGTGTAGAGTGCTAATTCAAATAAAATTATATACTGTAACATTAAATGCCAGTGGTTGGAGAGGTTTGAGTACTCTTTTATTCACACGTATCATCTTAGGATCTACACTAAAGACAACATAAATATGTTCACAACCAAAGATCAGACAAAACAATAGCACTATTGAACCAATCCGTTCACACTTACCATGTTGGTTTCATCTTCTTCCTCCATCTCTTAAGTGTTTGATAATATCAATGATTGGATATGGTTCTCGATTTCTTCACAATGATGAGGAGAACATCCATGGTCAGTGCGACGCGGACTGCTCTCAGTTATTATCTTGCCTATCCACCATGCCCTGTTCTGCTTTTTTCCTTTGATTTCTTTCTGAGATCAGCAACCACCATGCCCTGTTCATCTTCAAAGTAGCCTCCATCATCGTTCTCTTCTCTAAGGAAAACAAGCTTCCCTCCATATACTATGAATGTCTCGCAGAACTCCGGCTTGTGCTTGTGAACATAATATGGTACACTAGTGTCATCCTTTACTTTCCTATTTCGATGGTAAAATTTTATATATATCAATGGCATGCACATTAGCAAACTCTAATCTATTCGAAGATAAAATGAATAGAGGTACTTGTTACTGTGATAAAGATTTTGTGAAGGTGATGCCCATGACCAGTTTCCTGATTTGAAGACTTGATAACAACTCAATCAGAATCTGAGGGATGCTTTCATCAGAGCTCTCGATCTCGATCTGAATACCTCTGCTGTCACCTGTGGGAACTTGTAAATGGTGATGATCATAGAATGTAATACACTTGCTTCAAGTGAGGTCTTCATGGTTGAGAGGAGGATACCATTTCACTTTATGTTGCTGCTGTTGTTCTAATTGCTAGTTATTTTTTGACTCAGCATTGCCAGCACATGCCATTTGTGTCACCGTGCAATACTTGATGAGTACATGTAAAAGCCATATTCATATATTTTTTCAAAATGCATCATTTAAAGCAAGTATTTATGTCTAATATTTGACAGAGAAACTGGCATGAAGATATAGAATCTAAGCAATGGAAATTATTGACTTGCATCAACTATAATATGTCTATACTACAAGAGAAATGCATACTTTTAAACTAATGAGAGTGCATAACTGAATTCTTATTATCTAAGTTTGGACAATCCCCTATCATTATTGAATTTCCATTTTCTCCTATCATATTCTTTCACTTTTCTTGCTTTACGTATTTCTCTCGAGATGTTATGTGCTTGCTCAGCTTATGTTGTGCTTCTCTGGCATATCAAGACTTAATGGTTACAAAAGTGCCGAATTTGTTATGTTTGAATCAAATTATTTTGTACTCCGATTAGTACTTTTCTACAAATTAATTGAATGATGTGTGAAAATTATGTGCTGTGTTGATTCGGATCCAGCGATATTCATACTGAGCACATTGATGAGATGAGGCGATCCATTACGATTAGGTTCGGCAAGAGTTCGATGAGCACACTTCCGAGCTTCGGCAGCAGCTTGCCGACCTCAGAGCGACAGGAGCACACTTCCGTGCTTCAACAGCAGCTTGTCGAACTCAGAGCACAGCAGGAGCACACTTATGTCTTCAGCAGCAGCTTGCCGACCTCAGAGCACAGCAGGGGCACACTTCCATACTTCAGCAGCAGCTTACAGACATCAGAGCACAGCAGGCCGTAGATCGATAGCAGATGCGTGAGATGCGGGAGTTGTTCACCTGATGTCGCAGAACACAACATCTTCACTCTCTGATACATTTCAGCCTTCATGATCCACCGCAAGACGATTGATGTTATTTTTATTTTTTGTTTTGTATACATTATTGTTATTTATGTTTCATTTATGTAATGGATCGAAACTTATCTACTCTACTTTAATAGAAAAAATTTTCAGACTTTTTTTACAATTTGAATGTTATTTAACGAATTAGTGCAGTAGCTATTTTAAATTACCATATCTCTTTTATAGCAAGAATTGTATTTGTAAAAGCAGATTTAAATTCTACTTTTCAGCTAATTGTTAAAAAAAAATTAAATATTGTGACGCCCTAGCGATGCATTTATATCGCTAAATAGCAATGCATAATTACGTCGTTAAACCCTAGACCAAAAATAGCGACACATTCAGTGCGTCGCTAAGTGCGTCACAAATGCATCGGCGTTGCTATTTAGCGACACATTTATTGCGTCGCTAATGGGTCGCTAAATAGATTCATTGCGTCCACTGAATGCATCGCTTAATAGCGACACATTTGTGACGCATAAACCCTTTACCGACCGATCGTTTAGCGATGGGGCTTTGGCATCGCAATGGCGTCGCTAAACTTAATTATTGATGCATTTCTTATGTTTGTGACACATTTTGGGCCTCGCTAAAAATTAAATTTCTTGTTGTGATAAAGAAGTGTAATAACTACATCAATATATCAAAAAGGAAATTTAATTTATCATCTGGTTTGATAAAAATTTTGTTTTAATGTTTTAACACTACCTACATGAAAGTAAGGATTGAGCATGAATGTTTTTTTTTTTCTTTCTTTCTTTTGCAAGGATAATAACAATGTGTCCAATAATACTAGTTTCTCAATTGAGTAGTTTTGTTCTTCTATTGGTTCCTACAGTATCACGACCATTGGATGTCGTCTAATAGGTACTCTATCTTAAACATGTATCTAATACTTGTATACATAAATAATACTTTACTAAAAAAGAAAGGAAAAGAAAGAAAACTAAAAAACATGTGCCTCTATTTCATTGGAGTTCACATATTGATGATTTTTCACATTGAAAGATATAGAGGGGGATCATAGATGACAAATGGTTAGTTGTAAATAGAATTTGCATATGCTTATATAATGTAGATTATATAGAAAGAGAGAAATTTGGTTGTATTTTCATCTAGCCAAGTCCAAATCTAGTTGCTACCTCCATTATTAGATCTGCAAGGATCTTAAAGCCAAAAAAATCACCTTTTAGCCATCCTTAGCTACTTTAAAAAATAAATATGATGGAAGTAGACAATAACTCTATTGAGGCAATAGTAAGCACATATTCTATAGAATAGATACTAATATATGCAAAATAAATAGTTAGTTTGAATTGATAAGTACCTAGTTTATGGTAGTAAATAGAAATATTATATAAATAAATAAAAACTATTAGACAAGTAGCATGTTTTGATAGACAAGGAGCATTTATGAAATTGGGATAGATGGGATGGACTGCTAATGCCACTGTATTAGGTGTGCTGCTTCCACATGCCTTGTTCCTACAATGTTTTTATTTACTACCAAGAAGGAGATGTTTATCAGTTTAGGCTAATGATTTTTTGAATATATTAATGTTTAGTTAACCTGATAAGTGTTTATCAGCATTTTAAAAGAGTTGGTATTTGCTTCCATCATGTTTGTGTTTGTTCATTATCTGTTTCTATTTATTTCACCAAAATTTTTTAAAGTAGTTAACGATGGCTAAGAGGTGATTTTTGATTTGAGATCCGTGCAAATCTAATAGTTAAGATAACAAATATATTTGATTATATGTGAATGAAATTTAAGTCCAACTTTCTCTCTCTATGTATGCATGTGTATGGTACTTTTAAAAGGGTGGAAGGGTCAATCCATGATAGTTAGTGATACCAAAGTTAACTAGGGATCATTTTTTTCTCTAGAGCTTAGTCCAATGGAATTTATTTTCCTTGCCTTTTATCCATCTTAAATATCCAAAAAAATCTTTCAAGAAAGTAACTAAAAAAGAAAAGGCTAATATGTCTTTCTACCAAACGTACAACTTACCCATATTAATTGTACCATGATTCTAGGTGGTGACAAAATAGTGATAAAATCACTTATTCTAATGTCCATTTTGCATAATTGTACCTTATGTGCTCACCTAATTTTACCTATCTACCAACTTCATCTCACTTATAGAACATAGCAACAAACACCATATTACTTATCCGACTACCCAATTAGTCCAAAATTATAAAATGATGGTTTTATAAAGAAAGAAGGTAAAGATTTATGAATAGAAACATTTGATAGATACCTTGTAGGAAATTTATGTAATTCAAATGATGAAGTAAGGAAACATTTCTTTTTTAAGATACCATCTATGAGAGCTTATGTTACTAAGTATTTAGTCCAATATTAATTATATATTGGGAAGATCATAGGTATTTATACAACATCTAAGCATTCAAATAAGATCTTTCAACTAGTAATTTTGGGTGAGAATCCGACTTGTGACAAATGGCATTAGAGTAAACCCAGTCCATTGCTCATATGAATTAAAAGATACTATAAATGGGTTACATGTATTTGTGATTGAATTTAATTAGATTTGAATCTATATTTGGATATAAACCCTTAATCTACTAAGAATGCCAAAGCTCAAACGAAGAAAGTATATGAAGGCCCACATTGGTGAGTACTTAATCACACATCAGTTGTATACTAGAAAATTTTAAATATTTATATAAGATTAAGGTGCTCAAATAATATTTTTGGACTAGTCTTTTAGGTAAGATCTTGGGTTGTGGCACCATCTTTTTTTGACAAATAAATATCTTTTTTTAAAAAAGGACTTGATCATATTCATTAAAATAAAAGAAAAATATAAAGAAAGAAAGGAAAATAGAATTAAAAAAAGGGATTCAAACTAGGCAACCAAATAGAAAAATAAGATGTACCACAACTAAGATTCAAACATTGAAAGTGTGCCAACTAGCCAAAACAATGCTAGTTAGATCATCATTTTATTAAATCATCCTCAAATAGAAATATCTATCCTTTAATATATACATGTTTAGCTCTTACTAAAGGAAGGAATTGGTCACAATCTTATTTATTCAAACATATTATTTTGCAAGATTTTCCAATTCCTTATTTAATAATAAAAACATTACAACTAGTTATATTTTTTCATAGATTAAATCTCTATTTTTTGTCACTATAGTGTTGATTAAACGACTCTAATAATTAATTAATTTTTTTTTTAATGAACAACATGAAGAAGTCGGAACTTCTTATTGATTTATTAGAAAATCAGAATATACATAAAAATAGTGATTGAGAAGGAAAAGAGGAAAAAAAAAAAAAGAAGAAAAGAAGAAGAAGAAGAAGAGGAGGAGCAAGAACAACAGGAAGGGGAGAGAGGTGTGAACATACGATGAATAGAAAGCATATTAAAAAGAGCAACGAAGGTTAGCAGTGACTGATGGCTAATGAAGAGGCTGCTGATGAGCGGAGATGGGTCAAACGACTAGAAGATGCAAAGGGCCTCATGGGGAATTGCACTTCTATCATCCAATGGTTGTTTTCTTAGTCCATTGGCGTGACGTACGTGTCCCGGAGCTGCTGACATCAGAATGATGACCTCATAGCAACGTTAGGAGACGCAAACCTAACACCAAAAAGTTGGTTTGTAGGGTTGACAAGAACATAACATTAAGGATGATTGGTTTTGTGTGAATCATCCCATCTCATGAATAGACCAATCATCCAAATGCATTAATTGACAGTCTTTGTACGCAAGTAGTGTTTGGTATTTGGTTGCCACCCATTATACCTTAAAATAAGACCAGCATGGCACGGCCTGGAGCCTAAGAGTTTCTATTTGCATCATAAAAATTATTTAATATATTTTTATTTTTTTTTAAAATTAATTTTTAAATTATTCTTAAAACTTTTGCCTATTTCGTTCATTCGCTTCGCTCCGACAGTCTTTCTCGGCTTTTTTCTTTTCTCATTCGCTCCGACGATCCCTTCTGTTCGCTTCGATAGCTCCTTCCCCTTGACTTTCTACCTTTCTCATTCGCTCCGATAGCCCTCCTTTTCAGGCACCGATCCTTCTTTTCGACTTTCTCTTGCCTCGATGTTCGAAGGAAGAAAGCCGAAAGGCTACTAGAGCGAATCGGAGGGAATCCATCGGAGCGAACGAGGAAGGGGGGAAGCGGGGACGCTGCCGAAGCGAACCGAGGGAAGGGTCCGTTGGAGCAAACGAGAAGAAGAGAAGTCAAGGGGCTACTGGAGCGAACTTGGGGAGAGGGTCCGTCGGAGGAACAGAAAGAAGGGAAGCCGAGGAGGGCTGGTAGAGCGAACAGAAAGAAAAGAAAAGCCATGGGAGGCAAGGGTTTTAAGAATAGTTTAGAAATTAAAATTTTTAAAATAATTTGATGGGTGTGAGCTATTTTGCGATGCAAATAGAAGCTCCTGAAGCCTTTGGATCATTCTTACATTAAAAATGCTCGCGGTAAATTAATGGTCTCTGTGGACTCGTTTATGTATTCCTGCCAAGAATGCCATGCAATCCCCACATACTAAAGACGTTCAGGTAAATCGCCGAGGATGCGTTGAAAGGGAAGAGGAGGAGGAAATTAGCTTTCTTTTAAATTAGGGTAAAACAAGAGTGAAAGTAGATATCACCCAATCTACAGCCGGGCACTTTGTCAATAAAACTGCAAGAGTCCGTATGAATATGTATTTACTCTCACATCGGCTATTCGTTAAATAAATCTTAATTACTTAAATAAAATTAATAAATTCAAATAATATCTTTTAGCCAATTTTTTTTGGAAATATTGAGTTAATAAAAATAATATGAGAGCATATCTGAATCATGTTGCACATAAACTAGAAAACACTCACTACAAGAAATTTTAGTTTTAGCGATGCCAAATTGCGTCGCTAAATGAATTTAGCGATGCCAAATTGCGATGCAATTTGGGCATCGCTGTTGTTGCTGCCAAATCACTACCGAAGAGCCTCGAACAGGAGAAGGGCTTCGTGGGTCTTCAGAAGGTTGACAAGGCCATCTCCTTTAGCCGAAACATGTAAGAAAAGTTCGGACCGGTGGATCCGGCGGGGACCCTCCGATGCTCAAGTTAGCGATCTGGAGAACATGGATTAAGATGAGATAGTAGAAGTTAAGTTTTTCTCATTGTGAGTCAGGTCCTTATATACCTGTTCGGGAGTCCCTCTTACCCTTTGTAGATAAGCTGTCGAATCCCTTCTTCCGTTAGGATCGGCTCCGTGAGCGGCAGGTGGGTGAACAGTTGCTAAGCGCGCACCGTAGATATCGCAACTGCCTAGTATATCGGTAACCGCCCGTGATTTTGGCAAAAACAGCAAGTGAGCTACGCTGTAGTCGTTGGTGTTTTAAATTACGGGGTCCAATATTCGAAGTTGGTTTCACGACTATGGGTTGAAGCATGTGAGGTAAGATTTGAGGCCGAGGTTGAAGACAGGCCGAGGTTGAAGACAGGCCGAGGCCGAGGCCAAGGTGGGGCTCTAGGCCGAGGTCGAGGTGAGACTCGAGGCAAATGTTGAAACTGATGGTTCGAGACCGAGGCCGAGGCCGAGGCGGGGCCAAAACCGAAGCCGAGGCCGGGGCCAAAACCGGGCCGAGGCCGGGGCCAAAACCGAGGCCGGGGCCAAGGCCGACGCTGGGACTAGTTGTCAAATTATTACTTGGCTTCGAGAACTATGCGACTATTATACTATCGCTAAGGAAGTGATCAGCCACATTAGATGCCCCCCACCCCTGAGATGGGTGGGTGTACAGTTACCAGCGAAAGGGGTGTTAATATCACCAGGTGGTTGATCTTTGTGCCATTGCTTCGTCCGTTCTGGCCGTTAAGATCAGGTGGGATTCTCCTTGGGTAAGGAACTGCAAAAAGACGAGTGCCATCATTACGGTAAGGTCACCGTTGTCCCCTCATTGGCGGTGCCCCTCGCGTTCTGTATCGGGCGGCTGCCGAGACGATTCCCAGTGGCGAGCGGGCACGTGGCCGAATTAGAGATGAGTGGTATGATTTGAAACGAGGCTATAAAAGGGGGGAGTCATCCATGTCCTCAGTTTTTTGCTTTTACCGTATTTTGCTTCCCTATCCGGCTCGACAAGTGCCTGTTCATCTTCCACCTTTTTCCCGAGCTCTTCCATCTTCAATCCCAAGTTCAGGTCCTTCAGGTTAGTCCATTTCAGCCTTCATGGCTTCTTCTTTGCTTTCTTGCTCAATTTCTGATTTGGAGGTTATTCCCCGTTCCTTCGCAACCCTCTTCTCCAGCGCCTAGCTAGTCTTCTTCTTCTTCTTCTGACCACATTCCGTTGGAACAGCGGTGAGCAGCCGGACGATCCCCGGCTAGGATTCGTCTGGCCGCCGGTCGGGCCCCAATCCGGTGCTGCCCGACCGTCGCCGGCCCATCTTCTGCCGCGAGAGAGTCCCTTGAGTGGATTGCCTCCACCATGACCACCTAGGACATCGTAAACCTTAGGGCCAAATATAGTCTTCCTACCGACATGCGCCTATCCCGCCCCACTCCCGAAGACAGGGTGACTTCTTCCCGTCCTGAGAGAATTGCCTTGTACGGAGCCTTCTTCAAGACTGGGCTTTGGCTACCCCTTCATCCCTTCATCATTAACCTTTTAGATAGATATTCCATAGCACCAGCACAGTTAGTCCCGAATTCTATTCGGACTATTGTTGGCTTCTTAGTACTTTGTCATTTCCATGGGTTAGAAGCTAGCATTTCCTTGTTCCGCAGCTTTTACACCCTCCGCAAGCAAGCAGGGTGGTGGTCCTTCTTACCTAGACCCACTAGGACCCTCAAGCTATACCTTCCCACATCCGTTAAGGGGTGGAAGGATAGATTCTTCTTTGCTGATGTCGGAGGGGTGAGAGGGGTTTGGGGAATACCAAATACCGACCCGAATAAAGATTCTTCCATACTCCCAAGGGATCGGGTGGCATTCGGGCAACTTCTGACTGCTGACATCCCTGTTGCAATCAACTTTTGGCTAAGGAGAATCTCCAACTTGCCGGCCTCATTCCATCTGGTGGTGAGCAGCCACTTCACTCACCTCATTCCTTTTTTCCTTCTTTTTTCTCCTCTTTTTTTTTTTCTTCTGAGTCCATTTGCCTTGTGCAGGTATGTTGCCTTCGATTGAAGAAGTGAAGAAGGAAGCAGCCGAGGAAAGGAGGGCTAGGGTGGATGGGGCCCCCATCGAGAGGAGGGCTGTAGCCAAGGCGGCCAGAAGGAAGATCGAGGTCGAGAAGGCCAAGAAAAAGACTAGAGAGGCCGAGGAGCCAAGGAAGAGGCCTCGGTCGCCATCATCGGCACGGTCCCGATCTCCAACTCCACTCACCCGCCGGCCTCGAACAGAGAGGGAGGCAGATGTTGACCTCATAGCCGACACTCCCTCAGAGGGGCCAGGGGCTGAAGTGTCGCTATCGCCGCTAGCTATGCCAGAAGCGGGAGTGACTGAGCCAACCCCTGACTCGATTCCGAGGCTGCCCCATAAGCAGAAGCGGCAGCGACCGAAGAGCCCCCCAGGGTGATGGAGCAGACGGAGGGGGTGCCTTCGGCTCCTGATGCCATTCCATCGGCTTCGGAGCCTGCCGACGCTGCCGAGGATGAAGCCGCTGCATTATCCTTCAAGACTATCCTTGAGCACGAGGGATGCTGTGCGGAGCGAACAATGGCACAAGTGTGCTTGCCCGAGCTCCAGGGAGCCCTTCAGGAGCAGAGGACTTCTCTTTCTTCCGGGAGGCTTTCGTGGCTCATCTCTGGGTGAGTATTCGAAATCTCAAACTTCCAACTTTGCATTTATAATCTTATCCTAACACTGACTTTCGCGTGCAGGCAGTGAATTCTTTGGTTGCTTTGAAGAGTGCTCTTTCTCAGGCTAAGGTTGCTCTTCACCAATCACAGAAAGAAGCCCACCAAGCCCATGCCCAAGAAGAGGAGGCAGAAAAGGCTTCAGAAGCCGCCCTGGCCGAGAGGGCTGAAGAAGAGGCTTGGGTGAAGAGGGCCGAGGGGGCTGGAAGCAGCCCTAGCCGAGGGCCAGGCCCAAGCAGAAAGGGCCGAGAAGGATTTAGAGGTGGCCCTAGCCGAGGGCCAGGCCCAAACAGAGAGGGCCAAGAAAGCTTCGGAGGCAGCACGTGCTGCCGAAGAGAATCATAAGCGGGTGGAGACGGAGTTGTTGGCATGTCAAAGCGGCTTGGAGACAGCCAACACTCTAAGGGCGTAGCTGAGGAGCGAGCAGAAAACGCCGAGGAGATAGCCCGCTGCTCCGATGCTAAGGTGGCCGAGATGAAGGCGATGGTGGCGGCGGCAGAAGCTAGGGCCGCCGAGGCAGTGGAAGATTTCCACCAATCCGCTAGCTTTAGTGGAGAGTTGGCCAAGGCTACTTGTTGGCCCAGATGGCAACCCAAGAGTGGGGGTGAATTGGGTTCTAAAAAATTTAACTCTTTTTGAAATTAAATCGATTGATATCAAAGTATCTAAGCGAATGGAGTTAATCGAAGCTAAGCACAGGCAATTAAAGAAAAGAGACGGAGAGAGAGATCAAAACACTACAAACACAAAGATTTTATAGTGGTTTGGTGTAACCAACACCTACGTCCACTCCCAAGCTCCACTTGGGTCCACACTATAATCCTCTTGATTACAGTCGAGTTGTTTTACAAGCTCACAACTCAAACTTGCTGTTTTACCTGGGATCACAACGAACCTAGCCGGTTTTCCTGGCTTACCAGCACAAAACCCAACCTCAAGCTATATCTAGCTTGACCCGAGGTATACCACCTCCACTAATTCAATCCCCCTGATTGAATTAGCAAACAAATGAAATCAATTAATGTTTACAATGACAAACAGCTTCAAATGAGCGAATATTCAATATAAATAGACAAGGAATAGAAAAGCCTGTTTGAAGCGATTTGAATGTAGGCTTGGCTTCTTTTCTTCTTTTCCTCTTCTCCTTTGAAAGGTTGAATCAAGCTCCAGCTCAGATTTCACCCAGGAATATGATGTTTGAGAAGATGGGAAAAATAGGTTTTGGCTTCTTCTTTTCCTCTTTGAAATCCTCCGAATTTAAACTTTGTATGCCTTGGATTTCTTTTGAATCTTTCTTTGGAAGATGGGCGAGCTCATAGAGATTTCTCTTTTGAAATAGCTTCCTTGAATATCTCAATTTTTTGATCTTTCTCCCGTTTTCTCTTTTTCTTTCGTTCTTTTTTTTAAACGGTCCGTTCTCCCCTTTTTATAGATTTTCTTTAATCCAAGATTAGGTGGAAAACTAGCCGTTATTTCTATCCTTGGATTGCTCCTACACACAAGAAAAATAGCGTTAGAGATTAGGTGAGAAAATGTTACCGTTGGAGGCCGTTCTGACACTTTGAAAATCCGTTCCTGTCAGGTTGAGTCGGCTCCAACTTTTCATGTGTCGGCTCCACTTCGTGTATCCAAAAATGGTAATAAAAGTTTTCTTTGAGGGGTTGGCTCCCGAAAAGTTATGCGTCGGCTCCCCGCATCCAGGTGTCGGCTCCCGAAACAGAAGGTGTCGACTCTAAATATGGCTCAAAAAATGCTCTCTGTTGCTCAGGTTAGAGTTGGCTCCACTCATTCTAGGTGTCGGCTCTCGAATCTCAGGTGTCTGCTCCTGAATTCCATGTGTCGCTCCAGAAACTGACGCAGAAAAGCATACTTCTGTTTCTCAGGTTGGAGTCGGCTCCAGACATCCATGTGTCGACTCCAGACGTGCTGAAATTTTGAGAACTATTCCAATACGCCCATGTGTCGACTCCTGACTTATAGGTGTCGACTCCAAGGTCTGAACATTTAAAAATTACAATTTGAAACTCATCTTAAAATCAATTTTGAGTGATATTTGAATTGTTAAGCTTTCTCAATACCTGAAACACTCCATAAATTTGTCAGAAACAATGTGAATATAGTCATGGCTTTTTTAATCATCAAAATCAATAATTGGGTCAACAATCTCCCTTTTTGATGATGACAAAAACCTTGAGTATATGCATGATTAATCAAAGAGTTTTATGATAGGATTAAGTTATATAGTTAAGCTCCCCTGAATGAGGTAGCTCCCCCTATGAAACTCAAAATAAATTTTTCTCTCCTTATATACCGTTTCATTTAGAAAATTTCATTTTCTCTCCCTTAATTTCATTTCTCTCCCTTTGAAAATCAAAAACTCAAACTCATGCAATAATCAACTTAATCAAATTACTTAAGTGTTTTTAATGCATATACAATATCTTCTCTCCCCCTTTTTTGTTATCAACAAAAGGTTAAGATAAGATACAATTTAGCTTAACATTCTATCACAAGTGAACTCCATTAATAAGACAATATTAATTCAAAGAAATTTCATTGCATCAAAAGATTTCAATACATAAGCTTCATCAAAACATTCCATTACACCAAGATATTATATCAAAACATTCTATTACATCAAGACATTATATCAAAACATTCTATTACATCAAGGCATCAAAACATATTAAACTTAAACATTACATCAAAAATTTAAACTAAACTTTAGTACATCAAAAGTAAACTAAAATTCTAAAATCTAAGAAGCCTCTGCAATTCTTCTAGAATCTTTCCCATTCCTTCCTTTTGAATATTCATGAAACCATTGAGCTTGTCATCAATAAAAGCAGATGCAGTAACAATTTTATCTTGAAGCTCTGCATTGCACTTTGAGTAAATATCTGAGTCCCCTCCTATATCTTTGATCTTTTCAAAAATAAGCTTTATGTCCGATTTCAAAGCCTCTAAATAAGTTCCAAGAGAGGATCCAATGTTGTTCACTTTAACTTCTAAGGAGTAAAATGACTCTTTTAAACTCAAAAGTCTATTTTCAAAACTATTATTCATCTTCTTTTCATGTTTAGCCAACAAAGTCTTCAATTGCTCTAATTGTAAATCTAAAAAGCCAGAAGCACTCAGAACTGAAGCAGGCATAGGTGTCGGTGAAGGCTCTGGTCTACTAGGCTCCGGTGAAGGATGTCTCATGGATGGTCCAGCTTCTGATGGTGCTGAAGCTCCAATCTCAGCTGCCCTGTCCTCTGAATGACCTTTCCTTTCCCAGTTCCCATTGACCTTAATGAACCCCATGCGATGAACAGTAGCGATGCTATAGTAATCATTATGCCTTAGGTTCTTTTTAGGTTCATTTTCTAAGATGACTACACCCTAACTTTTGAATGCTAAGGTTAGGATCATGCCATAGGGTAAGGAAGATCTCTTCTTGCCACCAGCCTCTGCCATGTACCAAATCATCATGCCCGAAAGATTAATAGGTTGTCCAGTCAAAACACTATCCATGATCACAATGTCTCGCTCCGAGACATACTCGAACCTACCAGTCTTAGGAATAAAATCCGACTATAAATATTATGCAACAATCTGAGCTCAAGAGGCAACTGATTTGCCCTGATTTCCTCAAAATCAACAACATCTCTTCCTAACATCCTTGACAAAGCTTGATCTATCACTGTGGAGTTTGCAATAGGTCCAAGAGTAGGAATCTCAAGAAGGTTCCCAAGAATCTCGTAAGTGAGATGTATCCTCTTTCCTCATACAGTACTTACTATGCCATCGTCTCCTCTTGACAAATCTTGATAAATTCTTTAACTAAAGCAGGATAAGTAGGAATGTCTAAAGAACACACCTTTTCCCAACCAATTTCCTTTAGTTGACGTCCAATAGCGAATCCCTCATCTTCAAAAAATCCAAAATTGACTTTTCTTCCCATTGTAATCATCCGACCGGCTAGAGTGTCAATGTGTGGTGAAGGAGGCAAGGAAGGATTGGAATTGCACTAGGAGTAGAGGACCAGGATGAAGAATCCGAAGATGGCGACGGTTGACGGATCGGGGTCTCACCGTCCGCTTTCTCGTTGCCATCGGACCACCATAGATCGTTCCCCTTCTCTTAGGTGCCATGGAATCCTATGGAATGATTAATTGAAGGAATCTCAAGTTTTGATAGGGTTTAGAGAGGATTTGGAGACGATTTGAGTAGGATTAGGTCGAAGAGGTGTCGACTCGGCCCTAAATAGTCGAAAAGGGTCCACAAGGTGTCGACTCCCGCAAAGTCTGGTGTCGACTCCAACTCGCTAAAATGGTTAGCGCCTGAACTGGAGTCGGCTCCGCTAAAGCAGGTGTTGGCTCCAAGGTCCCTGACCGAGAGCGACACAGAAATAAGGTGTCGACTCCAAAGATTGAGGTGTCAACTCCAAGACAGATAAGAGTTTCAGAAATCTGAAACTATCAAGATAAAAAACAATAAATATGATAAAAATCCTTGGAATATGGAGAATCAATTGGTTCAACAATCTAGATGAATTTTCCTTAAAATTATGAAGAAATTTTCAAGATATTGAATAAAATCTAGATAATTGAACTTAAGGGTTTCAAGTCATTCCAACGGATCACAAATCCCTAATTCTCCTCTAAGATAACAAAATTTCTCTTCACTCAAAGGTTTTGTAAATATATCGGCTAATTGTTCCTCAGTATTAACATATTCTAGACAAATATCATTATTAGCTACATGTTCTCTAATGAAATGATATCTAATTTCAATGTGCTTAGTTCTTGAATGTTGAATTGGATTTTTTGTTAGGTTTATTGCGTTAGTATTATCACATCTAATAGGAGTTCTATCAAGTGTTATGCCATAATCTTCAAGTTGTCGCTTAATCCAAAAGATTTGAGCACAGCAACTTCCAGCTGCAACATATTCTACTTCAGCAGTTGATAATGCAACCGAATTTTGCTTTTTGCTAAACCAAGAGATTAAGTTACTTCCTAAAAATTGACATGCTCCACTTGTACTCTTTCGATCTAGTTTACAACCAGCATAATCAGAATCAGAATAAGTAATCAAATTTAGTGTTGAGTCTCTAGAATACCATAAACCTACATTTTTAGTTCCACTCAAGTATCTTAGTATTCTTTTTACAGCAATTAAATGTGATTCTTTAGGTTCAGATTGCACATAAGCAAACAGCAAACATGATATCAGGTCTACTTGCCGTTAAGTAAAGTAGTGATCCGATCATACCTCTATAATATTTTTGATCAACTGGCTTACCGTCTTCATCTTTGTCTAGTTTGCATGAAGGACTCATTGGTGTTCCGAGAGGTTTGATTGATTCCATCCCAAACTTTTTGAGGATTTCTTTGTGTACTTTGTTTGGTTGATGAAGATTCCCTCTTTCTTGTTGATTTGGAGTCCCAGGAAGAAATTAAGTTCTCCCATCATGCTCATCTCGAATTCACCCTGCATTAACTTAGCAAATTCTTGACATAAGAGATTGTTAGTAGCACCGAATACAATATCATCAACATATATTGTACTACTAATAAATCCTTATCTTTTCTTTTCAAAATAGTGTTTTATCAACATTTCCTCTAGAAAAATTATTTTCGATTAGAAATTTGCTTAATCTATCATACCAAGCTCTAGGTGCTTGTTTTAAACCATAAAGTGCTTTGTGCAATTTAAAAACATGATTTAAAATTTATGATCTTCAAATCCAAGTGGTTGTTCAACAAAAACTTCTCATTTATAAATCCATTTAGAAATGCACTTTTAACATCCATTTGAAATAAATTGATATTCATATGACATGCAAATGCAAGTAATAATCTAATTGCTTTTAATCTAGCTACAGGTGCAAAAGTTTCATCAAAATCAATTCCTTCTTCTTGATTATATCCTTTTGCGACTAATCTAGCTTTGTTTCTAATTACTATGACATTTTCATCTAATTTATTTTTAAATACCCATTTTGATCCTATAACTGAATAATTTTTAGGTCTATCTACAAGTATCCATACATTATTTCTAGTAAATTGATTTAATTCCTCTTGCATAGCTAACATCCAATTATTATCTTTTTCAGCTTCTTCAATAGTTTTAGGTTCAATTTGAGATACAAATGCAAGATGATTATTGATGTTTCTCATTGATGATCTAGTTCTTACTCCTTGATATGGATCACCTATAATTAATTCTTTGGATGACCATAGGCATATCTCCAATCTCTAGGAAGATCTACATCATTATGATTAGCATCGACAACATCAACATTAGGAGAATGATCATCTTTAGCTTCTTGTTCATGATCTGAAGATACATCTATATTCAATTTTTCAATATCTCTCTCAAGTAAATTTGTATCTTCCTCATCATCAATCTTTTCCAAACTCGATGCTAAAGATTCATCAAAAACTACATGAATAGATTCTTCTACAATTAAGTTTCTCTTGTTAAACACTCTATAGGCTTTACTAGATGTTGAATATCCTAAAATATGCCTTCATCTGATTTTGCATCAAATTTTCAAGATTATCTTTACCATTATTATGAATGAAACATTTACAACCAAATGCATGAAAGTAACTAATGTTTGGTTTTCTATTGTTCCATAGTTCATAAGGAGTTTTCTTAAGGATTGGCCTAATTAAAGCTCTATTAAGAATGTAACATGCCGTATTTATAGCTTCCACCCAGAAGTACTTTGGGAGTTGGCTTTCACATAGCATGGTACGGGACATGTCTTCTAAGGTTCTATTCTTTCTTTCTACAACTCCATTTTGTTGTGGTGTCCTAGGTGCAGAGAAATTATGATGGATGCCATTTTCAATGCAAAAGTTTTTAAATAAATGATTTTCAAATTCTGTGCCATGATCACTTCTAAGAGACACTATAGTGTTGTTTTTTCTCGTTTGTGACCTTCTTGAAAAATTTCAGAAATATTGTAAAGGTCTCATCTTTATGAGCTAAAAACAATACCCAAGTGTATCTAGAATAATCATCTACAATCACAAGACCATATTTCTTTCCTCCTAGACTAGTGGTTCTAGTAGGTCCAAAGAGATCCATGTGAAGTAGTTCAAGTGGACTAGAAGTGGAAACAATATTTTTAGTTTTGAAAGAGTTTCTAGTTTGTTTTCAAATTGACATGCATCACAAACTTTGTTATTTTCAAAATCTAGTTGTGGAAGGCCTTTTACTAAATCCATTCTAATTAATTTTGAAATTAGGTGTGTGCTTGCATGACCTAATCTACGATGCCACAGCCATCCAATCTCATTCATACTAGCATTATTAGCAACTAAGCAATGATTACTAGTAGACAAATTGTCTAAATCAATCAAGTATACATTGCCATTTCTATTTCCAATAAATACAATGCTACTATCAATGGGATTAGAAACAGTGCAAATAGAAGCTTCAAATGATACTTTGAAACCTTTATCACACAATTGGCTAATACTAATTAGATTATGCTTTAAACCATTAACATATAAGACATTTTCAATAAATATGGAGGAGTTATTTGAATTTTACCAAACCCCATGATTTGGCCTTTGCCATTGTCACCAAAATAACAACTCCTCTTTTGCTTTCAAGGGTGATGAATTGATCCTTGTCACCGTCATGTGTCTTGAGCAGCCAAGCCTTCTTGGGTCCTTCATGGTTAGTAGCAAAAAGATTGTTCCTTTTTGAACCCATGTTTTCTTTCCTTTAACATTTAATTTCTTATTACTTTTTCTTGCATTACATTCATAAGATTTATGACCTTTCTTGTTGCAATTGTAACATGTAATATCATTTGTTTTCTTAACAAAGAAATTGTTTACAAATTTTTGTTTCATGTTTGGTCTATATCCTAATCCAGCTCTATCAAAAACAACCCATTGATTACTTAAAAGTAAATTCAGTTTTTCAGAGCTATATGTAAATTTATCGACAATGTTCTTGTATTTTTCAACTTCTTTCTTTAAGTTAAGGTTTTCATTATGATTGATTCTTTTTCTTTTAGAAATCTCTCCTTTTTATCTTTTAAATCCTTAACTTCAAGTGTTAATTCATTTTTCTCTTTACACAGATTTAAGTTTTCACTTTTCAAAAACTTGTTTTTCTTTTTCAGAATTTTAAAATCATTAACTAATTCATTGAAAGCTTCATATAATTCATCAAATATAAAATCATCATTGAGGGTTTCGGTATTTACCTCGTCGTCGTTGTTTGACATGAAGCAAATGTTTGAACTTCTTTTTGTTCCTCTCGGAAGAGGATTCTTCGCTATGGCTCCATGTTGCAACATAAGCCTTCTTCTTCTTCTTGTAGGCTTTCTTTAATTGAGGACAATCATATCTGAAATGCCCCGATTTCTTGCACTCATAACATATTAAGGGCTCTTTTTCCTTTTCTTTTCCTTTTCTTTCTCTTTCTCTCCTTCCATTTTTGTTCCAGACTTTTTCTTGTGGAAGGGTCTCCTTCTTTGCATGAACCTTTTGAATTTCTTTGCAGGGAGTGCAGTCTCCTCATCATCATCATCACTGCAGCTTTCCTCACTTTCTTCAGCCTTAAGAGCAATAGTTTTCTTCTTCTTGACTCTTCCTCTTGATGTTGTTTCATAGTTAGCTCATGAGTCATTAAGGATCCAAGTAGCTCCTCCAAAGGTAAAACATTTAAATCCTTGGCTTCTTGGATTGCAGTCACCTTCGCTTCCCATGATCTTGGAAGAGACCTAAGAATTTTATGCACAAGTTCATAATTAGTATAAATCTTACCAAGACTTTTCAAGCCATTTACAATATCAGTGAATCTTGTGTACATGCATGTAATTGTTTCAGTTTGTTCCATGCTAAACAGTTCATATTTATGCACCAAAATATTAATTTTTGATTCTTTTACTTGATTAGTACCTTCATGGGTAACTTCTAATCTATCCCAAATTTCTTTTGCGGAAATACATGTAGAAATTTGATTAAATTCATTTGCATCCAATGAACAATACAAAACATTCATGGCTTTAGCATTGAGCTGAGCCAACTTCTTATCATGTTCATCCCATTCCATTTCTGGTTTGGGAATCACCATGTTGTCTACTCTAATTGTGGGTGTGTGGACCATTAACTATGATTCCCCATAAGTCATAGTCAAGTGCTTGAATAAAAATCTTCATCCTAGCTTCCAATAACCATAATTAGTTCCATTGAATAAAGGAGGTCGATTAGTGAATTGACCTTCTAAATAACATGAACTAGCTTGAGCTGCCATTTGGATCTTTTGCTCTTGATCGTTAGACCAAATTCAAATGAGCACTAGCTCTGATACCAATTGTTGGCCCAGATGGCAACCCAAGAGGGGGGGTGAATTGGGTTCTAAAAAATTTAACTCTTTTTGAAATTAAATCGATTGATATCAAAGTATCCAAGCGAATGGAGTTAATCGAAGCTAAGCACAGCAATTAAAGAAAAGAGACAGAGAGAGAGATCAAAACACTACAAACACAAAGATTTTATAGTGGTTCGGTGTAACCAACACCTACGTCCACTCCCAAGCTCCACTTGGGTCCACACTATAATCCTCTTGATTATAGTCGAGTTGTTTTACAAGCTCACAACTCAAACTTGCTATTTTACCCGGGATCACAATGAACCCAGCCGTTTTCCTTGCTTACCAGCACAAAACCCAACCTCAAGCTATATCTAGCTTGATCCGAGGTATACCACCTCCACTAATTCAATCCCCTAATTGAATTAGTAAACAAATGAAATCAATTAATGTTTACAATGACAAACAGCTCCTTAAATGAGCGAATATTCAATATAAATAGACAAGGAATAGAAAAGCCTGTTTGAAGCGATTTGAATGTAGGCTTGGCTTCTTTTCTTCTTTTCCTCTTCTCCTTTGAAAGGTTGAATCAAGCTCCAGCTCAGATTTCACCCAGGAATATGATGTTTGAGAAGATGGGAAAAATAGGTTTTGGCTTCTTCTTTTCCTCTTTGAAATCCTCCGAATTTGAACTTTGTATGCCTTGATTTCTTTTGAATCTTTCTTTGGAAGATGGGCGAGCTCACAGAGATTTCTCTTTTGAAATAGCTTCCTTGAATATCTCAATTTTTTGATCTTTCTCCCATTTTCTCTTTTTCTTTCGTTCTTCTTTTTAAACGGTCCGTTCTTCCCTTTTTATAGATTTTCTTTAATCCAAGATTAGGTGAAAACTAGCCGTTATTTCTGTCCTTGGATTGCTCCTACACACAAGAAAAATAGCCGTTAGAGATTAGGTGAGAAAATGTTACCGTTGGAGGCCGTTCTGACACTTTGAAAATCCGTTCCTGTCAGGTTGGAGTCGGCTCCAACTTTTCATGTGTCGGCTCCACTTGTGTATCCAAAAATGGTAATAAAAGTTTTCTTTGAGGGGTTGGCTCCCGAAAAGTTATGTCGGCTCCCCGCATCTAGGTGTCGGCTCCCGAAACAGAGGGTGTCGACTCTAAATATGGCTCAAAAAATGCTCTCTGTTGCTCAGGTTAGAGTTGGCTCCACTTATTCTAGGTGTCGGCTCCCAAATCTCAGGTGTCGGCTCCCGAATTCCATGTGTCGGCTCAAAACTGACGTAGAAAAGCATACTTCTGTTTCTCAGGTTGGAGTCGGCTCCAGACATCCATGTGTCGACTCAGACCGTGCCAAAATTTTGAGAACTATTCCGATACGCCCATGTGTCGACTCCTAACTTATAGGTGTCGACTCCAAGGTCTGAACATTTGAAAATTACAATTTGAAACTCATCTTAAAATCAATTTTGAGTGATATTTGAATTGTTAAGCTTTCTCAATACCTGAAACACTCCATAAATTTGTCAGAAACAATGTGAATATACTCATGGCTTTTGTTAATCATCAAAATCAATAATTGGGTCAACACTACTGCCTTCGCCTACAACATTGGCTTCCAAGACTGCAAGGACAAGGAAAAGAGTTCATAACCTTGAAGAGCTGAACAACCTGGATCCAGATGAGGCTATGGAGGACACACCGCCGGAAAATCATTCCCTTGTCCGTATCCCAACATCAGCTGAGCCTTGAACCATTGTAGATCTTTTGCTTCTTTGTTTTATTGTACTAAAGTTCAACTTGGATCGGAAATTTTGTAAACTCATTTGTCATTAATGAAAAACTTTGATTCATAGTCATTTGGTTTTCATCGTGGCTGACCCGTTCTCTAGAGAATAAGCCGATGTGAGTTTATTTCAGAGAATAAGCCAGTGCGACCTGACTCTAGAGATAAGTCCAGGTCGAGGCTATAGGCAAGTGTAGCTAAAGTCTTGAAATCAAGACCGGCGCTAAGGACTTGAGTAGTAATGACCCGGCATCACACCCTATGCCGATACGAAGGCTGGGAATGTCGTTGGAGTCGGATTTGAATGCCAACATGAAGCCGGGTTGAGTGCTGACACAAAGCCAGGCGCAGAGTTGGGCTTGGGTGCCGATGTAAAGTTGGGCTGAGTGCCGACACAAAGCCAGGCTGAGTGCCGACGTAGAGTCGGGCTTGAGTGCCGATGCGAAGCCAAGCTGAGTGCCGATGCAGAGCCAGGCTTGAGTGCCGATGCGGAGTCGGGCTTGAGTGCCGATGCGAAGTCGGGCTTGAGTGCTAACCAAGCCAGGTGCAGAGTCGGGCTTGGGTGCCAACGTAAAGTCGGGCTGAGTGCCGATGCAAAGTCGGGCTTGAGTGCTGACACGGAGTCGAGCTTGAGTGCCGACGTGGAGTCGGGCTTCAGTGCCGACACGGGGCTAGGCTAAGTGCTAACGTAGAGCCGGGCTTGAGTGCTGACATGGAGTCGGGCTTGATGCCGATGCAAAGCCAGGCTGAGTGCGACGCAGAGCCGAGATTGAGTGCCGATGCGGAGTCAGGCTTGAGTACCGATGCGGAGTCGGTCTTGATGCCGACGTGAAGCTAGGCTGAGTGCCGACACAGAGCCAGCTTGAGTGCCGATGCGGAGTCGGGCTTGAGTGCTGATGCGAAGTCGGGCTTGAGTGAAAGAAGCAAGATCACTTGAAGACACTTTCGTTAGTAAGAAAATGAATGCAATTTTACTAGACATGCTCAAACTAAAGATATCAATATGCTACTGATAATACCAATGGAGATTGTCTGCGTTCCAGCTGCGAGGGAGAGGTTTTCCATCCAGCCCTTCGATCCAGTATGCTCCACGATGAAGTGCATCGGTAACTCGGTAAGGTCCTTCCCAATTGGAAGACAACTTTCATCCCTTTGTAGGTTTGGAGACTTCGACTCGTCTGAGGACCAAGTCTCTAGGGAGGAATGTTCTGGGACGAACTCGGGCATTATAGTATTTTGCGATCCTCTATCGGTAAGAAGCCATTTTGAGTCATGCTCGATCACAAAGTTCCTCAATGAGGTCAAGGTTGGCTCTCAACTGGCTGGTATTGTTCCCCTCATCGTACGATTGTGTCCGAGGGCTAGGGATGCCAATCTCCACTGGAATGACTGCTTCTAACCCGAACACAAGGCCGAAAGGAGTTTCTTCTGTGGGGATTTGGGGCGTTGTGTGATATGCCAACAGCAGTTCGGAAGCTCTTCCACCCATCTTCCTTTGAAATCGTCCAAATGTATCCTAAGCCCTTGAAGAATGATCCGGTTTGTCACTTCTGCTGCTTCGTTTATTTGCAGATGACCGACAGAAGTAAACCTCTGATATATGCCCAGTTCAGCACAAAATTCTTTGAAAGAAGCGTTGTCGAACTGGCGACCATTGTCGGTAACAAGTGTGTGGGGTAGCCCGAACCAAAAAATAATGGATTTCCAGAAGAAGTTTCTCACCTTGACTTCAGTGATTTTGGCAAGCACTTCGGCTTCTACCCACTTGGTGAAATGGTCGATGGCAACGAGCAGAAACTTCCATTGACCGAAGGCTGGAGAAAATGGTCCCAAAATGTTCCTCCCCCATTGGGCGAAGGGCCATGGAGCTGACAAGGGGCTCAGTTAAGAGGCGGGCAGCCGCTGAATGTTAGCGTGTCACTGGCAGCTGTCACACTTCCGTACTAGGTCGGCTGCATCTTCCCGCATGGTGGGCCAGTAGTAGCCTTAGCGTAGGGCCTTGTGTGATAGCGCTATGCCCCCCAAGTGGTTTCCGCAGATACCTTCATGTATCTCATGGAGAATGTAGTCGACGTCTATGAGACCAACGCATTTGAGGAGAGGGTGAGAAAAGGATCTTTGATATAGTTGTCCATCGAGCATCAGGAACTTGGATACTCGCCACTTGAACAGTTTGGCTTCAGCGGGGTCGGCTGGGAGGGTGCCGACGGTGAAGTATCGGGTGTAAACATCCATCCAGGAAGGATCTTGGCGGACTGGCAAGGATTCTTCTACCGCGTCGATGCTTGGGGCTTCCAAATGCTCTACGTAGGTTCTCCCCAAGGTCCCGTCAGCCAAGGTGGCTAGGCGGGACAAAGCATCAGCTCTAGCATTCTCCTCTCGGGAATGTAACTGACACTAAAGTGGGTTAAGGGAGAGGCTTGTGACTGCACCATACTCAGGTAATGGTACATAGTAGGATCTCGAGCCTCATATTCCCCTTTGATTTGACCGGAGATGAGTTGGGAGTCGGTGAAGACTCTAAGGCATTTCACCCCGAGCTCTCGTACCAGCCTCATTCCTGATAGTAAGGCTTCATACTCAGCCTGGTTGTTGGTGGCTAGGAAGAGGAAGCGAAGGGCATACTCGGTCACAACTCTGTTTGGACTTGCTAGGATGAGGCCTGCCCCACTTCCTTAAGAATTTGATGCTCCATCCACATGAAGGATCCAGTCCTCCCCTCTTCCCTCGATTGCAACACCCGAAGGGTTTGCATGGGACTCCTTAGGCTACTCTTCTGTCCAAGTGCACTCGATCAGGAAATCTGCTAAGACCTGGGATGAACCTGTTTAGTCAGGGCATCGAGCCGATCAACTTGGCTAAACTAAGGCTGTACGGGAGGCAGAATAGGGAGGTTGGCCTCCGACTGCTTAGCTCATGGAAGGCATCCCCAGCCTAGCTGGTGGAGGCCTCCTGTGCACGTGTAATCGCAATCTTCTTCCTTGTAGAGGTTGTGGGGTCGCAGATGCATAAAAATGAACGTCTGCCTTGCCACCCCCTTCTAGCGCGCCAATCTGTTGCTGCCAAATCACTGCCAAAGAGCGTAGAACAGGAGAAGGGCTTTCTGGGTCTTCAGAAGGTTGACAAGACTGCCTCCTTTAGCCGGAAACCTGCAAGAAAAGTCCCAGACCGGTGGCTCCGACGGGGACCCTCCAATGCTCAAGTTAGCGATCTGGAGAACAAGGATTAAGATGAGATATTAGAAGTTAAGTTTTTCTCGTTGTGAGTCAGGGTCCTTATATACCTGTTCGGGAGTCCCCCTTACCCTTTGTAGATAAGCTGTCGAATCCCCTCTTCCGTTAGGATCGGCTCCGTGAGCGGCAGGTGGGTGCACAGTTGCTAAGCGCGCGCCGTAGATATCGGTAACTACCTCATATATCGGTAACCGCCTGTGATTTTGGCAAAAACAGGCGAGTGAGCTACGCTGTAGTCGTTGGTGTTTTAAATCACGGGGTCCAATATTCAAAGTTGGTTTCACGACTATGGGTTGAGAGCATGTGAGGCAAGATTTGAGGCCGAGGTCGAAGACAGGCCGAGGCCGAGGCGGGGCTCTAGGCCGAGGCCGAGGTGGGGCTCTAGGCCGAGGTCGAGGTGAGACTCAAGGCAAATGTTGAAGCTGATGGTTCGAGATAGAGGCCGGGGCCAAAACCAAGGCCGAGGTCGAGGTGAGACTCAAGGCAAATGTTGAAGCTGATGGTTCGAGACCGAGGGACGCTGGGACTAGTTGTCAAATTATTACTTGGCTTTGAGAACTATGCGAACTCTTATACTACTGCCTAGGGAAGTGATCAACCACATCAGCTGTCAACCTCATCGTAACCTGCAATCCGTCGCAATTGCGTCGTTAAATAGCGACGCCTAGCGATGCAAAAAAATGCATTGCTAATTTGCGACTAAATTAGGTCATGCAATTTAGCAACGCCAACTTGCATCGCAATTTTGGACTAATTGCATCGCAAAATTGTGACAAATATCGCATCGCAATATTGTGATGCTTGTACTGGCGTTGCAAAATTGCAACGCCTGGCATTGCGTCACAATTTTACGATGCAATACTTGCATCACAATTGCATCGCAAAATTAATAATTAATTTTTTTTAAAATAATTATGATGAAAAACTTTCATCACAATAGCATCGCTAATTAATTTTTTTAATTAAATTTAAAATATTATAAATTAAACCTCTTAATACAATTTCATTATATTTAAATATTGATCGAAACATTCATCACTAAATTTTTAAAAATATTGATCGAAACATTCATCACTAATTTTTTAAAAATATATAAAAATTTAATATATTAATAATTTAAAATTTTTATATACAAAACATAAGAAGTAAAGAAAAAAATACATCAGAATATGCACTATTATGATCATGGAAAGGCTGCAGAGGCTAGAATGAATCCTGTGACATGAGGCGAACCAAATCCTGCATCTGACGCATCTGCTCTCTCATTTGTAAGCTCCTGCTGAAGGCCTTCCGTGCGCTAATCAAACTTCTGTTGAACCTCTTGCCGAACCTCCTCCATAATAGATCTCCAAATGTCGTCTAAATGCTCGGCAGGAATATCGCCAGGATAGTGCGAACTGGAGCTCTGATGAAAAAAATATCTAGAAGCTTTAGTGCCCAGACCGTAGACCCTACGGTCTCATGGCTGGACACCAATAGCTTCCAAAAACAAATGTCGACTCTCCTGTAGTGAGAGTTCGACGGGCGGCCCCCATCAGTGGAGTCAACCTGCGATGCCTGGGACTGAAGCTCCTCGACTCGTGCCTTGAATTATAAAATCAACGGTGAATGAATCAATTATATAAACCTAAATAAAATTTTAAAAATTAAACAGATACAATATAAAGCTAATTTCTTACCCCATTCTTTCGTGATCGTGAATCGACCTAGGTACCGTCATTTCTGGTGTGTGTCGCCCTGAATAGATGAAACTCACAAGGATCTCTGCCCTCCTGCTTAGACTATAAAAGTAGAAGAAATGATATAAATGTAAGTATTTGTAAATGACTAAATTAGTAATTAAATATTTATATTTTCTTACCATACGGGCGTCTGTGCTCCTGAATCGAAATGGAGCCCGCAGTATGGCAGGAGAGACCCGTGCCATGACCGCCCTTCTCGGATCGGCGGTTCATGCTGGCTGATGCGGACCTCCTTTGCCAGCCTCAGACAGCCACACCTGCTGCCAGTCATGCCAAATACCCTTTGACATGCACAAGATGCTGACCCGATCTCCTCCAATGATGAAGCATGTCGGAGTATCGGCGTGCCGCAAGAGCCTCCCATGCTGCCCTAAGCATCATGGATGGCAGGGTCCCACGTAAACTTTTTCTGCATTAAAATAAATAGTTAGTTTCAGAATATATTAAGATTAAGAAATTTTATATCAGTGATAAATTGTATTTAATAAGTTTACCTGAAACTTTGAAAAATAAAACTCCCTCGTGGCCGCAGATACGTGGTGCCAATCGTAGCCACTAGGATCAGCATGCCTTTAGAATATGGTCTATGCCGATCGGCTATGACCGTCGAAGGCTGAAGATCTGAACTCTCCATCTCCAATACTCAAGTGATCTGATGCGACAAGGCTATGCCCTTGCTCGCTCTATCCATCGTCGGTAGATCTATCCTGGCCCGTCATACTGAAAATACTAAAGATTCATGCAATATAATTACGATTAATGATTGACTATGTAAAAATTTAACACTTATAAAAATAAATTTAAATTAAAAAACCTCTATGTTTAATCAGTGTCATTTGTTTCGTGAAATGTTGGTTCAACATCCGATGCCGTATCGGACTGCGATTCAGTTTCATTATCATCGGAAGGAAACCGAACATTTGCATCCGCAATTTCTTGGACATCACCATTTGGATCTCTAAGTGATGTTTCAGGAGCCCTTGTGTCGTCCTCAATTGCATGCATTTCCATCTCATCCTCTTGAAATGCAGGGCACTCGGTTGATTGACTTGATGAACTCTCCTCTAATACGATTGTTGAACGTGGGACGATTTTAGAAACGGCCCACCAATCTCGCTTGTCGTTGCGCAAACTTGGATATCCGCAGTAAAAGACTTGCTGAGCTTGGGATGCAAGGATGAATGGGTCATATTTCTGCAATCTTCGTCGATGGTTCACTTCAACCAAATTGTAGTCGTTATGAACCCTTTTGCCCACAGGAACTATCGGATCGAACCAATCACAACGAAACAATACGGTTCGTTTCATAGGCCAACCGGGATATTCAACTTCAACCACCTCTACTAACTTTCCATAATAATCCTGCATATTTGCTCCAACACTTTCTTTTTAACACACACGCCCCAGTTCTGCGTGCCTCTTGAAGCTGCTAATCGTTCAATCTGAAATTTGTACCCATTACAAAATAGCCAGTAGAGGTTGTTACGGTCTTCAATGGCCATTGCGATAGACATTTAATGAAAATATTGTCGGTTGTGACCATGGACCGTTTACCTATAAATTAATAAGCTATTCACATCCAATTCAAAAAATAAAAGCCATTATCGAAATTGATTGAGTGATACTACTCACAAATTCATAAAACCAGTAAGCAACTCCGTTTCTAACTTCTACCCAATTGCAACTTGACTGATATCGGGATTCATCTGTCGTTGTCTATCACAAACATCCTTATGGGATGATAGAAATTAAAACTTATGTTAGCAATTAAATATGGTATTAAATTTAAATAAAGTTCAATTAAGCATTGAAGTATACACTTACTCAATATATGGATCGACTTCTCTACAGTTCATTAGGATGTAATAATGTGCTGCATTATACTCCATATCGCTAAGATTTCTTGACTTCTGCCCACCAAATGAACGGCCGATACCTTTAAAAATTGATATTCTACCGTCATTAGCTTCTCCTTCGTCCACACATACGTCATCGTTACGACCAAGATTTCGGCTCCTCGTGTGGACGTGACCCTCAAAGTAATGCGAGGCAAAAGCTGAAACTTCTTCGACCAAGTGTGCATTGCATATAGAACCTTCAACCCTTGCCTTATTACGCACATTATTTTTTAACTTCTTAAGATACCTATATGTAAAGTTGAAAAAAAAATTAACAATTTTCAAGCAATGAAATAATATTTGAAATGTCAACATATCTTAATGATGTATATATTTACCTCTCGAAAGGATACATCCAGCGATACTGCACAGGACCAGCTATGCTCGCTTCGTATGGCAAGTGAACCGGTAAATGCTCCATTGAGTCAAAAAACTGGGAGGAAATATTCGCTCAAGCTTGCATAAAATAATTGGAATTTCCTCCTCAAGCCTTGCCATGGATGCAGAAGTAATGACTGCGGCAGATAACTCCTTGAAGAACAAGCTGAGCTCCGTAATTGCCTTCCAGACATGTTGCGGAAGCAACTCACGAAAAGCTATAGGTAATAACCGTTGCATGAAAACATGGCAGTCATGACTCTTCATGCCGAACAACTTGAGCTTATGCATGTCCACACACCTACCGATATTTGAGGCATAACCATCTGGAAATTTTAACCCTCTAAGCCAGTTACATAAAACTTCTCGTGAATTTCTGTCAAGAGTGTAACAGGCTTTAGGATAGGTCCCATCGGCACTCCTTCTCAAATCACCTCTTCTGCAGTACTGATTAAGTTCTTCTCTTGACTTTGCAGTATCTTTTGTTTTTCCCGGGATGTTTAGCACCGTGTTAAATATGTTATCAAAGAAATTTTTCTCGATATGCATAACATCCAAGTTGTGCCGGATGAGATTTGTGCTCCAATAAGGCAAATCCCAAAATATACTTCGCTTCTTCCAGTTATGTTCTTTACATATACGGCCATTTATTCTATCTGCATCTGGTTCCCATGCATACATCAACCCCAAATGCTCTATAGTATCAAATATATCCGTGCCGGACCTAACCGGTTCGGCAAATTTTGTGACTGCTTTGTTCTTCCGGAAGGCGATCAAGTTACGCCTGTAAGGATGATTTGGGGCAAGAACTTCCTATGGTTATCAAACCATGACTGCTTACCACTCTTCTGCAATGTAAATGCATCCGAATCATACATGCAATGAGGGCATGCCAGACGTCCAGCAGTGCTCCAACCAGACAACATTGCATATGCCGGAAATCACTTATTGTCCACATCAAAGCAGCTCTCATGATGAAATTTTGTTTCATAGAAATGTCGTAGGCTACGACTCCTGTTTCCCACAACATTTTCAATTCGGCCACCAACGGTTGCAAGAAGACATCAATCTTTTCCTTTGGATTTGATGGTCCTGGAACCAAAACGGTTAAAAACATTGCAGTATCTTTCATGCACTTCCATGGAGGAAGGTTATATACAGTCAGTATCACAGGCCAACATGAATACTGTTGCCCCGCTTGACCAAATGGTTGGAAGCCATCGGTACAAAGACCTAATCTCACATTCCTTATATCTTCAGCGAAATCAGGATGATTTTTTCAAGCTTTTGAATCTGATGGATGCCGCATTTCATCCTCTTTAGATTCATGTTCGGCATGCCATCTCATATCAGCAGCAGCCTCAGCCTCAGATCTATATAATCTCTGCAGGCGTGGGTAAGAGGAAAGTAATGCATCCTCTTGTAAGGCACACTTTCCTCCTACTTGTACGGCTCCTCCTTCATGTTTGTACCTCGATTGCCCACAAATCTTACACCATCTCAGCTCTGAGTCTTCACCCCAAAATATCATACAATTTCAAGCAACAATCGATCTTATTAACTGGGAGCCCAAGCCCACGCAACAACTTCTTTGTTGCGTAAAAACTGTCTGCTACAACATTATCATTTGGCAAAATTTCTTTGATTAACCAGCTACAGAATTGAACGCCTTTTCTGATAATCGATGTTCTGCCTTAATATTCAACATTCGAGCAGCTGTAGACAACTGGGAATGACCCTCACAACCAGGATACAATTCTTGATTTGCAGCACGCAACATATCATAAAATTGCTGTGCTTCTGGATTTGGTTCTTCCATAAATGTATTCTGATTGAATTCATTACCCGATGCATTCATCACCATTTGTTCATATGTGTTTAAATTCACAAATGGTTCATCTACGGGAATTGACTCTTGTTGGCCTATAACAACTGCTGGAATATCCTCTGGTTCACCATGACAGTACCAAACATAGTAATCAGGAACAAACCCTTCTTACACAAATGCACCTTAACAGTTTCACATCTCTGTAGGCTTTATTCTGACACCTGTGGAAGTTGCATGGGCACCTAATCCTAGGCCCATCCATCCATTCAGGTTGGCTACATGCAAATGCGATAAATTCTTCCAATCCATTCAGAAAATCTGGATTAAGCAAGCCATCTTTTATCCTTGCATAACATCCATGAGCGAGCCCCGCTCATTTTTGACCGACTTATACAAAGTCTGGTAAATCATTAAATGAAACCAAAAATAAAACTATATTAGTATTACTAAATATATAACTAAATTATTTCTTGGTCACAACTAAGGTTAATAACAACCATTTAAATCATTTATAAGTAACCAATTTTTTTTAGGCAACTAAGGTCCCTACCATGCAAGGGCGAGCCACGGCTACGATCCTTGGCGTGCTAGCAAGGACCGATGCACAGGTTCATGGCTAATGGGAGGGCTTGAGTTTGGGTCGGGCCGCAAGGCGGTGCGTTTAATCATGAGACTTCACAAGCATTCAAGTGTCTTAAATTAATTCTACCTTCACTCCATGTCTATAAGGTAAGGCCCTATCCCATTCAAGAATATTTTTTGTGATATGTTATTCTGCTATTAATTATCATCGATCGGTTACATTGAAATTTCGGCAGCATTTTCCCATATGTTCTCCTAAATGTGTGGTATATAAGCCACACTAGGAGAACGTATGAGCAAATACAAACCGAAATCTCACCCACGATGATTACTAGCAGACTAACATGTCGCAAGAAATATTCCCAAACTGTCCACCAGGACAATTTGAGAATTTGCAAGACTAAGGCTTACAAATTCTCAAACGGGTCTAAAGGTTAAAGTGCTGTGATTATGGAAGTCCGAAGACAATCGAACTTATGCTTGTTATTCTTAACTTCTTGTGAATTATACATGTAATCACTAACTTTTTAAGATTATTGTGTCAAATACAAATGTTTGTGAAGACTAAAATGTAAATCATTGAAACTACTAATTGTTGCTGGAAATTAAATAATATTACAACAAGACTTTTTATTTAGCATTACATAATTTAATGCATCATTCAGTTTGCAGCAGAATATAAATAATCAAGACATAACAATTGTAAATAAGTACAAATGCACAAATACTATTGCATAAACATTCTGCTTAAATTAATTATTGCATAAATATTATGCAAATTAAATAATAATACAAAAGACTTCCTATCTAGCATTACAAATATTATTGCATAATCAAGACATAATAATCAGTCTATCCAAACAGCTCCGTGGCCCCCCTAACTAATTTTTTTTTTGGACTGCGGCCTGGCCTCCGGCCGTGGCCGGACAAGAAAAAAAGGGGGGGCCCTGTTACCAAATTTTTTTTTTTTTGACAGGGTGGCCAGGCCACAGGGCCACGGCAGCAGCCGTGGCCGGAGAAGACGGGGGGGGGGGGGTTTCCCCCCCCCCCCCCTGTTAAATTTTTTTTTTTGTGACAGTGGCCTGGCCACCGTGGCCGTGGCCGCGGCCAGGCCGGAGAAGACGGCCCGGCAGCGGCCGTGGCCGCCTTGTCCGGCCGCGGCCACGCCGTGGCCGGACAAGAAAAAAGGGGGGGGGACAAGGGGGGGGGGGTTTCCCCGTTATAAATGTTTTTTATTTTTTTACAGTGGCCTGGCCACCGTGGCCAGGTTACGAAATTTTTTTTTTGTGACAGTGGCTGGCCACCGTGGCCAGGCCACTGCCGGCCATGGCAGCGGCCATGGCCGGAGAAGATGACCACGGTGGCCAGGCCGCTGCCGGCAGCGGCCGTGGCCGGAGAAGACGGCAGTGGCCATGGCCGGACAAGAAAAATAGGGGGGGGGGGGCGGGGGGTTTCCCCGTTACGAAATTTTTTTATTTTTTTACAGTGGCCTGGCCACCGTGGCCAGGCCACTGCCGGCCACGGCAGCGGCCGTGGCCGGAGAAGACGGCCACGGTCTTGGCCGTGGCCGAAGGGAAATTATTAAATTTTTTTTTTTTTAGAGAGTGTGGGGGCTTACCTGGTCGAGAGAAGACGCCGGAGTCGGAGAGAACACCGGGGAGCCGGAGCACCAGAGGGGAGGAGCCGGAGCAGCGAGGGGGAGCCGAAAATTTTTAGAGCATGGCGGCGGCTAGGTCAAGACGGGGAAGAAGAAGAAGAGAAGACCCGCTTTTATATAAGTAATTAGCGACGCAATAATTGCGTCGCTATATGGTCGCAATATTTTTTTTAAAATTTATTTATTAGCGACGCATTAATGCGTCGCTAATCCATTGTTAATCTGGTTTTATTATAATTTTATGAAAAAATAGCGACTCAAATAATTGCGTCGCTAACTTGGCGCCAATGTCCGACGGGAAATTTGTTTTTATTTTCTAGGAATTGCGCCGCTAAGGCGTCGCAATATTTTTTAATTTTTAATTGATTAAAATAATAACTTATTACAATAATTGCGACGCAAGCAGTGCGTCGCAATAATTTTTAAATATTTATAAATGATAATATTTATAATTATGATAATAATTGCAATGCAAAATGCGTCGCAATAATTTTTTATTTTTAATTAGATATATTTCTTTTAAAAACATTGGGACGCAAATATGCATCGTAATATTATTTCTTTTATTTTTAATACTGATAAAAATCATATTTACTTAAAATAATTGCGACACATATTTCGTCGCAATATTGTTTATTTTTTTCTTCTAAAATGCGTCGCTACGGCGTCGTAATAATTTTTTATTTTAAATGATAATATTATAATTAATGTTAATAATTGCGACAAAAAATTGCATTGCATATATTTTATAAACTTTTTAATTACATATATTTATTTAAAAAATATTGCAACGCAACTAATGCGTCGCAATATTATTTCTTTTATTTATTAATACTGAAAAAATTTTATTTACTAAAAAAATTGCGACGCATACATTGCGTCGCAATATTTGTTTATTTTTTTCCTAAAATGCGTTGCTACGGCATCGCAAATTTTTTTAAATATTTATTAAATGATAATTATAATTTATGATAATAATTGCGACGCCTTATTGCGTCGCAATAATTTTTTTAATATTTTTAATTAGATATATTTATTTAAAAATATTGCGACGCATATATTGTGTCGCAATATTTGTTTAATTTTTCTGCTAAATGCGTCGCTACGGCGTCGCAATAATTTTTTAATATTTTTTTAAACTTTTTCATAACTTTTTTTTGAGTAATTATAAGTGATCCGATTATTGCGATCGATCCAAGCCATGATCGATCCCAGTCGGCGACGATCCGACGGTTGCGATCGATCCAAGCCATGATCCCGATCGGCCACGACCGATTCCGGACCGTTGCGATCGATCCAAGATCGCTGGCGATCCGACAGTTGCAATCGATCCAAGCCCTGATCCCGATCGGCCACGACCGATCCTAGACCGTTGCGATCGATCCAAGCCCTGATCGATCGACCACGACCGATCTCGGACCGTGGCGATCGGTCCGATCGGCAACGATCCGACGGTTGCGATCGATCGAAGCCCTGATCCCGATCGGCCACGACCGATCTCGGACCGTGGCAATCGGTCCGATCGGCAACGATACGACGGTTGCGATCGATCCAAGCCCTGATCCCGATCGACCACGATCGATCCGGACCGTTGCGATCGGTCCAAGATCGCTGGCGATCCGACGGTTGCAATCGATCCAAGCCCTGATCCCGATCGGCCATGATCGATCCCGGACCGTTGCGATCGGTCCAAGATCGCTGGCGATCCGACGGTTGCGATCGATCCAAGCCCTGATCCCGATCGGCCACGACCGATCCTGGACCGTTGCGATCGGTCCAAGACCGCTGGCGATCCGATGGTTGCAATCGATCCAAGCCCTGATCCGATCGGCCACGACTGATCTCGGATCGTGGCGATCGTCCGATCGGCGATGATCCGACGGTTGCGATCGATCCAAGCCCTGATCCCGATCGTCCATGACCGATCTCGGACCGTGGCGATCGCACCGATCGGCGTCGATCCGACGGTGCCATCGATCGAAGCCCTGATCGATCCCGGTCGGCGATCAACGATCTCGGACCGTCGTGATCGATCCGATAGGCGACAATCCGACGGTTGCGATCGATCCAAGCCGTGATCCCGATCGGCCATGACCGATCTCGGACCGTGGCGATCGGTCCGATCGGCGACGATTCGACAGTTGCGATCGATCCAAGCCATGATCCCGATCGGCCACGACCGATCCGGACTGTTGCGATCGGTCCAAGATCGTTGGCGATCCGATGGTTGCAATCGATCCAAGCCCTGATACCGATCGACCACGACTGATCTCGGACCGTGGCGATCGGTCCGATCGGCAACGATCCGACGGTTGCGATTGATCGAAGCCCTGATCCCGATCGGCCACGACCGATCTCGGACCGTGGCAATCGGTCCGATCGGCAACGATCCGATGGTTGCGATCGATCCAAGCCCTGATCCCGATCGGCCACGACCGATCCTGGACCGTTCGATCGGTCTAAGATCGCTGGCGATCCGACGGTTGCAATCGATCCAAGCCCTGATCCCGATCGGCCACGACTGATCTCGGACCGTGGCGATCGGTCCGATCGGCGATGATCCGACGGTTGCGATTGATCCAAGCCCTGATCCCGATCGTCCATGACCGATCTCGGACCGTGGCGATCGCACCTATCAGCGTCGATCCGACGGTTTCCATCGATCGAAGCCCTGATCGATCCCGGTCGGCGATCAACGATCTCGGACCGTCGCGATCGATCCGATAGGCGACAATCCGACGGTTGCGATCGATCCAAGCCGTGATCCCGATCGGCCACGATCGATCTCGGACCGTGGCGATCGGTTCGATCGGCGATGATCCGACGGTTGCGATCGATCCAAGCTGTGATCTCGATCGGCTACGACCTATCTCGGACCGTTGCAATCCGTCCGAGATCGGCGACGATCCGACGGTTGCGATCGATCCAAGCCGTGATCCCGATCGGCCACAACCGATCTCGGACCGTGGCGATCGGTCCGATCGGCAACGATCCGACGGTTGCGATCGATCCAAGCCCTAATCCCGATCGGCCACGACCGATCCTGGACCGTTGCGATCGGTCCAAGATCGCTGGCGATCCGACGGTTGCAATCGATCCAAGCTCTGATCCCGATCGACCACGACTGATCTCGGACCGTGGCGATCGGTCCGATCGGCAACGATCCGATGGTTGCGATCAATCAAAGCCTTGATCCCGATCGGCCACGACCGATCTCGGACCGTGGCAATCGGTCCGATCGGCAACGATTCGACGGTTGCGATCGATTCAAGCCCTGATCCCGATCGGCCACGACCGATCCCGGACCGTTGCGATCGGTCCAAGATCGTTGGCGATCCGACGGTTGCAATCGATCCAAGCCCTGATCCCGATCGGCCACGACCGATCCCGGACCGTTGCGATCGGTCCAAGATCGATGGCGATCCGACGGTTGCGATCGATCCAAGCATTGATTTCGATCGGCCATGACCGATCCCGGACCGTTGCGATCGGTCCAAGATCACTGGCGATCCGACGGTTGCAATCGATCCAAGCCCTGATCCCGATCGGCCACGACTGATCTCGGACCGTGGCGATCGGTCGATCGGCGATGATCCGACGGTTGCGATCGATCCAAGCCCTGATCCCGATCGTCCGTCACCGATCTCGGACCATGGCAATCGCACCGATCGGCGTCGATCCGATGATTGCCATCGATCGAAGCCCTGATCGATCTCGGTCGGCGATCAACGATCTCGAACCGTCGCGATCGATCCGATAGGCGATAATCCGACGGTTGCGATCGATCCAAGCCGTGATCCCGATCGGCCACGATCGATCTCGGACCATGGCGATCGATCCGATCGGCGATGATCCGATGGTTGCGATCGATCCAAGCCCTCATCCCGATCGGCCATGACCGATTCCAGACCGATTCGATCGGTCCGAGATCGCTGACGATCCGACGGTTGCGATCGATCCAAGCCCTGATCCTGATCGGCCACGACCGATCTCGAACCGTGGTGATCGGTCTGATCGGCGACGATCCGAGGGTTGCGATCGATCCAAGCCCTTATTCCGATCGGTCACGATCGATTTTGGACCGATCGCTATTTAACATAATTAATTTTTTTAAATACATTGCGACGCAAAGGGTTACATCGTAATTTTTTAATATGATAATTATATTATATAAAAATTAATTTTAATTATAATAATTACGACGCAACAAGTGCGTCGCTATATTAAAACATAATTTTCCTAATTAATTTTTTGGTTTAATGCATCGCTAATGCGTCGCTATTTAACATAATTAATTTTTAAAAACATTGCAACGCACTGTGTTACGTCGCAATTATTTTTTCTCATATTTATACTTTATAAAATTTAATTTTATTTAAAATAATTGCGACGCATTTATTGCGTCGCTAAATTAAAAATAATTTTTCTAATTTTTAGTTTATTGCGTCGCTAATGCGTCGCTATTTAAAATATTTAATTTTTTTAAAACATTGCGACGCACTGAGTTGCGTCGCAATATTTTTTTTAATATTTATACTTTAAAAAATTTAATTTCATTTAAATTATTTGCGACGCAATTGGTGTTGCTAAATTAAAAATAAATTTTTAATTTTTTGGTTTATTGCGTCACTAATGCGTCGCTATTTAATATATTTAATTCTTTTAAAAACATTGCGACGCACTGTGTTGCATTGCAATATTTTTTTTTCAATATTTAAATTTTATAAAATTTAATTTCATTTAAATTATTTGCAACGCAATTGGTGCGTCGCTAAATTAAAAATAATTTTTTTAATTTTCTGGTTTATTGCGTCGCTATTTAACATATTTAATTCTTTTAAAAATATTGTGACGTACTGTGTTGCGTCGCAATATTTTTTTTCGATATTTATATTTAATAAAAAATAATTTAAAATTTTTGCGATGCATTATTTGCATCGCAATATTAAAAAATTAATTTTTTTGATTTTCTGGTTAATTGAGTCGCTAATGCGGCGCAATATTTTGTTGTCACAGGCGTCGCAAAGTGGTCGCAATTTAGCGATGCATAATTGCGTCGCTAAATTTATGTTGTTATTTCAGTATTTTCTTGTAGTGTAATTTTGGACCGATTCATAGCCTCTGGCAATGTTTTTGGACTTTGAGCACCTCATGCGGATCGAGAAGAAATAATAATAAGAGTAATGTTCCAGCGGATTCCGATCATGTGAGCATGAGCAACCTTCTCTGGTTTAATAGTTTCATAAAGCAAAGTTTTATATATATATATATATATATATATATATATATATATATATATATATATATATATGTATATATAAAGATAGCTTTGAAACATATAAGTTTTATTTTTGATATGGATTGGAACCAACATATGCAGAGATAGAAGATAGTCAAAAATAACATATTGTTATTTTTTTAAGTTCAATCAAATTCAAATTAATGGTATTTTTTATGAATAATAAATTTGTCCATCATTCTAAAATGAACTAATTGAAACAAGATATCATCAAAGTGACCTCTCTTGCACAAGATGGCTCATGAAGGATGTTGGATGTTGAGTATGTGTATGTTTTATGCGGGTATTAATCGACCCAAAGGAAGGTTAATGCTTGGCCGAACTACATATATGTGATGGTAGACACGTAACGATATAAGGATTTACATGTGAGTAATAAGTCGATCCAAAGATAGATTTATTATTTGACATGCATTATTGTTAGTGTTTGATCATTACAACAAGAGTACCACTAGCAGTTAGTATTACTGTCCAAAGACTTAATATTAATATTGCACTGGGTATCTTGAGATTGGATTTACCATTAATTTGAATTTATTGATATTTGGTATTAATTATTTATATGAGCATGTTATTTATGTATTACTTTTATTTTACAGCTAATGTTGCTAATATTTCTGCTAACCTCAATTCAGTGTCGATCCTTAATGGTAATAACTTCAAGGGCAAGGATAAAGGTAAGAAAATAAAGAATAAGATTGGTAAGGGTCCAACAAAGAAGAAACAAAATCAGATAAAATCAGGATAAAGATAGTTGTTTTTTTTGCAATAAGTCTGGACATATCAAGAAGGAATGTTCCAAATATCATGCATGGCATGAAAAGAAAGATACATTTCTTAATTTAGTCTGTTAAGTGAATATAGCTTTAGTACCTAGAAACACTTGGTGGTTAGATTCTGGTGCTACTATTAACATCAGTGTTTCAATTGAGGATTGCCTAAGCTACCGAAGGCCAACTGATGCTGAAAGACGCATTTATATTGGAGATGGCAAGTCGGTAGATGTGGAAGCAATTGGACATTTTAGATTGTTATTAAGTTCTGGTTATTATTTGGATTTAAAAGACACTTTTGTAGTACCGTCTTTTAGACGGAATTTGGTTTCTATTTCAGCTTTGGACAAATTAGGATATTGTTGTTCATTTGGAAATAGTCAATTTAGTCTTCGTTAAATTCAATCATTATTGGAATTGGTTCTCTTATGGTGTATGACAATCTAGATTTGCTTGATACTGTTACTTCTTATATTGAAACCCTGAATATGGAATCAAGAGGTAATAAGCGTAAAATTTGCAATGAAAATTCAGGAATATTATGGCATAAGCGATTAGGTCACATCTCTAGAAATAGAGTTGAACGACTCATGTCAGATGAAATTTTAGATTCTCTTAATTTTACAGACTTTAATGTCTGTGTTGATTGCATTAAGGGCAAACAGACCAAAACAAAGAAATTGGGTGCATATAGAACTATGGTAGTCTTAATGTTGATACATACGGACATTTGTGGATCATTTTCTACACCTTCTTGGAATGGTCAACAATATTTTATATCATTCATAGATGATTATTCAAGATATGCATACTTATTTCTTATTCATGAAAAGTCCCAAGTTTTGGACGTGTTCAAGTCATTTAAAGATGAAGTTGAGCTTCAACTCAACAAAAGGATTAAAGAAGTCAGATCTGACCGTGGTGGTGAATATTACGGTAGATATGATGGATCAGGTGAACAACGTCCAGAACCATTTGCTAGATACCTAGAGGAGTGTGGAATTATCCCACAATACACCATGCCAGGGTCACCTAGCATGAATGTTGTAGCTGAAAGACAAAACATGACTGTTAAGGATATGGTAAGGAGTATGATTTGTCATTCTACCTTACCAGAGTCACTTTGGGGAGAGGCACTAAAGACAACAGCCTACATTTTGAATAGAGTACCAACTAAAGCAGTTGTTAAAACATCTTATGAGCTTTGGATAGGAAGAAAGCCTAATCTAAAGCATTTTCATGTTTGGGGATATCCAGCTGAGGCAAGGCTTTATGGGCCACATGAAAAGAAATTGGATTTCAGGACAGTGAGTAGCTATTTTGTTGGGTATTCTGAGCAATCCAAGGGTTACAAGTTTTATGATCCCAAATTAAGGATAATTTTTGAGACGGGAATTGCAACTTTGAGGATATTGAGTTTGGGGAGAGAAATAAAGTTAGAGACTGTCTTTGAGGAGGAATTGGAACCTACTACTCTTGTTGAAGAGCAACTAGTTCCTATTCCTATAATTGCTTTTGATAATGATCAAGTTGTAATTTCAGAACAACAAGAAATTGTTGTTCAACCCTCAGAGGTACAAACTCAACAATCTCAAGAACAAGTGCATCAAGAATAAGTGCCTTTACAACGATCCACTAGAGAAAGGAAGAATGCTATTCCAGATGATTATATAGTGTTTCTTCAGGAATATGAGAAAAATAATGGCGTGATGGAAGATGATCCTGTCAACTTCCTTCAAGCCATACAAGGTTCCAATTCAGAAAAATGGATTGAAGCAATGAAAGAAGAGTATAAGTCTATGCAAGATAATAGAGTTTGAGAACTTGTTCCATTACTAGAAGGTGTGAAACCTATTGGTTGCAAATGGATTTTTAAGATCAAACGAGATTCAAAGTGTAATGTGGAAAGGTATAAAGCTCGTCTTGTGGCTAAAGGCTATACTCAAAAGGAAGGGATTGACTTTAAAGAGACTTTTTCAGTTTTATCGAAGACTTTTTTAGGATAATCATGGCTCTTATTGCACAGTATGATATGCAATTCCATCAAATGGATGTCAAGACGGCGTTTCTCAATGGAGACATTGATGAGACAATTTATATGGTGCAACCAAAAAATTGAGTCAGGAGATCCAAAGAAAATGGTTTGCAAATTGACAAAATCCATTTATGGGTTAAAGCAAGCTTCTCAATGGTACCACAAATTTTATTAAGTAATCCTCTTATTTAATTTTGAAGTGAATGCAGTTGATGATTGTGTATCATAAGTTCAGTGGGAGTAAATATATTTTTCAAGTTTTATATGTGGATGATATTTTGCTTGCCACAAATGATATAGGCATGTTGCATGAAACCAAGAGATTTCTATCAAGCAATTTTTAAATGAAAGATCTGGGTGATGCCTCCTTTGCATTGGGACTTCAGATACATCGAGATCGTTCTCAGGGTATCTTTGGATTATCACAACGGAGCTATATCGATAAAGTACTTAAGAGATTTGGCATGCAGAATTGCAAACCAGATGATACCTCTGTCGCTAAAGGAGATAAATTCAGTATTAATTAGTGCCCAAAAGGAAACCTTGAAGTTGAAGAGATGCAGAAGATTCTTTATGCTTCGGTTGTAGGGAGTCTAATGTATGCTCAAGTTTGTACGCATCCAAATATTGAGTACATTGTTGGAGTGTTAGGCATATATTTAAGCAACCTAGGTATGGATTACTGGAAAGCAGCCAAAAGGGTTATGAGATATCTGAAAAGAACAAAAGATTACATGCTTACATATAGGAGATCATATCATTTTGAGATCATTGGGTATTCTGACTCCGACTTTGCGGGATGCTAAGATAGTAAAAGATCCACTTCGGGCTATGTATATCTGTTAGGTGGTGGGGCTATTTCTTGGAGAAGTGCAAAACAGATACTCATAGCTTCTTCTACCATGACAGCAGAATTTATAGCATGTTATGAAGCATTCAATCATGAGATATGGCTGAAAAATTTTGTCACTGGGTTGCGCATATTGGAAGGAATTGAAAGACCGCTAAAGTTATTTTGTGACAACAAGTTAGCCGTATTGTATTTCAACAACAATAGGAGCTTGATCAAGTCAAAGCATATTGACATTAAGTTCCTGGTTGTAAAGGAAAGAGTACATAGTGGTTATATTTCTATAGAGCATATAGGGATAAACTCCATGGTTGCAAATCCCCTTACAAAGGGTGTACCGTCCAAGGTCTTTCATGAGCATACTGCTCACATGGGCGTTATAGAACATGACGATGCTTAGATTCAGTGGGAGTTTGTATTGCTTCTATTTTATGTTTTATATTTGGTTTGTGCACACTTATGTGTTTGGATATTTTCTGATCAGAAATAAAGTATTTCATTCAGTTCAGTATACTCTGTACAATTATGTTAAAGTTTTGATCTCACTCAAGTTTAAGGACCAGTTGGAAATAGGCATGTTAAGATCACATTATATATAATTTTTATTCTACACATCCATATCATGATCCATGTCATTCAGTTGTATCAATATACGTGACCATTGATGGGTCGAATTATGATAGATATAACAAAGGCCACTTTGATCCTATGTTGGTATGATTGATGGACCGGATTGGTTATAGATATATTTCAGTAATGACAGTAAAATTGAGCTTATTTGGTTATTTTTGCAACATAATTATAAGGTTACATATATAGCCCAGTAGGAGATTATTGAATTTTTTAATCCAACATTGGGCTTATATGTGAAATAATTATGTGTTGCGGATTGTCAAATAAGGTTAAGCCCAATTAAAAGTGATCAGCTAAGGTTTCAGTGATTTGGACTTTAATGTATCTGATTAGGTATGACCCTTTAATGTGTAGAGACCTAAAGGGTTATTTTTATTTTTATGATGGGCTAAAATAGAAATACCAAAAGATAATAATGAAATTATTTATATATAGCGGTTATGGTCCTTGGATCGCATGTACGTCTTTCTTCTCTGAATCTCATCATCAAAAAGAAAAGCCTAGAGAAAATTCTAAAGGGTTCTCTGGGAGTACGTGTTGATCTGGAAGGTCAACCGCAAGACTCTAGAGAGCAATCAAGCAATATGGATTCAGGTACGCTTCCGTTTATGTTTATTAATTCTTGATGATTAAACATGAATGAATCTTGGGCTTCATGGTGATTTTCATCAAAAGGTTCAGATCTAATATCCAACATCATTGACTTCGAGATCAGACTTGATAGCCTTACTGTTTTCTGTCATCGATATAGAAGAGCTATGAACCTTTTCTATGCTGCTGACGAACTATAATCTTATCATTTACAGCGGAGATGGCAATGTTTGACAGTTACATTGTCGTGTATAAGTTCGTTCAGGATATTCATTTTTTGTTACTGCTGGAGATGATGAGAATGAACTCATTATAGCCACGGTGCTTCAGGGTTTGTTGGATGCACTTGGTCTTCTTCTCAGGTCTTGCCAGTTTCTTACCAGCGTACCCTCCCTATTTGTCAGGATTTTTAGATTCATGAATTTGTAGTCTCGTTTTTATTTGAATCCTCTATGTGCATATTAATTGCATTCGCCTTTGTTCCAGGAGCGGGGTAGATAAACAGAGAGCACTTCGAAATCTGGATTTGATCTTTCTTTGCCTTGATGAAATTGTCGATGGAGGGTACAGACATGCTTTCTTTTTGCAATCATTTCTGAGCTAAAGCCTTGATGCCCATTGCTTATTATTGTTTCTGGTAATTTTTTTGTTGGGCAAGTAGGATTTCAGCACCTATTTGTAAAAACAACATAAGTGGGCTAGGTTTTTCTTATTTTATGGAAGTAGGATAAGGAAAAGTCTTCCTGCACCGGAAACGGTGCAGGAAGACTGCATCGGCGCGCGGCATTGGCCGCGCGCCCGTGCGGACGCACGTGTCGCGCATCACACGCGCGACTGCACGGGCGCGCGGTCAATACCGTGCGCCGGTACGCGACTTAGTGTACCGTCCCTGATGCACTAAGTCGTTTCCAGTAGGATAATATCATGGGACGTTTAGATTTTGAAACCACAGCTATAAAAAATTCTTAAAGCTGGAAAGAAACCCTTTTTTTTTTCTTTTTTTTTTAAACCTTTTGAAGAAATAAGCTGGAAAGTACTTGAGAGCCTCGGGGCGAGGATTGTACTGCAAATTATGGGAAGATGAAGAATTATGGCAATAAAGCTAGAAGAAACGTACTTCCGGATATTAGAAACTATTGGAAAAAAAGATAATAAATTGCACAACTTAGAGTCATGAATTGGTTTTATCAATTATCAAATCATTTAATAGATATTAGCATTATAGAATGTATATTGAGGTTTGAGACACACTTGCATTAACTATGCAATTCAATACCGAAACGATGTACCTTGATTAGCATACTTATTGATTTTGTGCTCCAGCTGTACTCTTGAATTAGATCAAGAGATGCCATGCTAAAGACTTTTCCACTTTCTGCGACGCAGGATAATTCTTGAAACAAATGCTGGTATCATTGCTCAAAAAGTTGCAAACCGTGGTCCAGAGGAGGATGTATCCTTGTATGAGCAGACGTTGTTTCTTTTATGCGCAAGTTGATCCTTAGCCGAACAGGTAAGTGCCTACAATATTTATTTTATATTATTTTATGCCCAAATCTTCTTTAGCGTAGATATGTGATCGTGTTTTTATTTTATCTGAAGTATGGCTTGGATCTTTATCTGCAGACTCTACCTCTAGCCCTGGCTACGGCTCTCGAGCATTTAGCAAGACGTCTTGTCAAATGATGTATTCTTGTAATTCCCTTTCTCTTTTATTTTTTTTGTGTTTTTTGGTTTTCAAATTTTTGCGGCACTGAATTTGCTATTTAGTTTGGAATTACAAAGTGGTAGGAGAATTAAAGATCGCATCATTTGTAAGTGTTAAATTCACAAGGCCTATAAACACTGAACTCTGAATATATTCGACACAAAAGCAAGAGATTTTTAAATTTTTTTGGTCCCTCCTTCCAAATTTGTTTGCAAGGATCAATTTCTATAAGACACCATGGTTGGAAGGACAGAACCCTTATTTCATTTCTTTTAAGTCTCTCACTCACTCTCATACAAGTATGGGTTAGATACAGCTTTTCTAGGTAGATGGCATTCCCTGGCCAGGGACATGGCAACTAACATGGGTCCGAATTGAAATGGACATTTGGGCAGTGTTTCAAAAATCAGGCATCCTATTTGCTTTAGACCAATAGCAAAGTCCTGGTTTGCTCATGGTAAGTTCATAAACGGTGGCACAGCGGTCGAGATTCCTAGTAGAGCGCTTGGGACCCCGATAAAAGACAATGCTTCCCAATCGGGAGTACTATCACGTGCCAATAGCCCAATAATACATATGTAGACATCAAAGGTGTTTCGTACTTAACCATTCCCGGACAGCACCTGCCTCCACGAAAAGCTTTGCTGCATCGTTACAAAGAACTCCACACTTTCTTGACTGCAAATTGAAGGAAAATACAACTTGATGTCTTCTTTATGAATTGTCCTGCGATCCCTGAAGGGATGATGATACGACCTGAGCTCAATCCCCATCTATCAAACACCCTTTCGTACTACTGCAATGGGAAAAAGCGTCATCATCATATCCAGGCAAGGCCATCATTCATCATTCCCACCCATAGCGACCACGTTGGTAGCCCCCACCTGGATCGCAGCGTCCATCAGCTCCTCCTAATCGCACAGTTAAAGCTAGAAAGGTTGGCTTTGCATAGGCAGAGCAAAAACAGGGTTGTAATTTAATTTTGTGTTTATCCTTCGTTTGCATATCAAACTATTCCTGCATTCAGCTTCCAGGCTCGGGGGACTTCTTGCTGCTGGGACGGACAATCTTGTCTAACCCATCAGGAAATGTTGGTAAGCAACAGAGATATGATCCTGCGGGCATAAAGGAATGCAAACATTGTCTTTACACTAGGAATTGGGCTAGCGGACGTTAATTCTGAATCAATGGAAGCAAATTCTTAATCAGAAGAAGTGGGCCAAGAGGGGTGCGCACATTGTAGAAGTATAAACTTAATCAATATTTCCCCAGAAGGAGCAGAACTGCAAACTGTGACAGACTTTAAAGCCATTATCAAAAAGCTGGAGTACTCAATTAAATTGTGCAAATATTTATCTGCACCTGTCGAATGAGCACACACAATTCAATTCAAAAGGTTGACTTCCTCTTTTAAGCATTTCAGAATATAGATGGAGCTCATTATTTTATCCAGACTGTTAAAAACTATCAAAAATGCCCTAGAACATGCAAATACCAGCACCGTACAGTCTGCCTTAGAACAAATATTTTCACTTGTCTTATAACACAGTAAACCCAATTACAAGCCAGAATGATCTTCAGAAATCAACCACAGAATGCACATTGCTGAGATAAAAGGACCATGAAATGATGAGGGACAATCAAACTAGATAAGCAAACTCAAGTGTCAAGAACCAATGTAACAAAATTATGAAAATCATGAGATGAATGCTACTAAGATTATCTTATCTGTAACCCAATTTAAAACAGACAGGAGACATAACTAAGCAATTAAGTCAATAGTCAAAAACAGGAGGAAAGGCTTAGCACACCCCCCCCCCCCCACGCCCCTTCTCTCTCTCCTCTTTCAGCCTGACGATCCTACAAATCCAAGTTTACACGTGCAAAATCATTCATAAACTGACAAACTAAAATTGCCCCACCCCATCCCAAAACTTAACAATGAACGAACTTTATACATCAAGAGAACCCTCTGGTTGTCCAAGATTAAAATACTAATCTACACCATGTTCCTTTAACCCCCTACTCTACTAGGTTTTTCTCTTGGAATTCTCTTTTCCTATCTCTCGGGGGCAAAGGACTTTAGTTTCTTTAAAACTGAATTTGCTTGATTAACTGAGAATAGGAAAAAACTGCACTTAACGAATCCTCACAATGAAACAAAAAATGCTGAACAAACTTTGAACAGATGCTGTTCATTATGTCATTAGAGTATGATGACAATGATGAGAACAGCAGCCACCAAGCCTTCCCAATAACCAGGGACTGGAATGTCAATTAGGGGCAAAAAAAGGCAGAAGTGGCTGGAGTGTTAATTTCAATGTCCAGGCAGTGGTAATGGACCAACATCAGGTTAGAAATTCAGCCTGTGCTTGACCTCATCCATACATGAATTTTCTGATCACAAGAGAACAAAGATGGGTATGCTGCAAAAATTTTACAGTGAATCTGCCTCATGAAAGGGCTTTTGATTCTCATGTACACAAGTAGGGCCCCATAACTCCTTGAAGAGTTTGAGTATTGTCCTGCTCGGTCAACATTACTAAAAATCCTTAAATAGCAACCCCTCAGAAATGGAGATTGAAGTTTGATCAGTATATGGCTGGTAAAAGCCATATGAAACTAACGACCAAAAATTACCTAACGGCGGGGGTCGTTAGGATGCTGACGGCCTCGACCTACGGGCGGTTCCTAGGCGGCCTCGGCTCCTAAGTGGCCCCTTGCCTACAAGCGGCCCCGACCTACCGACAATTCCTAGGCGGCCCCGGCTCCTAGGCGGCCTCTGCCTACAAGCAGCCCTGAGTCGGTCCTGACCTACGGTGGTTTCTAGACGGCCCCTGCCTATAAGCGGCCACGAGTCGGCCCCGACCTACCGGCGGTTCCTAGGCGGCTTCTACCTACAAGCGGCCCCGAGTCGGCCTCGACCCACAGGCGACTCCTAGGCGGCCTCGGTCATTATCTTGTCTTATCTTCAAAGCTCACCTCAGGTTTCCATGCAAGCCTATACTTCTGATAACGCCGGACCCACTAACCAACCTTGATCCATATCCAACTAAAAAGACAAAGTTAGTTAGTTCTAGCATAGGCCCCAAAAGTCATCACCCATCAGGCGACATTAATTACTCTGATCAGATGAGACCCCAAAGGTCATAATTTATCATGAAGCTACAATTCTTCAAACTAATAAGGCCCAAAAAGTCATCAGAAAGATTAATGACTCTAGCCAAATAAGCCTCAAAAGGTGATCATCCGGCATAAAGTACCAATCACGTGGATCAGAGGGGATAAATTCGATCCCACCGGTTTTGACATTCTATATTTGAAAGTCATGGCTCATCATGAGATTCTAATCTTATCAAGCAAGTCATACAGGCTCGAAGGATCAACAAAATGGGTAAGAAGGACTCCTGACCAAGGTATAAACACTCAAACAAACACTTAGAGAATTCTCTCATCTTCTTATTCTTAACTCTCACTCGAGCTTCCTCAAGCTCACGACTGTGATACTGATCACTAACTTGAGCGTCGGAGGGTCCCCATCGAAATATCTGGTTCTCGGGACTTCTTGCAGGTCTCGGCGCTGAAGTAGAATTCCTCTAGCAAGCTTAGGGTGCCTCCACTGACGCTCAAGGATGTCAGCTCAAAGTGATTGGGCATCATCAGATTAGCGCACTAGAAAGGGAGACGAGCGTGGATGTGATATTGAAGGAAAGACTACTCTATAACTCAGAGTCACAGACTCACACTCTCCTACACAGCAATGGGGGCAACGCATGTTCAGGAGGTTTCTTCCAGTTCCACTGGAGGGCATCCCCATCGTGTCGAGCAGTCAAAAGCCGACTTTTCTACTCTTTCATCACCACTTGTCTCAGCGACCCCACAAGAGCAACTTGCCAACCCACTCAACAAGTCCAAGCTCTTATTGGAGTAGTTCGCGAGTTGCAAGAGCAACGACCGACGACTGCTCAACAGCAATTTGGACCTCTTGTACCTCCTACGACAGCTGTCCCAACTAACCAACAATCTACTTATAGAAGGCCCTTTCCAGAGGAGCATCGCCACCATCAGGAAACCTCCAAGAGGTCGCGGTCTCCTATCCATCATTCTTGTAGTCCTTTCAAATGACGATGGGGAAGAAGCCCAGGGGTATATATCATCACCAACATCATCGCTCCCCTTCCTTATCATTTGAATCGACGAGCGAGGACCTTAATAGCCGGATGGAGAGGTGCTTGGAGGAGCAAGACTGACGGTTGGAGAAGCTCAGCCAAAAACTCAATAACCAACCAGGGGTGGACTATGATACTCATCCATCCCTCACTCGCCAGATTATGGAAGAACCTGTACCTCACAGGTTTCGTCTTCCCCGATTGAATCTTTATGACGGCACCACGAATCCATTGGACCACTTGGACATATATAAATCTCTTATGCAAGTCCAGGAAGCGACTAATGCCCTCATATGTATTGCCTTCTCTGCTACCCTTCGAAAGGCGGCACGTGCCTGGCATTCTCGCCTACTCCTGTGCAGCATCGACTCTTTTCGATAGTTGGAGAAAGCCTTCTTAGTGCAATTTGATGCCTGTCGAAAGATCCCTCGGGTGGCGAATAGTATGTTTTCTGTTCAACAGAAGGAATGAGAACTCTTGAAAGACTTCTAGCCTGATTCAAGACGAAAGCCTCAAGGTCTATCATCTCTATGATGCTGTGGCCACCCTGGCCCTGAAGCGAGGACTCCACCCCTCTCGCTTCACTAATTTCTTAGACAAGAAGCCTTCCGGTTCCTATGCCGAGCTTTTGAATCATGCACAGAAATATATTCGTGCCGATGAAGCTGATTTTACTCGAAGGAACGCCGAGAGGGGGCTAGCAAGAAATTGGTCCGCGCGGAGCCAAGTGGACCTCCATCAAGAAGCCTGAGCCCCCGCACCAACCAGATACTTGGCACCGGAGCTTTGCCCTTAGGGAGGAGAACTTTGCACCTCTTCTCACCCTCAGATCTCATATCCTTATGGAGATCGAGGGCGAATCTTACCTTCAACGCCCTCCCCCATTGAGGATAGGTACTACCCATGATCGGAATCGCTATTGCCGCTTCCATAGAGATTATGGCCATGATACTGAAGATTGTCGTAATCTGAAGTGGGCCATTAAGGAACTCATTTAGCGGGGCTATCTTGGAAAGTTTGTTCATAAGGAAGGACCTCCGATCATTTCGGCTTTGATAGGGCCCCCATCTGCTCAGGCCAACATTGACAACACCCTAACAGAGACGACGGTGGGTATACTTTCATAGGGAGCAACTTCATCCTCCAAGAGACCGAGAGATGAGAGGTTAGAAAATGTAATTCCCTTTTCTGAAGGGGAGTTAGCAAGGGGGGATAATCTAAATGTTGATAGCGTAATTGTCTCTATGATGATCGTTAAACATCCTGTAAGAAGAAAATTAGTGAACAGTGAGAGTTTTGCTGACATACTTACCTATGATGCCTTTGTTCGGATGAACTTATCCCCTAGTTCCTTGCAACCAGTGACTGCACCTTTGGTTGGCTTCACAGATGATTCAATGAGGGTTGAAGGTGAAATTACCCTACCGATCATGGCAGGATCACCGCCATGCCAAAGCACGGTCCTGATGAGGTTCCTAATGGCCCGAGTACCCTTGACCTATAATGCCATACTTGGCCGCCTAGACTTAAACCTCTTGGACGCGGTGATATCTACCAAAGGCCTGCTCGTGAGGTTCCCTACTAGGGGAGGGATCAATGAGATGCGTGGGGAGCAAAATTCTATGCAACTATGTTATCATATGGCTCCTAGCCCTCAAGAGATGGCAACCCTACCAACCTCAATGCTGCTTGATCCCAAGGAATCTAAGAAGAGAGGGAAACCAGCCGAACATCTACTATCTTATCCGCTGGGGGATGACCCTTTAAAGACCGTATAAATCGGTGAGCTTCTTCCCCTGGAGATGAAGAACCAACTCCTCACCTTTTTGTGGGTGAACTTATGTATTCGCTTGGTCGGTTTCGGACATGCCCGGCATCCCTTCGGAGGTAATCACTCATAAACTCAACATTGACCTGAAGTACCGGCCTGTCCGACAAAAGAAAAGAAGCTTCGCTTTCGAGTGACAAAAGACTATTGATGAGGAGGTTGATAAGCTACTTACTGCTGGCTACATTTGGGAAGCACAGTATCCGAATTGGTTAGTTAATGTAGTGATGGTTCAGAAGGCTAATGGAAGTTGGAGGATCTGTATTGACTTTACTGATCTCAAGAAGGCATGCCCTAAGGACAGCTTTCCATTGCCATGGATCGACCAATTGGTGGATTCCACATCCGGCCATGAGCTATTAAGCTTTATGGATGCCTTCTTAGGGTACAATCAAATAAAGATGGATTTAACGGATGAAAAAAATACTTCTTTCATCACTGAAAAGGGCATCTACTGCTATAAGGTGATGCCCTTTGGGTTGAAGAACGACGAAGCTACCTATCAAAGATTGATGAATAAAGTTTTCAAAGACTAAATTGGGCGTAATATGGAGGTGTATGTGGATGACATGCTAACTAAGAGCACCTGTATGGCCAACCATGTTGCCGATCTAGAAGAAACATTCAATAATTTTTGGCACCATCAAATGAAGCTTAACCCACGCAAGTACGCATTTGGGGTTACTGCTGAAAATTTTTGGGCTTTCTAGTTACCCAACGGGGGATTTAAGCAAATTCGGAAAAGATACAAGCCATCCTGGACATGAGACAACTAGGCAATAAGAGAGAGATGCAACGACTCACCAGAAGAGTAACTGCTCTGAGTCGATTCTTGTCAAGATCAGCTGAAAGATGCTTGCCCTTCTTCAAAGCTCTGCGCAAAATGGACGGCTTCAAATGGACGGAGAACTGTCAAAGAGCCTTCAGGGAGCTAAAAGAATTCCTATCTACACCGCCGTTATTGTCAAAGCCAAAGGAAGGAGAGAAGCTCTTCCTTTACCTTGCCACCTCACCGGAGGCCGTCAGTTCCGTCCTAGTGCGCCTTGACCTTGATGGAGCATAGAAACCTATTTACTATACTAGTAAGGTACTCCACGATGCGAAGGCCAGATATTACAGAACTGAAAAAATTATATTTGCCCTGATTATCTCCGCTCAACGTCTCAAACCATATTTTCAAGCCCATCCGATCGTGGTGCTTACGGATCAGCCTCTTAGGGCTGTCCTGGCTCGTCCTGACACCTCCGGACAACTAGCTAAATGGGCTATCAAATTGGGGGAGTTCGACATTTCATTTCAATCCCGATCTGTCTTAAAGTCCTAGGTGCTGGCGGACTTTCTGGTGGAGTACACTTGGACAGAAGAGCAACCTAAAGATCTCTCCATGACATATCCAGATGTTGATGAAGATACGGCGGAGGCCTGGATCCTCCATATCGACGGCTCTTCTAATTCTCAAGGAAGCGGAGCTGGTCTTAATATTGAAGTGCGCTCTTCGATTTCTCTTTGAAGTTACAAATAATCAAGCCGAGTATGAGGCCTTATTGGCTGGAATTAAGCTCGTGCAGGAGCTTGGAGTAAAGTGCCTTAGGGCCTTCACCGACTCCCAACTTATCTCCGGACAGATTACCAAAGAGTATGAAGCTTGAAACCCCATTATGTCTCGATATCTGATAAGTCTATTTATTATCCCAATTTAACCATTAAAATAAATATTAATTACTTTAAATTTATTAAGAATTGATACTTTTTATGGATGTTTGCATAAAAGGAGCCTATAGATGGAAAGAGTTTAATTTTTGGAGTCTAACTATGCAGATGGCACTCAAATCAGGACTCGGTTTGCCCAAAAAGGAAGAAAGAGATGATTTCACATGATTTTTGATGCAAATTAAGGCAGATAATGCTGAACAGATGGCTGAAAAATTTTCTCATAATATTTGAACGATCTTGAGCGCCCGATTGATTCTAACTTTGACTAGAAGGAAGCCCTAGACAAGCTCTATAAAGGAGGACCTCAGGCAGCAAGGGGGAGGAGTTTCTACAAAGCCCTTTTTATTCTTCTTTTATTTAGATTATTGTATTTGGGTCTAGAAGAGAAAAATTATGGAGGGGATGCTTGCAGCAGCAATGCATGGCTAGATTCCTTCAACTTGGGATGATGATGAAGCCTGTAATCAGGTTTTATCTTTCTTTTTGTTCTTAATTTCTATGCAATAAAAATTATGCTCTTTTTTATTATATCTTTTGAGTTATTTTTCTGATTGAGGTTTTGATTTGGCATACACGGCCTGTACCCTCTATCGACGTACCGTAATCTTAGGATACGATACGTGCCTAAGAGAGACAGATCGTAGTATGATAGATTAGACCCTTAACCTTGCAATGATTAGATAGTTTATACTCTAAGCGAACGTACCGTGATCTCCTAATACAATCCATGCCGGACAAGAGATAAATTATTATAATTTTAAATTTATAAAAATTATTACTATTGCAACATTAAAAAAAAAAGAAGATAAAACCTGTTTGCATGGTGGATTCGGATTCCTGGGTTGCTTCTCCTGCTATTTAAATTTTATTAATTAATTAGTTATTATCTTTTAATAACCGTTATTCTTAATATAATCTTTTATAGATAAATTTTTTTTCTTTCGTGAAATAATTGCCCTTGATCTCCGAGGATACGATCCCGATTCACCATTAGCTATAATAGTGAGTAGTTTTATTTTTGACCGCCAACGACAGCGATCAAATTTTGGCGCCGTTGCCGGGGATCCAGGCACAATTACTTCACAAAAAAATTAAAAAAATAAAAAAATATTACGAATTTTTTTTCTTAATTTTATTCCTATTTTTATTTTTTTATTGTTTCATTATTATTCTTGCTTCTATATAAAAGAAAAGAGTAAAAAAAAAATTTATTTTTTGTTGAATAGTTATTGCTCTCTTTAGCTTATTGCTTTTTTTATATATAGTTACCTTAATTGTTAGATTTTCTTATTTTTTTTTAACATAAAAAAATTACTTTCCTTTTTTATCACAAATCCACTTTTAACCTAATCAACTTTCCTTTTAATTAACTTACCTTAAAAGAACATTAATAAAACCCTAAGACACCTTCCCTAAAACATAATTAATTTAAGGAAACAAAACATATATATATATATATATATATAATATAAATAAAATAATTATTTTATTTCTATGCTTAGGTAAATTTATTTTCTGCAAAACTCAAAATTCTTCCATTGACATCTCATAATTTATTAGGAAATTAGAAACCTAATCACAAAAATCTTTTAAAAAAAGTAATTAGATTAATTTTATTTGATAATTTCAAGAGGTGGACATCTGCTTGTTGAATAGCATTTTCATAATTAACTTTAAGGGCGCAAACCCCTAATCAAGATAAGGTGGGGATTTCATCACCCTTTCTTGGCCCATAAACCACATCCTTCATTTTGCATTAACCTAAACCTTTAACTTTAAAATTAACTAGACATCAGCCCATAAGGAACTCGAGCTCAATAGGACAAGGCACCTAAAAGAGTTGGACCGGGTCAAGATTGACTGTTTAACTGGTGTCTAGAAAAGGAAATGAAAGTTGTTACTTAATTGATTCTGTTCGCTTACCTAGTAAGCAACATGGGGACTCCCACTGACCTTATCCTTACTGGCTAGTTGATCAGCTAATTTTTGACTTGGAGGGCTCCAAGGCAATCTTTAAAGTTAGGAGCTATCTAGATCTAGGGTAAACCTAGAGTAGAGAGTATAATCTTTGTTAACTTGATTGCTAAGAATTATTAAACCCTAATTAAATTACTTATTGCATTTAGTTCTAGGAATCTTTTAGGATATTTTCTTTAGAATCTTCTTTCTCCTCTATTAGAATAATAATAATAATTACTGTTTACTTTAGAGTCATTAGTAGGGTGTATGCTTGGTCACCGATCGTTACAACCCAACCTTATACCCTTAGATCCTGAGATAGAAAGAACTTTTAAAGCAAACAGACTCAGAATTATGGATCTTAACCAAGAAAATAATCCACCACGTCAATTGAAGGAGTACTTCACCCCTTCACAATATACATATTCACCATGCATACAAGTACCCCAAGTAGAGGCTGTCCAATATGAAATTAAGTCCAGTATAATTCAAATGTTACCAGCTTTCCATGGATTTACAAATGAAGATCCCTATAAACACTTAAATGAATTCTGGGAAATTTGCTCAACTGTCAAGATTCAAAATTTTTTCGATAAGGCACTTAGGCTTAAGTTATTCCCTTTCTTCCTAAAAGATAGAGCCAAATTCACTAGACATTATAATTTCAACTTGGGACCAACTTCAGAGGGAATTTCTTAAGAAATACTTTCCTATAGGAAAAAAAATCAAATTAGAAAAGCCATAACCAATTTTTCTCAGTTAGAGGGAGAAATGTTTCATGAAACGTGGGAGAGATTAAAAGAATTAACTAGGAAATTCGCACCATGCAATACCTAAATGGCAGTTAGTTCAATATTTTTATGATGGATTATCAGAAAGGCATCGACAAATGGTGGATGCCTCATGTGGAGGGACATTTATGCTAAAAAATGAACATGATGCATGGCAGCTTTTTAAACTCTAAGTGAAAATTCCAGGTACCACATGTCTACTAAGAGAGGGGAATATACAATATAGGTCAGTCTATAGACATCTATAACAAAATTGATGAACTATCCCAAAAATTAATCAAATTCTACAAGTTGGAAACACCTCTTCCCTATCTACTCAATTACATGAGGTTTGTATAATCTGTTCAAGTCCGACTCATTCTATAGGGGAATGTTCAGCCACATACCAATTTCCTGAGCTTGTTCAGAAGCAAGCCTATCTAGCCCAAACCCGAATGGCTCCTAGACCAGAAAATGATCCATATTCGAATACTTACAATCCTAGCTGGATAAATCACTCAAATTTTTCATGGAAACCCCAACCTATAATCAATCCAACATCAATTAGACATAACCATCAGGAGACCCAATTTAGAAGCATGTCGTATTCCCAATATCCAAGTGCTCAACCTTCACCAAATAATTATAATCCTACTTTCGAAGAGAAGGTGTTACAAGCATTGAAAGGGCTAGAAATGAATACTCATCTTCTTCACTCACACACAATCCATTGCAAAATTAGAAACCCAGATAGGTCAACTAGCCACAACATTCAGTAAAAGAGATTGGGGTAAGCTACCGAGTCAGCCCGAAGGTAATCCTATGGACCTAAACATCCAAGGATCAAAACAAGAAGCCCAGGTTAACCAACTAAGTGTTATTCATACATTAAGATATAAGAAACAAATAGATAATCAGGTGAATACATATGAAGAAGAATTAGAAGTCCCACCACTTGAATAACTTATTGAGCTGGATTAGCCCGAAACATCTGAGGCATCAAAGTCTAATATAATGCCCAACCTACTAGCTGAGCCCATGTCAGAAGAAGATAAACAAAAAATTAGGGTTGTAGCACCATTTCCAAATAGACTTAAGTCCAATCAAAATTCAGCCCAATTCGATAAGATTTTAGAGGTCTTTAAACAAGTTAAAGTTAACATCCCCTTACTGGACACGATCCAACAGGTCCCAGCCTATGCCAAATTCCTTAAGAATCTATGTACCAAAAAGAAGACCATCAATGTGCCCAAGAAAGCCTTTTTGGCAATCAGTGTGAGCTCTTATCTATCAAACCATATGCCAGTAAAATACAAAGATCCAGGATCACCCACTATTTCATGCATTATAGGGAATACCCTCATAAATAGGGCTCTATTAGACTTAGGAGCAAGTGTTAATATATTGTCATACTCTGTATATGAGCAACTAGGGTTAGGAGAACTAAAGCCTACGAAAATGATCCTACAACTAGCTGATCACTCTTTGAAAGTACCCAAGGGGATAGTAGAGGATGTATTGATCAAAGTTGGTACCTTTATCTACCCATTGGACTTTGTGATTTTAGAAACTGAACCGGTGACAAACCCAAAAAGCCACATCCCAATGATTTTAGGTAGACCATTTTTGGCCACATCTAATGCCCTAATTAATTATCGAAATGGATTAATGAAACTCTCCTTTGAAAATATGTCAATTGATCTTAATATTTTTAATCTTACCAATACACATCAAACGAGCAACTCAAATTATGATCAGGATACTATTTATGATCCAATTGACCTTAGTGATGAAAAGCTTAACTTAGAAACCTGCATAAACCAAGATGGGGAGCAAATTAATGAGGTTGCTATAATTGATAAAAAATCAAGATGGAAACTTCCAACTGAACCACTAGAGAAAGTACCTGAACCACTACTCAAGCCATCAATAAAGGAAGCACCCAAATTAGAACTGAAACCACTTCCCAAGCATCTCAACTATGCATATCTAGGTCAATCAGAATCCCTACCTATGATTATTTCAACCGACCTAGACTCCTCACAAGAAGAGGAACTATTCAATGAGAATAAAGAAGCGTTAGGATGGACCATGGCTAACATAAAAGGAATTAGCCCCTCGATCGTTCAACATAAGATTCACTTAAGGGAGAAAACCAAGCCTATAAGAGACCCCCAAAGAAAACTTAAACCAACCATGAAGGAAGTAGTAAGGGAAGATATCATCAAACTCCTTGATAATGGTAATCAAAGTGAGCCATAACGTCTGGCTGAAGACGTTAAACTTAGCGCTTTTTGGGAGGCAATCCAAAATTTTTATGTTCTAACCTTTATTTCATGATTCTTATTTTTAGGAATAAGAGACTACTTCGCACGGTCACTCCTAACATTACACGAGGCATATCTCATCCAGATGGTGTTTCTTCTTGTTTTATTCTTCTTACTCATTGAGAACAATGAGAATTAAGTTGGGGGGTAAGAGAAACCTTTTTGAAAAATATTTTGAAAACATCTTGGCATTTTTTTGAAAATTTTAAAATTTTATAAATCATGTGCTATGAAAGAAATTATTGAGCAAATTAATTAGGAAAAGGTAATAGAGTTAGAAAGTATTGGCTAATTACTGTATAGAGCCAAGGAGTAGACTAGCTGGTCAAATTTTTAGTAACCAACTTAGGTCATTTAAAGGCTATTAGCACTTCCATTGCACATGCACACTGACGAGGTAAATTAGGTATTAGTTGTAAGGTCAATTGGAGATTCAATTATTACTGAAAATTATAATTGATATACACCCCAACGAGAGAAACTTGAATTCAAGGAAAGAGCTACCTGCCTGATAAAAAAATAATAAATATATATATATATATATATATATATATATAAGTCTAAACATTGGTTTTCATCGAGTAACCGGGCACCTTCGCCTAAGTAAGCGTTGTTGTTCGCATCAAAAAATGGGCAATGTGAAGATATCGCTAAAAAAATTAAATATAAATAAATAAATAAATAATATATATCAGGCAGTGTGAAAGCTACCTCAGGTCATGTGCTTAATTTGAGGGTGTATAAAAAATTGATCAAAGTAAGTGAAGCGAAGATACCATTGTTTCTTACAAGCTAGTACCGAAATGCTAAGTTAGCCATCACAAACATAAGTGTTGTAGATCTATAATGAACTATAAGAAAGTTTCTGATAGTTCTGACAGCAAAATTTATTTCAGAAACTCAATACTTAGTTAGTAATACTGGCTATCTTCTTTCAACCTTAAGCCTATATTTAATTTTACAAAAGAAAATTTTAGTGGCGCATGGTTTTATTTTAATTACATTGCTAAGGGGCTAGCAATGATTAAGTTGGGAGGTGTGATAAGTCTATTTATTATCATAATTCAACCATTAAAATAAATATTAATTACTTTAAATTTATTAAGAATTAATACTTTTTATGGATGTTTGCAGAAAAGAAGCCTATAGATGGAAAGAGTTCAATTTTTGGAGTCCAACGATGCAGATGTCACTCAAATCAGGACTCGGTTTGCCCAAAAAGGAAGAAAGAGATGATTTCGCATGATTTTTGATGCAAATTAAGGCAGGTAATGCTGAACAATGGCTGAAAAATTTTTTCATGATATCTGAACGATCTTGAGCGCCCGATTAACTCTAACTTTGACTAGAAGGAAGCCCTAGACAAGCTCTATAAAAGGACCTCAGGCAGCAAGGGGGAGGAGTTTTACAAAGCTCTTTTTATTCTTTTTTATTTAGATTATTGTATTTAGGCCTGGGAGAGGAAAATTATGGAGGGGATGCTTGCAGCAGCAATGCGTGGCTAGATTCCTTCAACTTGGGATGATGATGAAGCCTGTAATCAGGTTTTATCTTTCTTTTTGTTCTTAATTTCTATGCAATAAAAATTATGCTCTTCTTTATTATATCTTTTGAGTTATTTTTCTGATTGAGGTTTTGATCTAGCATACATAGCCTGTACCCTCTATCGATGTACCGTGATCTCAGGATACGATACGTACCTAAGAGAGACAGATCGTAGTATGATAGATTAGACCCTTAATTTTGAAATTATTAGATAGTTTATACTCTAAGCGGACGTGCCGTGATCTCCTGATACGATCCGTGCCTGACAAGAGATAAATTATTCTAATTTTAAATTTACAAAAATTATTACTATTGCAACATTAAAAAAAAAAGATAAAACCTGTTTGCATGATGGATTCGGATTCATAGGTTGCTTCTCCTGCTATTTGAATTTCGTTAATTAATTAGTTATTATCTTTTAATAACCGCTATTCTTAATATAATCTTTTATAGATAAATTTTTTTTCTCTTTCGTGAAATAATTGCCCTTGATCCCCGAGGATACGATCCCAATTCACCACTAGCTATAGTAGTAAGTAGGTTTTATTTTTGACCGCCAACGACAGTGATCAATATCTAAATAAGGTCAAGTCACTGACCTCTACCTTGGCTTACTTCACTATCACTTATATTCCTAGAGATGAAAATGCCAGAGCCGACGCCTTGTCACGATTGGCTACTTCAGCGGACAGTGCACTGGGGAGAACATATATTGAGCATTTGAAGTTCCCAAGTATTGATGTAGTGGAGAAGGTTTTGCCAGTTATGCAAGGGTCAACATGGATGGATACTTACATCCGCTATCTTACCAATGGTACTCTTCCTGCTAATCCTATAGAAGCCCGACTGCTCAAATGGAGGGCCTCCAAATTTGTACTACCAAATGAGCATTATACAAGAAGTCTTTCTCTTATCCCTTCCTCAAATGTGTCGGTCCTGCGGATGCCGATTATATCCTTAGGAAAATTCATAAGGGCATATATGAGAACCACCTGGGGGGCAGATCATTGGCACATAAGGCTCTTCGTCAGGGATACTACTGGCTTACTATGCAGAAGGATGCTGCCGAGCTAGTTCAAAGTGTGATAGCTGCCAGCGATATTCTAATATTCAATGACAACTAGCCTCTCAGATGACTCCGCTTTTGCTCCGTGACCTTTCGCTCAGTGGGGAATGGATATTTTGGAACCATTCCCCTCAGCTTCAGGACAGCGAAGGTTCCTGCTCGTTGCCATTGACTACTTCACCAAGTGGGTCAAAGTCAAGGCATTAGCTAAGATCACTGAGAGTAAGGTGAGATCATTTTTCTGGAAGTTCATATTTGCCGATTTGGCCTACCCCATACTATCATCACCGATAATGACCGTCAATTCGACAACGCTGCATTCAAGACCTTTTGTGCCGAACTGGGTATTGGTCATCGGTTCACTTCTGTCGGACATCCACAATCTAATGGGGAGGCAGAAGTCATGAATCGGACCATCCTATGGGGCTTAAAACCCAATTGGATGTCTAAAGGTAGATGGGTGGAGGAACTCCCAAGTGTATTATGAGCGTATCATATAACTCCAAGAATTCCCATAGGGGAGACTCCTTTTAGTCTTGTCTTTGGATCTGAGGCAGTCATCCGGTGGAGATTGATTTTCTAAGCCCCGGAATGGAATCATATAATGAAGAAGACAATTCTGATCAATTAAGAGCCAGCCTCGATCTCATTGATGAGGTGAGAGACCGGGCGCGACTTAGAATGGCTATCTTCCGACAACGAGCAACCAAATATTATAATGCCCGAGTCCACTCCAAAAATTTTCTCAGAAAGGCCGAGGTATATAAGACAACCGAAGAGGGTGAGCTCTCCCCAAAGTGGGAGGGGCCCTATCAAGTCATGAAGCACTTCATCATGGAGCTTATTGACTTGAGGAGCTCGACGATCAACCAATTCTGCGTACCTGGAATGCGGATAACCTCCGTCGGTATTATCAATGGTGAATGTACTTGACCAATGAATATAAGAAAGGTTTTCAATTTGATCCTTCTATTCAATTATGATAGTTTTCAAAAGGACCTCGGTGGTCCTGCGATCATAGACACCCCCAAGCCAACGCAAGAAACCCCCGAGATGGTTTAAGTCCTATGATCTCGGCAGCCTCGAGTCAAACTCTCGGGCCGGCACGAGAAACCCCTGTGACAGTTTTCAAAAGGACCTCGGCGGTTCCATGATCATAGACACCCCCGGGCCGGTGCGAGAAACCCCAGAGGTGGTTTAAGTCCTATGGTCTCGGCGGCCCCATGTCAAACTCCCGGACCGGCGCGAGAAACCCCGTGGCAGTTTCAAAAGGACCTCGGCGATCCCGCGATCATAAACACTCCCGACCGGGACGAGAAACCCCCAAGGTGGTTTAAGTCCTATGGTCTCGGCGGCCCCGATTCAAACTCCTAGACCGGCATGAGAAACCCCCGTGGCAGTTTTCAAAAGGACCTCGACAGTCCCGCCATTATAGACACCCCCGGGCTAGAACGAGAAACCCCTGAGGTGGTTTAAGTCCTATGGTCTTGATGGCCCGAGTCAAACTCCCGGACTGACGCGAGAAACCCCGTGGCAGTTTTTAAAAGGACCTCGGTGATCCCGCGATCATAGACACCCCGGGTCGGCGCGAGAAACCTCCAAGGTGGTTTAAGTCCTATGGTCTCTGCGGCCCCGAGCTAAACTCCTGGGCCGGTGCAAAAAACCCCCATGGCAGTTTTTCAAAAGAACCTCGGCGGTCCGCAATCATAGACACCCCCGGACCGGCGCGAGAAACCCTCGAGGTGGTTTAAATCCTATGGTCTCGGCGGCCCCAAGTCAAACTCCTGGGCCGGTGCGAGAAACCCTCGTAGCAGTTTTTAAAAAGACCTCGATCCCGCGATCATAGACATCCCCGGGCCGGCATGAGAAAACCCGAGATGGTTTAAGTAGGGTGCGAGCCCATGAAACTTGGGTTTCTCTCAACCCTAACCCTAACCCTATTTGTAAAACCTCAACCCTAACCCTAACCCTATTTGTAAAACCTCAACCCTAACCCTATTTTTAAAAATCGGGTTCGGGTTGAGCTGAGTTGAAATTCGGGTTGGTGAAAAAAAAAAGGGACTTGCGAATAACTCAGAAGGTGTAAACTTTGATGCTACACCTCCTTGCTGAATTCAATTGTCTGAGATATACAATATTTACCTTTTGTTTGGTAGTTGCAAACATACAAAGAAAAGAAAAATAACTGGATTGTCTTCAGAATGCAACCAAATGTTAATGGACATTGATGGTCCAATTATGAAAAGCAAGTTCCTTTGTAATACAAGTCATCATGAAATTAGTTGCAACATATTCCCATTTTCTTTAGTAACAAAATTGTTTCCCATGATATGTTTGAGGTTGCCCATTGTCTTTATATCCTCCTACTCTATAGTTATTTTCAAGGATGCTACGGTAACATGGAAATCTTACACATGTACTCCAACTCTTCAGAGATATTTTCAAGAATGCTACAGTAACATAGAAATCTCACACAAAAAGTTTGCACAACTTAAGTGTAATTTTTGACTGGTCCAGCCACTGATAGCCTGTACCTGACAAGGAACAAGTTGCCAGTCAATGCGGCAATAGAGAGATGCACATCAGCAGTTTGACTAAGTTGTGTGAGATTCTATGCTGCAAAGCTTCTCTTTTTAGATAATCTTTTGCTGAATAATTTTATCAGTGGACCATCTATAAGGGACAAAAAACTAGGCCAAACACAATGAAAAGAGTGTTTCTTGTTAGAAATGGATCTGGTGTGATTTGATAACCCATTTTCAGAAAGTGCGAATTAGATTCATCAAACTTCACTATGCCAACTGCTTTCACTCTCCCTGACAATTTACTAACATATAGCAGCATATAATTGGTAATAAAAACATAGAGCAAGAGTTGGCATTAGATGATCCTCTTTGACATTGCTTGGAATAAAGAGAGTGAGATATAATTCATAATGCTGACACCTTGCATATAGCAATGGTTCAATTTGATCCAGATTTAAATTTTTGTGGATGGTCAAGATTCAGAATTATTTGCACATAGTTTGCATGCATTGGCATCATGATGACAATACCAATTCTATCATATGACAGCAGAAGAGAAAGCAAGAAGGAAAACAAAAGATGAGAGGAGAAGAGAGGTTAGGGAGGAAGGGATTGGTACCAGGAGGATTGCTCTTGGAAAGGTACCAGAGTTTCCAACAAAGTTGCTCTCCTCTGGATGCCATCTTCTTCCCTAGGTTAGGAATTTGGTGTGTTTTCCTATCTACTGCACGCCATATTCAACACTGAAAATTTATGTGCTCAACCTGCTGCCTGGTCCTATTGGCTGGTCAGCAGAGGGATCAATTTAGGCCAGACTAACCCTAGGTTGAATCTAACCTGCAGTTTAAGTCAAGATCAGACATGCTGTTAGCTTGGCAAAACAAGTTGATGTAGGCCACCAGCCACTGCCACCCTGCTCCAACTGCTACACCTGCAGCAGAAAACAAGTTAAAAATAAAATTTGACAATTGATATATACCATTAACATCGACACCAAAATCTAATCCTGTGAAACTTGAAATTATATGCTTGCAATGGTGCTTGAGTTAGTGCTAGTGAAACTATGACTGTGAAATGGTCTGACCTGTGAGAACTGGCTGAACACTGTTGAGGAGTGTGAAAGCGAAGACCACAGCAAGACTAGAGACAGCATGGATGACTGTAGGACTATTAGTGAAGGGAACCCCATAGACATCCTTCAGTACCAAGACAAGCGTTAAGAAGAAGAGACCCAGCAAGACTGAGGACATGACCACCACAAGTATCGAAAACTTGGGTGCCCTTGGCCCCCCTGCTCCGAGCTCATTCGATATCCTCACACTGACAGAGAACGCATCATGCTTAGCCTCTCAAACTGATCACTGTAATCAAGTTAACAGACAATCACAAATTGCATCAGTGCTGATAAGCCAAGCAGGCTCACCTAATTGCAGCATTGAAGCCTAAGAACACCATGAGCTCCCACCCAGATAAGTTGTTGCTGCAACAGGTAAATTAATGGATGCTAAGTAATGGGATTTCTTAACTTCAGCAAAGGGAACACGATGGGGCCCTTGAAAGAACTTGCCAGATTGATACAGCAGCCACTGCTACTTGGGCATTCTTCAGCTGGCCTATTAACAGGAGAAACGTGTAGAACCAGTATTCGAGGCTAGACAAGTATGATGAATGGAATTAGAGAAATTAATCAACCAGTAGATGGAATGGAACAGCGAGATGAGAAGCTATAAAGGCCAATTACCACATCATAATAGCAGAGCCTATGGAGAGCCTGGCAAAGGCTCCCAAGTCCCTGAATGCCCCTTAGCTGAAGCCAGTCCAAGCACCAGGGCAGTACCCAATGGCAATGTAAGCAAACTGACCAAGAATAACAATCCACCAAGCTATGTTGAGGGAGGCAGCTGCACCCACAAGGCCCAACTTGAAGTGAACCATCAGAAGCCAGCTGAGGAATATGTGAGATGCCAGGGCCACTGCTAAGACGAGAGCCATGGTCATGACCTTGCACTGGGCCTGTAGGAACTTCTGTATGGGGAAATTGAGTCCATATGCGAAGAGCTGGGGGATCATGTACAATGAGAGTCTCCCAGCAAGCAGGGAGATGCCGTCGTCTTGGTTCAAGAACCGAAGGATGGGGGTTGCAAACAAGTAGATGGGCAGCAGGCAGACGCACGTTGCAGTGAGGATGACCCACGATCGTTGCATGTACACGCCCAGCATGTGGAGCTGCTTCGCGCCGAACGCCTAGCCGCATAGCGTCTTGAGTGCGCTTCCCATGCCTAACTAGAAAATCATTAGGCAAATGAATCACTTATAACGGAAAAATACCTAGGATTTCGTTGCTCGCCGATGATGATCAGAAAGATCTGGCAGCTCCCCTAGGTCTGATGAAGTCACGAAGGCGAGCGATGGCGGCGAATGGGAGGCTGGGAGGCGAGACTCAGGAGCTAGGGTTGAGAAACCAGAAAGAGGGCAAGCAAGCAACGGGAGGACACGCAGAGCGATCGAGCGAAGAAGCTGGAGATTGAGATTTGAGAATAACTTATAACGGGTTCGGGTTATCCCGGGTCGGGTTGACTGCAACCCGAACCCGGACCGATTTTAAATCGGTCCAGGTTAAACCTAGATATTTCGGGTTCGGGTTGGGCAAAGATGGGTTTGAGCACTGTTGAAATTGGGCGCACTGTTGAAATTCGGCGGGCCGGGTTCGACCCGAACCCGGCCCAAGTTGCATCCCTAGGTTTAAGTCCTATGGTCTCAGTAGCCCTGAGTCAAACTCCCGGGCCAATGTGAGAAACCCCCGTGGCAATGATACCCTCTGGACCCACAGTAATTACCAGCATCGACGTTCGAGGAACACCTTAGCAAAAGCCCAAGAGGTCAATACGAACCTAAACGTTTTTATGAAACCCACATGCTAAATCGTCAACTCTCTAAGTACGCTCATAAGGATAGAGGCGTATCTTATTGAATCCGAAGGCTACAACCAAGACGTAATCGCTCAAAAGATCAAAGCATTGCAAAAAAGATAAGTTCATTGAATTCGGATAAAATATTTTTCTATTAAATATTTTCTCAATAATCCCATTGTTACACAAGAAGACCGACATTAGTCGGATTACAAAATATTGAAGATAAAAAAGAAAATAAACCTAAGGCTCGGCAGGTCTAGGCCCGTTCTCAGCACCGCCACTCGCTGGGTCTTCCTCTTTATCCTCAGGCCGAATGTGCTCAAGTCCGCTCATTTTGTAGATCCGGGAGATCCTCCTCTTGCACTTTTCAAAGCCTTGAGCATAGGCGTCGAGGGCCGCCTCGCTGAACTCTGCAACGAAGTCTGTGGAACCCTTGTAAAGTTCGATGGCTTCCCGAGCCCAAAATTCGGCGGCGGTAACCTTCTCTAAAGCTTGGACCTCAGCGGCAGCCACCCTTGCCACAGCCTGAGCCTCGACGGCGGCCACTCTCTCCATGACCTCCTGGACTTGTGTCTCGGCGGCGGTCATCTTCTCCCAAGCAGCTCGAGCTTCCGCCTTGGCAGATGTCAGCTTCTTCACGATGACCCAGGCTTTGGATTCGGCCGTATCAACCCTGTTCTCGGCATGATCCACTTTGAGGAGAGTGTCTTCCAACTTCCCGTTGGTCCAAGTCTTGACATGACTTCTACCAATTTGGCCTTGGCGATCCTGACTCTTCTTTCAGCCTCCTCGGCCCGAGCCTTAGAGGAACGATTTTCCTCCTGGACGGCTCGGAGCTCCCCGGACACCGTCGCCTCTCGGGTCCTGACCTCGGTCAATTCTTTGGCCAGTTCATCAACCCATAGCGGCCAGCTCGCCTTGAGCACATCTATGGTTGTTGGAGCTCCCGGTACAAGCATCCCGAAGGACAAAAAGACCGTTGGATAACTGCATGAACCAACAAGTTAGAATGCAGAATATATTCAACTAAGTAAGCAAGTCAATATACTTACGTGAAGGGCGATGGTAAAAAGAGTATCAAGAGACTCCTCAATTGGTTGGCGGCGGAGCTCAGCTTGAAAATTGGCGAGAGTTGAACGGCTCAGAAGATGCTCCACCAACCGACCTCGGCGCATTGTTGTGACCTTGGATGGCCGATTGCATAGGGCACTATTGGAAAGCGTCCCTACTTCCTCTGGCACCGATTGGGTGGCCGAGGAGGTGTCATCTCCAGCTTCCTATGTCGGAGGTGTTTCAACCCTCACCTCTGATGTGGCTCCACCCTCGGGTTGGAAGTGGCCGAAGGTTCTTCCCTCGATAGCTCCGCATCAGCCTCAACGGGAGGAGCCCCTGCCGCTGATGCTTCAACAGAGGGGTCCCTCCTTAGTTCTCCCATCAAAGTGGCCTCGAGGGCCGCAGATAGAACCACGGATGGCCGGGGTGGCCCGCTCTGTTCTTCTCGATGGGACTTCTTGAGTGTCGCCCTCACCGTGTCGTCAGTGCCTCTTTTCTTTCTTTGAGCCCCGCCACCAAAAAGTCAAGAGAAATCCTCATCGCTGCACAAAAAGATAAAGATTTTTTAAAAAAAAGAAAAAGAGAGGAAACAAAAAAGCAAGGGGTTACAACAGATAATTAAAAGGTGTAATGCTCATCAGGCGCTGGTGTTGGCGACACCGGCACTACGCTGGCTTCGTGGAGGTTATCCTCCGATAGCAACTCTCGGTAGGGAGGGATGATGGAAGACATCAAAGCATCAAAAAGCTCTCGGTCTCCCTCCTCTACAACCAAGTTCTTATTGGGACTGGTGTTGGGATAACTCTAAGTCATTTTCACTCCCTCCACATGAACGTAGAAAATCGGGACTTTCATCCCTTAATCTTGGAAGGTAGATCAAGTTTGAGAGCTCTTTTGGGCCTAGAGGCAAAACTCCACCACCAATTTTTGTTGGGGTTTTGGAGTTTGTACAAAGCCTAGAATAGGGAAACTCGGGCGGGAGCACCATGAAAATGGTAAAGCACTAGAAAGGCATAGATAATCCGAACGGAGTTCGGAGTTAATTGCACCGGGACGAGGTTATACCTATCCAAGAGATTAAGGAAGAAAGGGTAAAATGGAAGACAAAGCCCACTCCTCAGAAATTCTTCGTACAAGGCAACCCCACTAGATCGGCCAGAGGTCACCTTGTCATCATACCAAGGCGCAGAAAGACAAACACTGTTGGGTATCTCGTATTGGGCCCTGAGATTCTTTACATCCTGGGCTATTATGGTAAAAGTTATTCCCCTCGGACCTGCGAATTTGGAATGGGTAATCGGGGGAGATGTTGAGCAAAAGGGTGGAGGCGAAACCCTAGAGGGTGGAGATAATGCCCTAGGAAGTGGAGGTGAAACCCTAGAGGGTGGAGATGATGCCCTAAGAAGTGGAGGAGAAACCCTAGGTGCCGAAGAGAAAGTCCTAGGTGGTAAGGGGGAAGCCCTAGTCGATGTTGGGGTGATAGTCATCGAACGACCACAATGAAAATACCACCAGGAGCCTGGCGCCGTGCCTGGAGGATTTCCTCTAAAAAGTTCGACCATGGGCCTCTTACCCTTTCTAGCGAAACGAGGATCCATGAGGATGAAAAAAAAAAGAACAGAAAGGCACAAAGGAACTGACCTTGAATTAGAGGAATGGAAGCAAAGACTCGGTGTTCAGAAGATGAAGAAAGCGCAAAGAAAGTAATGGAGGCATGAGAAGCTCAAAAAGATGGGCGGGACAGTCTTTATGCATAATTTCTATAAGTCCCGCCCACTATAATGCCACGCGGAGGCACAGAGGCGAAATTATCGTCCAGCTGTTTGCGAGTCATGGGAGGGGCGCGATCCGTGCCCAATGATGGGACATCGATAAGAACAATCCAATAATGACACCCTACCTTTTCTCACTAGTCACGAGGCATTTTCCTTAATCCTCCCATGGGCTATATTGCTTTCAATGCCGTTCTTTAAATGATGAGAGGACTTCGAAGAGGCTTTACTGCTCCAAAGGCACGTGCCTACCTCCGCTAATTTATGGCGCACGAGACCCAGTAAAACAGAAGAATTTACGCTCCTTTCTCTTGGCAAGTGCTGCGCATGTGAGTGCCAAGACTCATGAGTGAAGGAGCATATGATGTGGCTGGTAAAAGCCATGTGAAAACAAACGGTCAAAAATTACCCAACGGCGGGGGTCGTCAGGATGCTGACGGCCCCGACCTATGGGCGGTTCCTAGGCAGCCCGGCTCCTAGGCGGCCCCTTGCCTACAAGTGGCCTCGAATCGGCCCCTATCTATCGACGGTTCCTAGGCGGCCCCGGCTCCTAGGCGGCCCCTGCCTACAAGCGGCCTCGAGTCGGTCCCGACCTACCGGCGGTTCTTAGGTGGCCCTGGCTCCTAGGCGGCCCTTGTCTACAAGCGGCCCCGAGTCGGCCCCAACCCACAAGCGCGACTCCTAGGCGGCCTCGGTCCTTATCCTGTCTTATCTTCAAAGCTCACCTCAGCTTCCCATGTAAGCCTATACTTCTGACAACACCGGACCCACTAAACAACCTTGATCCATATCCAACTAATAAGACAAAGTCAGTCAGTTCCAACATAGGCCCCAAAAGTCATCACCCATCAGGCGATATTAATGACTCTGATCAGATGAGACCCCAAAAGTCATAATTCATTGTGAAGCTACAATTCTTCAAACTAATGAGATCCAAAAAGTCATCAGGAAGATTTAATGATGCTGGCCAAATAAGCCTTCATCTGGCATAAAGTACCAATCACCTGGATTAGAGAGGATGAATCCGATCCCACCGATTCTGACATTCTATCTGTGAAAGTCATGGCTATCATGAGATTCCAATCTTATCAAGCAAGCCATACAGACTCGAAGGATCAACAAAACGGGTAAAAGGGACTCCTAACCAAGGTATGAACACTCAAGCAAACACTTAAGAGAATTCTCTCATCTTCTTTTTCTTAACTCTCACTTGAGCTTCCTCAAGCTCATGACTGTGATACTGATCACTAACTTAAGCGTCGAAGGGTCCCCACCGGAATATTCGATCCCCTGAACTTCTTGCATGTCTCAACGTTGAAGTGGAATTCCTCTAGCAAGCTTACGGTGCATCCACTGGCGCTCAAGGACGTTAGCTCAAAGTGATTAGGCATCATCATATACTAAACAATAAATGTCAAAATGAGTTCCTATCCCATGCCAACTCAACTCAACTCATCTAAGCCTTTTTCTAACTACATAGGGTCGGCTATATGAATCTACTTCCTCTACTCTGCTCTATTCGGGACTAAGTCGACATTCAAATTATAAATAGTTGTATCTTTTTTAATTATTTTTATCCATATTAGTTTAGGTCTACTTCTACCTCTATCCTTATCATGGATTGTTAAAAGATCACTCTTTCTAACTGAAGCATCTAAAGGTTTTTGTTGTATATGTCCAAACCACCATAATCGATTTCCTCTCATTGTATCTTTAATTGGGACTACTTCTCTTATATGTTTATTTCTAATTGCATCTTTTAAAATTTTACCATATATCAATCTTAACATGTATATTTCTGTTACACTTAATTTATTCACATGTTTCAATACTGCCCAACACTCTATTCCATGTAGTATAGCTGGCCTAATAACGGTTTTATAGAATTTTTTTTAATTTTAATGGGATGCGTCGATCATACAATACTCTTTAAGCACTCCTCCACTTAATTCATTCTGCTTAACTCTTATCCCATGTCACAATCTCCAAAATTATTTGCTTAACATATTCCATATCCCATGTCAAAGGTCCAAAGAAAATAAAAACTGAAGCACTTTCACATGAAAAAAGATATGCTTGAAACTTCATGGCAACTTATGCCTACATGTATTAACATGCACATTCCTTATTTCTATGCATGAACCACTGCAGCTGTTTAAAAGAAGTAATACCCCATTTCAGTTAAGGGTGGCAATTTATATTTTCATATCGTATTGAAGTTAAGGTATAATAGTATATGGATCGACAAGAATATAATACAATTAATTAATCATGTCAAAATCCAAATATGAACACGATATGATCATTACATGGGTAACATGACACGACATATATACCCGTTTTATAAAAAAATCGTATTGGATTGACACAACATATCTCTCTCAACTCGAATAAACACAATTCGACTTGCTTAACACGACCCACTTAATATGCCACTAACTAAATGGGTTATAAACAATATCACTTTGGGTTAGCGAGTCAGTGTGTGACACAACATGATTATTTTGTATCATAATCATGTTGATATGTTTAAGATACAAACTCACTTAAGGTCAATCCGAACTCACTTATTTTGTATTGGATTTGAGTTGTGTTCACGTATCAAGTTCAATTTTGCTCTCCTAATTTCAGCCCATTTTAAATGAAATTGAATCTTTTGGATTAAAACCAGATGACTTTATCTAAAAGTAAAATAGTAGAATAGTAAATATTTTAGTTGCAATTGGCCACATACAATAGATTGCTTTAATCTAATATTAACTGACATATCGATGGCTAACCAGAACAAGCACTAAAACTGCAACATTTGAGCCAAACAAGTTGTCTTACATGTCTAGACATAGTTTATGAAGCAATAAGCATGACTTTCACAAGTTGTCTTACATGCCTAAACATAGTTTATGAAGCAATGAGCATGACTTTCTTAACAGGAAGATATGAAAACAAATATCCAATGCATGCCATGCACTGTGTTTGTCTAGATCAAGGTTCACTATACTAAAAATTGATATAGAGCATATTATACCAAACCAATGGCATACCGATCACTTCGTATCGAATCAATGACCCATCAATTAGGTGAGTTGAAAGGTCCTAACCCATGATTTGCCCTGTATCGAGCCAAACAAGTGGTTTGCCACAGTTCAATATAGTACGAGGTTAGTATGAGGTTGATATAGGGTTGTTCTAAGCTATATAGGGCAGCTTGAGATGGTACTAGCCTTATAACATTTTGAAATGATAAACCATACTGATTTCACATCGGTATGGTTTGGTATACCCCATACCAGGCAATTCGACATGGTTAGGCATACCTTAGTCTAAATGTATGTTACAAAATATTGATAAAACAAATGTTGGTTCGAATACCCAAATGCTAACAAAGAGGACAACCCATGTACTAAAGAGATAAGAAAACACAACCTGTGAATTCCACAAGGGGTCCTCCCAAAGTTTCAAATATTCTCTAACATGCCATCGCTCTTATATGAATTCTCATCCCCTTGCCACCCAGCCATGAAAAGTTTCTCAAATGTCAGGATTTTCCTTACCAAACCAATCGGGAATAAAAGTATGCTAGGTTTAGGTTCGAACATCGGGCTATAGAATTCAACATGGTGAACCCTGTTCACAATCAGATTGCACATATGAATGCATAGACATGGCATATTTTCTGACCTATCATTTAAAAAAAAAGGAAATGTATCACTCCTTTTATAATCAACAAACAACAGATAAGCAGCTGAAACATGCGAGAGGGGACCCACAGAGTACTAAATCCATACAGAAGCCATCATGATATTATACATAATATTTTAATTATCTCTTTTCACCATAGAATCAGTCAATTTAAATCTACCAACTGACTGCAAACAGAAAGAGGAGTATGCAAAGCATATGTTACTACAATTAACATTCATATTTTCCAGTGATATGTAGAGAAATGGAAAGGATACGGACCTCTACTACAATTAACATTCATATCTTCCAGTGATATGTAGAGAGATAGAAAGGATACGGACCTCGATACATTCGAATGTAGCCAAGCTTATATTCGACAATCTTTTCTAACCTTAGATTCAATTCATCATCCCTAAGATAAAAAATACGAAAACATGAAGTGGCGCCAAAATCTGCATGGATCAAAGGGTGGAAGAGGATATAGCCAAGCTTTTCCATAAAGACAGGATTAAACGACGCATCAATGGAAACCCTATTCAAGAACTCTGCTGATGGTGTTTATACTCCAAGCGATCATTAGACCTTATTTCCAAGAAAACAAACAAGAATGTGAAAAGAGAAGAATCTCTTCTTGAGAGTATCGGATAAAATCGCTCAGTACTTCAATCGTCTCCATCTTTTTCTTGGTTCAATTCTCCAAATTTCTGCTTGAAGGCGTCTTGCTTCTGCATCCACATCATATGTGCCTGCAAAAATTTGGGGCCGGTACCAATAAAATTTGGGATATCATTCAGTTCAGCAACCGATCAGATCACTAAATGGGGAAGATGGAGGCATCGAGTTGCGCGAGAGATATAATAGAAGAACTTTGAGCATAAGGAAGGAGAACAACCTGTAGGGCAGCCGCCCACACAACGAGGAGGAAGCGAACCAGAACTTCTTGTCCTTCAAAAGCTTCGACGCCTCCATCGCAGTCCCAAATCAAACCCTAAAATGGATGGAGGACGCGTAGGAATTTGGCGGCGACAAAGTTAGGCGGCGACGAAGGCAGAAACCCTAGCAACGGCAAGGGGTTTTAAATAAACTCTGCAATTAGCGAGGGGTTTGAGTCTTACTTTAATATATATATATATATATCTGGACATCATCCGCAATGCGGAGTAGTAGATGGTTTTCTTTTGAAGAAAGCTAGGCAGCTAAAACTCAAGAGTTATTTATTTATTTTTTTACTTGGCTTACAATTGAATAGATGCCACGTGTTAAATTAATCATTAAAAAAAGTTATGCATCAAAACTAAAACATGCTCTAGAACTCTAACTTGCTATCCAAATACTAACTGTGGCTGCCTAATTGAATAACTGATGATTGGCTTTTTTTTTTTTTGTTCCTTCTTGGGATAATGATTGGCTTGAGAACATTTACATCAAAAAGTAGCTGACATGGTAGCTATTTGTTCAAGATTGTTATGATTGAAAATTGCTTGGTCGATGATTGGCTTGAGAACATTTACATTATAAAGTAGCTGACATGGTAGCTATTTGTTCATAGATTGTTTACGATTGAAAATTGCTTGGTTTGTAGGGTGGCCAATATCATTGCTTAACAATGCTTCCTGGATGGGGTTGCATGATCCAGAGACCAGAATAAGACCTTTGCTTTCATCTTCTTGTTTGACATCTGAAAAAGAATTACCGACTCTGCAAGGACCATCAGGCAACTGCAAGGAATTTTTTTTAAAAAAAAAGTAAGGAAAAGAAAGGGGAAAAAAAAACCACCAACAATTACCTACACCAATTCAAGCATAATGGAATATATTGAAAAAAAGGAAAAAAAAAACTAGTTTCCAATTAACCAGCATCAGTACAATTGAAGGAAGGAGAACAGAAACAAAAGAAATACAATTTGGATGCTCTTTTTAGGGTTGCAATCTTCTTGACAAAAACTGGGACAGCCTATCTCTCTGAATCAATCCATTCTGGTCAACAAAATTGCAAAACTGTTGCTTGTAATTTGGATCATGTTGATGACACGGTGGCATATCATCCTGCGCTACGTCTTCCAAGTCGATGGCAATATTGTGCAGCAAGCAGCAAACAAAAATTATTCGAGGCAGCCGGTGCTTGTCGGGCCTCCACATCTCCCCCTGGATGATTTTCCAAGTATCCTTCAGCCTTGCCAATGCCCTCTGCGCCACCATTCCAGTTGCTGAGTGCTCCTTGTTAAACTCAGTTTCTGACTCTGAAAGATCCTTTCCCTGGTAAGGGGTGACAAGCCAAGGAAGAAGAGGAAACCCTGCATCTCCAATTATATACTCTCCCACCTCTGACCCAGCTGAAAGCTCCAGCTTCTTCCCATTAAGCCTGAAACCCTTCTCACATAGTTTGGCAAAATCTGAGCTCTGTAGCACTAGGAAATCATTCATGCTCCCTGGCCAGCCAGCGACAATGTCCCGGAATCTCATATCAGGGTCCACAATAGCCTGCAAGACCATGCTATGGTTCTTCTGATGATCAACCCATACCTTGCTGGAAGGGTCTGCCGAAGGCTGGCACATCATGATGTGGGTGGTGGCTATGGCACCACAACAGTTCGGAAGGCTATGGATCTTTTCAAATTTGGACTTCACCATCTCCAATTCATCAGAGTTAGGCCACCTGAGGTGATGGATGCCTCTCTCTTCCATAGCCTCCACAAACCGCCAGGTCACTTGAGCGACGGTTGATTGGTTCATCCCAAACAATAAGCCTACAGATGATAGAGACTCACCAGAGCATAACCTTCTTAAGGCAACAGCTACTTGGTCTCTACAAAGAGAACCTTGCCATCAATGCAAGTAAAGGATGTTGTTTTGGCCAATAGATCTTCCCTCACCAACAAGCATATGTAGTTGAAGGTTTTTCTTGAGATCTTGAAGATTGACTCAAACTTTATTGGCTCCTTTGATAAAGATAGGGGTCCTGAGGAGGCATGAAGAATGTAAACTAACATTCCTGAACAACATGACTTAAGAAAACATAGCATCCTGCCTTATCAAAATTATTTAACAGAGAAGAACGTTACTGCCACCAGAAAGCCTCACTGCCATGCAAACTAAAAAAGTGAAAATATTAATTTATCAGTGCACTCCATCGGTCAAGAAGCATCTCAGCAGTTGCATGTGCGTACCCTCAAATCCTAAGTGAAAAGAGAAGCATCATGAGCCAAAATCTGCAAAGTGGCATTACAAGTTAATCCAAACCTTGCCACTTAACAAGGGAGTGGGGTTTTGATTTTGGTGGGAGTAAGCCTAGTAGGGTGGAGTGGGTATAGCATAGAAAAAGATGGGGAGTAACCCTTATATATCCTCCTGACTTGGTTACACTTGAATGGACTATCTACTTGGATTCAGTTAGATCTACAATAGATCATAGTATCTCATGCCAATGATCTAAGCCACTAGATGTAATCTAAACACGAAATGATACTTTTTTTTTGACCACTTGATGCATAGATTAGGAGTCTTTAAATCAATCATACATACATACATACATATACATATACATACGTACATACATACATACATGTATATATTGTTCAAGCATTTTAAAGTTGGTAAATTATATCCAATTGCTCAGATCCTCAATATGGAACCCCATCATTCAAATCTAGACCTGATTGGATTTAAGTAGAACCTCTTAAGTGCAGCTAAATCAAGCCCATATATCATGGATAGTTTTGTGACACGTTATTATACTACTATTACCACTTGATTGTGAATTTTTTTTCCTAATCAGCTTTGGTTATCATTTTCTTCTAATGACTGAATCTTGGTTCAGTGTTCAATACTAGCACAAGTTAAAAACTAAAATTATCCTGATAATTGCTGCATTTCACCACCTTTCACTGTGAACTTTGATATTGAGCTCTTTCCCTGATGGTGCAATTACAAATATAGCTGCTGTCCTGATTGTAGCAAATAAAACTTCACGAAGTTGAAGCCCAGCTCACCCCTTTACTCATCAGCATGTAGGGCTATCCAAACAAATCAAGACTAATCAAGACTGCCATTCACTTCCAACTGAGTCTTTTATCATTGAATTGATACATAATTATTTTGATAGATCACATCATTTATCCTTCTAGTGTTTTGACAAGTTGAATGCAGACTAGTAAATATACATAGAGAGAGAGAGAGAGAGAGATCCATTGTGAAATACCAAAATTGTATGACTGAGTCTGGCAGCATTCACATGGAAATGCAACAAAAATTTCTTTGCAGGTAATACATCATGTGGTCATCAAAATAATTTAAATGAAAGAAAATTTAGTGAGGCAGAAACAGAAGGTTGTGTTGATTAAAAGTCAAGGTTTACAAGGTGAATTGATGACCAACAGACTGTTGGCAGCAGGACCTGTACCACTGGAGTGCTGTCTGATGAATGTGGGGCTATATAAGCTTCTACGGAATGAGTAAACATAATATTTGAATAACAAACTGTGGATTGCATGGTTATATCACAAATCATCATAGCTTATTGCATACATATTGATGTCTAGCTTTCTTCGAATCAAATATAAATCTCTAAACTTGTATAATCAAGATCTACTATTATGCATTTGTGTGAGTCAAGTTTGCATTAAGACTTTGGTTGGAATTTCACACACCTAGGCCTGAGAGTGTACCAATCACTTGATGGATATTATAGGGCTCAGATAACCGAAAACGTACAAGGAATGCAGCTATTTGTGCTGGAAATGATGGCTCGCAATTTATAAATAATACATTCTGCCACTTACTGCGGCCATTGTATAATAAATAACATCAAGTGAACATCTTGATGAATAGGTCAACTATGTAAAATAGCACATTGGTATTTGACAATGATGCTTTTCTTAACATTTATCAAAACATGATAAGCATGATTTCAGCAGGAATGCTAGTTTTCGTTGTTCTATAGGCACTCAAGATCAGTAGGTCAGGCCGCAAGATGCATTAATAAAACAAGTGGTTATCACAAACATTAACATGATCTAGCATGGTGTCCACAAGATGCTTACCACTAGGCTCAAAATTAAGAAGCTTCAAACCTCAAGGTGTCCAAAGTAGGCCCCCAGCATTACAAGTGGTTAGAGTATAACATAAAACATGAATCGCAGCATTACCAGATCCAAGAAACAGCAGTATAGTCAAAACCATGAAACTATTTATAGTATGATATTAAATGTTAACAAAAATCAGATATTTCAATCAAGTGAAACAGTTGTAAAGTATGGTACCCTAACAAGATGCAGACCTAAACAAAATAATATGATAGGAAAAAAATGTATATAGATGGCAAAGTGTAACAGTGTGTTGAATGAAGTAAGCGAAAAAATGATGCCAGATAATAAGCATAATATTTTCCTCTTACCCTGGTTTGAGAAAAATACAAACATGATCTCAGCTCAAAAATTAGAGTATTGCAAGATTACAGGAGTGAGCTTCTTCTTCTTCTTCTTGATGTAACAATAGGGAGCATTCAACATGAGGTAGTAGAAGAACGGGAATAAGTCATTCTTACAAAGACTAGTTTACAGTGAAATACAGAAATCCTGATTTGAAAGGTCCTGAAAGCTGAAATTTACTCTAGACAATTTTAACACACCTACTGTGGCAATGTCTGCTCATATCAGGGCAGAAATTGATAATGCCACTCAAAGTAACACTATGTGGTTATGTTTGACTGAAAAAAGTCCCCTCAAGAATCACATTAGGACACTGAATTGAACAGAAAAGATAGAGGTTTTGCAAATAATAAAAAAAAATCAATATTTTAACCATTCATACAACATCTCAGTTTTGGCAAGCAAATAAATGGAATTTGTTTAAATGGATATGAGAAGGCATGCAATGGTGATGGATCTAATTTAGATAGAAATAAAGTAGTGATAAACAAAAAATCATTACAAACAATACCATGTAACTGTGGTGGAGAAGGTGAACATAATATATTTTGCTCACCTAAAAATAGCAGAAACCAAATGAGGTTCCAGGAAATTTTATATTTGATATGGGCAGCTTGCTTACAAGATATCTCCAAAACAATCAAGATGGAATACCATTGAGTCATTAAATAACCTGTAAAAAATTGTGCTCAATGTATGCAAGTTATTTTATATGATGACCACAATGTATGCAAGTCAAAAGCTCCACATCATAAAAGATTGTACATAATGCATTGTGCCTACCATATCTAACAAAACTACCATATGGGCATTCATCTTCCTCATTCTTTATTACCCCCCAACCAAACACCTATGTTGGATGCTTTACCTTCATGGAGTCATCTTTTGCCTACATGTACATAAATTCAAAAAACTCATGAAATTCTCCCTTACTTATCACCCTTATATTGCTTTCTGCAAGCTTCATCTACTTATTTATTAATCTACCTGCCAAGTTTTACCGCATATCCACCTCAAATACCTCATCTCAGTTCTCAAATATACTTATGTCCATGGTACCACTTTAAGTGAAATTTGGTCCAATAGTTATCTCACAACATTCATTAATATTCTCAGAGGCATCTCACAATTGTTCAAGACCACATTGAAATGTGCCCATCAGTATGTTCAAAAATATTCATTGAAGGACTACATGGTCCCTCAGTTCTATATGGAAATTATGGGAGGCCATAATCAAAATCCACATCACTCTCAACAAACACAGAGTATCGACATCTCCATTATATGATAATGCAAGAAATGTATGCCCTGACTAGCTCGCAACTCACAATCACATATAATGGAAAACCTAGAAGAGCATAATCATGATGCCTGCCAATCTAAACAAACAAGAGTATCGGCATTTACATTATATGGCAAAGCCAATACGCAAGAAAGAATTTCATACACCAATTAGCCCACCCTGGAATCACATATAATGAAAAACCTAAGAGGGCATAATCTTGACACCGAAAAACTAAACAAATCCAGATTATCGGCACCTTCCATACATGACAAAGCCAGAATTTGAGCAAGAAATTCATACCCTAATTAGCATATCGGCATCTTCCCTATGCGTCAAAGCCAAAACTTGTGCAAGAAATTCTTGCCCCAATTAGCTCCTACCCTGCAATCACAAATGATGGAAAACCTAGAAGACAATGAATTGACACCACTAATCTAAACAAACATGGAGCATCAACATCCTCACTATGTTACAAAGCGAAGATTCGATCATGAAATTCATACTCTAAACCAAATTTTGTTCTCTAAAAGACCCATCAATATCAACAATAAAGGCAGAATTCTTCTGCAATATCTGCCATCTAGATGCGAGTCTTAACTGATTCAATCCTTCCTGATTGCATAGTGCCATGGCATGTTCCAGTTCCAACATAACAAAACAGGATTTCTCTGGACAAGAGATGAATTCTTTCTCTAGATTGCATCAACCAGTCAATATTACAGTTGCATCAATTCATGTGAGCACACAAAATGGAATTTTGATACAAAATCGTACCCATGCATTCATAGAAACACCGTTACAAAAACATAAACCAAATATAAAACAACAAAAAATAAAGAAAAACATGACATCCATGATCTGAAACCCCACCTCGAAGACAGTACAAAACTATTCAAGCACACAGCCCCATCGATTTAAAGAGCACAGAAAAAACCAAACAACAGCACGATAAGGGACGGACACGAAATCAATGGAGAGTAAAAAACGACAGGTACAAGGAGAAAGAACCTGTAATCCTTCTCGAGAAGCCATCCCACCAGTCACCAGGCTCCTGCCCCGAATCCATCTCGGCCGCGGCCGCATGCCTCCCAGCCTTCTTTTCGACCCTCTTCCTCTTCTTGAACCCTCTCACGGGTCCCATTAGAACAGACTCCGAGTCTCCAACACCAGAGGGAAGAAGCCAAGTCAAAAGCTCAGGCAAGCCGCCGACAAGAGAATGGCAAGATTAAGAAAGAGAAGGAATTGAGAGGAGGTGAAGGGAAGAGAAGAGCCGTCACTCCAAGGCCAGATTTTATACCCGAAAGGGAGGAGAGGGAGAGAAAGGGAGATCAGCGAAGGTAGAGAGGAAAACATGCAAGGCTGGTAACAAAGGGAGGGAGGGGAGAGAGAGAGATGGGGGAATGAGAGAGAGAGAGAGAGAGAGAGAGAGAGAAAGGGGGAAGGCTAGTAGAGAGAGAGAGAGATGGTCGAGTATTGGTGTTGGGCGTTCTATTAAGGCATGCAGACGGGCTGCTTATATGGGTGCATTTATGGTGCGGTACACAGCGTAGATTGGGAAATTTGGTGAGAGATTCTGGCCTAGATTATTACAAAATCTAATAAACTTTCCAAATTTACATAGGATATTTTGGGTTTCTGAACCGTTGTTATGTAGTTCAGAGTGCCAATTGTGATGGATTGCAAAGCTAAATCCATGGATCGAGTGATAAAGCAATCTTCATATAATTATATTTCTTTAAACTGAGCTATATATATCTTCCCGAAATCCATTCATGCTTTCATGACCAAGCCATAATGGGAGTTTTAACTTTTAACCATATATAGACAGGGGATCCCAATGCAATAACACCACCAACTACATGATTTCCATCACTTGGTATGCATTGCCATGCCATTGAACCATCATCAGGACCGCATGACATCATGCCACTGCTGAGATTGAAGTTCAAAATTAAATTGTCAAACTTGGCTTTTGAATTAATGAATTGGTTTGTAAGAAAGATCTACTAGTCCAAAAAATACTTTGGAGACAAGTAGGGTCATAATTTTCAATCTAGATCTACTGGCATATTCAAATTCATCTGAAATAAAAGAGCTTGGATGAGGATTTTTTTTTTTGTTCTTTTTAATAATTAGATTGGATTTAGAGCATCAAGGTGAAAATGTATATAAATGGTTTGGACTTTGAATGCTGGTCTTGGCACACTCAGTCTAACTGGTGTTCCAACTTGAACTTTTAGAACAGATAAAGGTGCCGGTCTTATGTGCCGACGAAGGTTGAGTTTGAATGTCCAGAAAGACCGCATAATTCATGATCAAGAGATTTTTTTAAAAAAAAATTGACGAAAAAATTTGAAATGAACGAGATAGCATTTCACATGATAAGAAAAATGAAAATGAACATCATATAATGAGTGTTATTTTTCCTTCTCTCTTCATTAATTTTACTTGTTTTCACGTTTTTAAAATATATAATTTTGAAATAATGCTTTTATTAGACTGGTGGGTTGTATGAATAAATTAGTTATAAACATTTGGTTTGTTCTGAATTTGAGCCAAACTAAATCAGAGCCAGCCTATTACCATTCTTTGTTATGATAATCAAGTTTAAATTCTGCTGAGTTAGCATCCTCTTTGGTTTGCAAGTGAAGTGGAGAGGCCCAGTTCCCAATCACCTCACGGAGAAGTCTTTGTACATCACTTTCGTGCAGGATGATCTGTATTAGCATGATGATTCATCTGTACATGAATCCATGCTAAAAGATTTACTCATGGGTCATACATTGTTAATGTATATGGGTGAATCATCACGTCCCATATAGATCATTCTGGATCGAAGCGATGGACGAATACTTTTCCATCACCTCACACGGCCAATCCATGATGAAGAATATGTGGTCTTGTCCACCTTAGCTCATTCACCGATTTAAATTTCTAAAATGATGCATCCGCCGACTTGGAAAGGACCGACATTGTTGGCATCAAATGGGAGGGTTGTTTTGAAATTCAGTGCATGACTTTGTTGCATGTTAGGAATTCCAAAAAGTTCTTTCAAGGATGGAAAGGACCTTGTGCATTGTATGGGGGTGCAGACATGCACGTGTGACCTAACGTATTCAAAAATATTTTTATTTTTTTTTACATTACATATGCGGTCACATATTTACGCAGCTAATCATCGCATTTAATAAGTGCATGGCTAATCATCATAATGTATATGCTTCTACACCAAGCAAAAGAAGTTTTATTTAAGAAGCTATGAAGATGGAAGGGATGGTAGTAAGATAGGATAAAAAATAATCTCTATCCTCTCTTTATCACAATAAATTTTTTTTTTAATTTTCATTCTTTTTCTTTTATCTCTATATTTATCTTTGTTCCATCCTACTCCTAACGGCATATATGAAAATGTCCTTATGAGTATATTAGGCCAAAGAGAAGAGAGAACTAACCTAAAAAATTAAAAATAATAAAAAGAAAGATTAGGATTGATATATATATATATATATATATATATATATATAATTTTAAATACATAAAATATGTAAGGGTATTATATTACTTAAGTACGAAACCAACAGAATGGGAACGTAACAAGATGAAAATATATTTATTCTCACTTTCATCAATAAAGAACAACAATAATTTGTCTCTATTCTCATCCCTACAAAATGTAGAAAATTTATGCTTTGAACAAAGATAGATCCCATTTTATAGGTTAAAATTATCATTTCTAAGGGCATAATTGAGAGAGGAGTTTGAGGGAAAAGGAAAGAAAAGTAAATAGGGAATGTTTAGATATGCATGTTTGAAAGATTTTTAAGTTAGCGAAGGAAGCGTTTAGAAGGTTTCAGTAATACCCTCCCAACCTACGAGATTTGTGATCCTTCAATGCGTCTACTTTAAACTATATTTGCCATCATGTTTATTGAAAAGCAGACCATGGCCTATTTTTTGTTAAACTGAACTGCTATAAATCTGCTGCATGGTTGTCAGAATCAGATCAAACCGGTTAGTTGGACCGATTGAATCGAAATTCGAAAGTCAAATCAGCCCAGTTCTAATATAAAATCGGATGTGTAAAACATCAAAAATAATTCGATCAATTTTATTCTTTGATGAAAAAGTTTTATAAAAAAGTTAATCAATTTTTCGTTGATCAATCTATCTATATTCTTTTGATTCAGTCAAAAAAAGTCAAAAGAAAATTTGCATTCCCCAAATTATTATTTGCTTGTTAAATTGCGAGCAACAATTAACAATACGACAAATATCTAAATTGATTTTTTATAAACCAAGTATATATATATATATCTTTCTCAAATATTCTAGTATGATCATGATTCTTTCTTTCATTAATATTTATGTCTTTTTACTTTTGATGCATTTTTGAAAGAAAAAGTAATAAGACAACATTTGTGGAAGACTGCATAGTTGAAATAAAAATATCTTTCTATGATAGAATCTATATTTTATAAAAGAATATAATATTAGTATTTAATTAATAAATAATACTTATAAAATTTTATTTTATATATATATATATATATATAATGTATATATTGAAACTATGGCTTAAAAATATAGTTTGGTAAAAAAAACTTGAGCTTCAACCATAAAAAGATAGCATATAATTAAACCTATAATAGTATAAAGGATATCATTAAAAGATGAATTAAACTTAGTAACTTATATCACAAAATTATAATATAAATAAATATGGATGATAGATATTAGAGTCATTAATTTCTTAGTGTATAAAAGATATGAATAAATTATTTTTATTTAAGTATTGCTTCGATAATACTGAAGCAAAAAATATGAATTTTTAAATAACTTTCATATCTCTTTAAAGAACTAGACTTTAATAACAATAATTTTGAATCGTTCCTTTCATCTCTCAATCGAAGGGATGAAAAAGAAAGCAAAAGACATTAATTTTTAAATAATAAAAACATTAATCAAATGTCATTCACCGTATTTTTCAACGGGAGTCCTACCAAATTCACAGGGCCATCGCTTGGTGCATCCAGCGAAGACCCTTTTCATTAGATATTCAAGTCGGTCGCCATGGCTTTGAGAAAGTAGCTTTTCTCCATGGTTCTGCTTTGCATCCTCGCTGAGGCTTCCTTTGAGAAGGTAATGGTGGGGGTTAATCTCACGATCCCCAAGACGTGGTGATAAAAAGCCAGTTCCTGTGTGCGCTCGGCACTCGCAGCCAAACCAATACATTCGAGCATCCTTTGCATGCAAGTGCGTGCCATTTAACATAATGTTTGATAGAAAAAATAGCTGTTTTGAATAAGTATACAGTATAAAATTTATCTAAAAGATAGCTGAACAAAAAAAAATTAACTTTTTATAGTAACAATTTTGTTCTCAAAGAATAAGCCAGCCCCTAAAAAATAAGTTCAGAGAATAATCTATCTTCTTTGGTTAACTTATTTTTTTTCTAGCTATCCGTTGTAGTTATAACTTTTGAAAATAAAAAGAGATATTTCTTCTTATTTTCTATTTCAAATACACCCTTAGGTAGTGTTTGACTTTTTAAAAGCTATTCCTGGATAAGTGTACAGGATAGCATTTATCTAGAAAATAGCTAAGGAAATAAGCATCTTTTTAAAATTATAACTTTGCCATCAAGGGATAACTCTAGTTATTCCCGGATTCTCTAGGGAATAAGTTCAGGGGATAACCCATGGTTAACTATGGATTATCTTCTTTGGTTAAACTTTTTCAGAAATCTTCCTTTCAGTTATAGCTTTTGAGGATAAGAAGGATATTCAGGAGATATCTCTCTTATCCCTTATTTTAAACACTGCCTTAATACCTTTGAAAATGGATAGTTATGCCGGACTTAGTAAAGATATTATTATTATTTTCTTAATTAGGCGAGGTTGTTGAAAGATTGATATTTTACTTGTTTTTCTAATTCATTGTGCTTTGGGATATATTTGCATTTATATAAAAATTGATGCCATACAATGCATTGTTATTTTAATTTAATTTGATGAAAATATGCTAATTGATGTGGCTGATCCAACGCCGTTAGAGAATCATGAAGGAAGGAAACCGACGGAGCCCCCCTTTGGCTTCCAAAGGGCCCTTCGGCCACGTAGCGTTTATGGCCTTATAAAGCCATGCACACCCAATTGCTCTGAGCTCCATGGCCGACAGCTCTAAGGCCGGCAGCTCCATGGCCGACAGCTCAAGGCCGAGAGCTCCATGGCCGATAGCTCCATGGCCGATAGCTCCATGACCGACAGCTCCATGGCCGACAGCTCCAAGGCCGAGAGCTCCATGGCCGATAGCTCCATGGCCGACAGCTCCAAGGCAGATAGCTCCATGGCCGACAGCTCCAAGGCCGAGAGCTCCATGGCCGACAGCTCCAAGGCCGACACCTCCATGGCCGACGCCTCCAAGGCCGACACCTCCATGGCCGACACCTCCAAGGCCGACAGCTCCAAGGCCAGCTCCATGGCCGACAGCTCCAAGGCCGACAGCTCCAAGACCGGCAGCTCCATGGCCGACAGCTCCAAGGCCGAGAGCTCCAAGGCCGAGAGCTCCATGGCCGATATAGATAATTTCGTTCCGCAACGGCCGACAGCTCCAAGACCGACACCTCCATGGCCGACAGCTCCAAGGCCGACACCTCCATGGCCGACGCCTCCATGGCCGACAGCTCCATGGCCGACAGCTCCATGGCCGAGAGCTCCAAGGCCGACACCTCCATGACCGACACCTCTAAGGCCGACAGCTCCAAGGCCGACAGCTCCAAGGCCGGCAGCTCCATGGCCGACAGCTCCATGACCGACAGCTCCAAGGCCGAGAGCTCCATGGCCGATATAGATAATTTCGTTCCGCAACGGTGCTTACGGTCAGTATGACGATTGTCTTTCAGGATACAACAGTCTTCTTTTGATGAAAGTAGCACTACAATTCACCAAAAATATTGAACCAAAAATGCTTCTATCTTTTTAATGCACTATTGCTATACTACCCTTAGGAGAGTATGCAAATGCCTAAAAGAGGAAAGAACTAAGATTGATTCGGATTGAATCTGGATTGAATAAAAATGCAAGTGTCTTGGGTTCTATTTATAGGTTTTAGGTGCCCTTTGGAAGCAACCCTATGGATTTAATTTAAATTGATTTACTTTGATCGGATTTGATCAAAGGATGTGAGGGTAAGGGCTTATCACCCTTAATATGTGTCTTCGTGATCTTTAGATCAAGCGATCCGATATGCCTTTCCATGATCTGAAAGGTCATTTCTTCGATCAGATAAGCTAATTTCATGATCAGATAAGCTAATTTCATGATCGGATAAGTCATAGCACAGCTTTGATATGCCTTTTCATGATTGAAACATTGATTTATCACAACGCGATGCCTTATCTCGGATGGGCACCTATCACCAACGGTCAACAGTTGATCAGTCAGCCGATGGATGTTAGCCGTTGGATCGCGATCGCGATCATGATTTGATCACCGCATCTTGACCCTTCATCCGATCGATCAATGATCAGTCTGATCATGATCCGATGATCAACGTCAATTGATCTCAGCCCCTTATCTTAATCCGATCAGTCTCCACCGTTGGATCCTCATGATCAAGAAGTAACAGTTGATCGGTCAGCCGATGGGTGTGAGTCGTTGGATCGCGATCGCCTTCATCCGATCGATCAACGATCAGTCTGATCCTGATCCGATGATCAACGGTCAATTGATCTCAGCCCCTTATCTTAATCCGATCAGTCTCTACCATCGGATCCTCATGATCAAGAAAAAATTTAAAAGTCCCTCAAGTTCCTCGTGACGATGCGCATGTGCAAAGTGCCCTTCGCACACATGCGTGCGCAGAGGTGATGCGTAGCATCACCCTCAAGCTCTCAATTTATGGTGAGCCTAAAAAATTTAAGCTTCAAGGAAGATGTTTCTTTATAAGTGAACCTTTCTTTCTTGATTTTTCGATGTGGGACTAAATGTCCTTACAATTTCCCATTCACATACAAGGAGACAGTAATGAAATTTCAAGGCCCATTACGGTATTCAGGCCTATTGGCCCATTTACCCAACACATTCTAGCTTCAACAGCTGAGCCAACTTATGATGTTGAAACACAAAAACAAATTATTTTAGTATATTACATCTTGCACAATTATCTTATGGTTGTTGGTCCAGATGAAGCCTTATTGTTAGAATCAATGAACAATTTGCAAATCAAAACTAACTTTAAGAGGAATACCGAACTACCATAGATGATAATGAGGATTCAATTAGAAGAAAACATATTAAAGATGAAATAGTAGCATTTATATGGTTGGTTTATTCAATTTAATGGTAAGTTATTTTATACTTTTCATTCATTGATGTTTTGTAGACTTTGATAATGGTTCTAATTGCCTTCCTTTTCAAACTTTGATGCTATATTTTCTTGCCCAAACCTTTTGTCATTGTTTGGGATTATGGTATTTTATTAAATAAAGGAGAATATTTTGAATTTTTTTTTTTTTGTATACTTTGATATTCTCTCTTCTATTTTGCTATTGTTTACCACTTTAATATTTTTATATGTTTTTACTTTTTTATGCTATTATTGTCTTTTTTGGTAGCTCAAGTTATGGATGATGTTCTGGTTGATATTTTTTTGCATCAACATTGAATAGGGAATAGAATGGGAGGAATCTTTGCACCCCATATATATGATAGTATTCTTAAATAAATGAAAGAATGGTTCAGCGGCAAATTACTAAACAAGGATAAGATTAAAATCACATAAAGAATATTATTAAGAAAGGTTATATGGGTTGTTACAATTTGTTCAACAATGAACTATGTCGGTTCACTTGGAATTGGATTAGCAAAATGTGGATTGCTGAATCTAAAGTTTGACAGAGCTAATCAAGATATTTTTATATTAAATAGTTATATGTGTATAGATAATAAACAAATATACATATATATTTTTGTTTGATTTTTTAATTTAAATGTTAATATATATAAAAGGATATTTATTTATATTTTTTTTCTTTTCTAAGGTTAAGCTTGAAGTTTCTGAGTAGATATATAAGTCACTTCTAAATTATGAAAGTTAGTAGAGTTATATAGGAAAGAAAGAGTCGGTGAAATGCATACTGAAATTGCTACTAAACTAAGGCCAAGAAGAACAAGTTCTACTTAGGATGCTTGTATAGATACCATTGACGACATGAACCATATTTAACATATAACGACACCCAAAAATTTTAATTGATCGAGGATGATATTTAACATACGACTTCTTTTGAAGTATATTCTTAAGCCATCTCTCAAGGCAAAACCTCATCCAAGAACAGCGAAAAAAATAGAGGAGGAAACTTTTTTCTCTAAAAGAAAGATACGAACATATTGCTAATGTAAGTATGAATCAACTGAAGCTATGGTGAAGGCTTTCAATGATTTTCTATTTTAAAGAATGAAGTTTGGGCTCTTTTACAAGAAGTAGAAGTTAAGTCAAATATAATTGATGATGCCTAATTATCTGGCTCATCAATGGAAGTGCCGTCAAATTGCTGAAGAAGCTTTGCTCCGGCGTCGAGATCTGCAATAAGTTTCGGAAACTGGATATTCCGGTGGGACCCTCCGACGCTCAAGTTAGTGATTAGAATCACTACCGTGAGCTTGAGGAAGCTTGAGAGAGAGAGAGAGTTAGGAAGAAGATGATCCCAACTTCTTTAAGTGATCAAGTGCTCATACTTCCATTAGAGGTCCCTCTTATCCATTTTATTGATACTCGGGGTAAGTATAACTTGCTTCGGAATCTTTGAAATCTCATGATGATCCACAACTTTTGCCAATGGAATGTCAGAACTAGCGGGATTTACCCCATATGAACTGAGTGATTGGTACTTTTTATGACAGATGACGACTATTTGGTCCTATCTTAATCAGAGTCATTAATGCTTCATGATGGATTATGATTTCTGGGGCTTATCTTGATCAGAGTCATTAATGCTTTATGATGGATTATGACTTCTTGGGCTTGCGCCGGAATCGATGGAGTTTGTCTTATTAGACATATATGACTCAGAGATGAACGGTGGGTCCAGCCTTGTTAGAGGTGGAGGCTTGCTAGGGAAGCTGAAGTTAATCTTGGAAATAAGACAAAATAAGAACAGGGGTCACTCAGGAACAGGGGCCACTTTAGGGCCGATTATGAACTGGGGCCGCATAGGAGCCGGGGCCATCTTGGGGCCACTTAGGAACAGGGGTCGCTTCAGGACCGATTATGAACTGCAGTTGCTTAGGAACCAGGGCCGCCTAGGAGCCGGGGCCACCTTGGGGCCGCTCAGGAATAGGAGCCGCTTCAGGGCCGATTATGAACTGGGACCGCCTAAGAGTCAGGGCCACCTTGGGGCCGCTCAGGAACAGAGGCCACTTCAGGGCCGATTATGAACTGAGGCCGTCTAGGAGTCGGGGCCGCCTTGGGGCCGCTCAGGAACATGGGCCACCTTGGGACCGATTATGAACTGGGGCCGCCTAGGAGCCGTAGTTATCCTAGCTACTCTCGTCTTAATTTTGGCCGTTAATCCTCACGTAACTTTTATCAACCATATCAATAATAATAAAATATACAATGCTTATGCATTTTTTATCAAAAATCATAATATATTAAGAGCTTTTCTTGGATGCTGATGAAAAATCATAGGGAATAACTGAAGGAGTTGATAAGTTGATGCTTGATTTTCTGTCTACTAATTAAGTCATTAACTAATTTAGTACATTTTGTAGTGTTGAGATGTTAATTTTCTATTCAAATATTTTACTTCTTACATTTCTTTATTTAAATGTTATGGTTTGACTATGATATATATATATATATATATATATATATATGAATTTCTTCAAGTGCACAAATATACAAAGGAAGCATTAAAAAAAAGGAAACAGAAATAAAACCTTACCACCTAAAATTCAATACATCTGGAATTTACAAAAAAAGTTGAAAGAACCAAAGTGAATAATGCTCACAACTATAAAACAAATTTTATAAGGATTCTGTACTTTGTTTGCCTACTTTAAGTTGAAGTTCATAAAAAAATTTTAAACTATGCGGGTTTACCTCAATAAAAGTAATTATAGTACCAAGCCATTACATAGAATTGGCAATGGCTTTACATACTTGGGCATATTCATCTTTATTTTTGTATCTCAAAAACTGAACCAAGATATAATAAAATTTTTATTTTAATAGTTATGGGTATATTCATCATATTAAATTTATAATTCATTCCTATATTTTTCTTTGCTTTCTTCTATTTAACTAAAAAAAATAAGGTATAAAACTTCTTTTTTCTCTCATATTTCCGGGACTTTTGAATAAAAGAAGGCTCCACCTTATCTTCATTTCTTTTTTTATCTTCTCTATTCTAAAATCCTTTCTCTCCTTTTTTTTTTTTTTTTTTTTTATCATCATCATCATCATCATTATTATTATTATTATTATTATTATTATTATTATTATTATTATTATTATTATACTTAACACCCAAACGTAGCGCCGTCGCAGCTAGCGGTAATCACCTTCAAAAATGCCGCATTTGAAAGGCAAAGTCTTCGGCTGCGTTCTGAGAGGTTTCTTTAAAATATTTGGTCGGCACGGACGACGCAAAATCGGCGCATCAGCGAAGGTTGCTCGTTCTAACGTATCAATAAAACTCTTTGAAAAGTTTAATTTTATCGCAATCCAAACCATTTCAATATAACCCATTCTAAATGGACGAGGTATTTGATTCGCCATAGCAAAAACTTCACTTCTGTTGCTGGGCGTCGTTCTATTCTATCTGAGCAAAATGCAAGCAAGACCGTCACATAAATGTAAGTTTATATATATATATATATATAGGGAAGAACTGGACAAGAATGGTGGCACATTCAGCGCCATGAACGAGGTGAAGTAGTATATAAAAAAGATCAAGACTAACGGAAAGGCTCACCATCTCCATCTTATAAGAAAGAGCAATTATTTACGGGACATTTTTATAAACAAACGACCCAATTCCCCATTGGGCTATCGAATGAGCCCTAGAGAAAGCCCATGTCCCAGCGTTGAAACTGGGCCAAGTTCCGTTCGATCTTATGGGCTACCAACCCAGGTCAAACAAAAGAACGGGTTCGACGGAGTACCAACCCGGGTTCATAGAGAAAGTCTTGGTACATTACTTCAGTAAAGTATGGCTTATATTAGGCATGATGATTCGCTACCTTGGAATCCACTTATGAGTCTCCTGCATTACTTATGTGCGGTTTATATGCATGAATAAATTATTGTATTCGATATAGATCATGCTGTAACATGAGCGAGCGATATACTCAAGAATTTTTTTTTTTTTTTGTTCATAAGTTGTGGATGCCCCACTAGCCACCTACCAGTATTATACCGTGCGAAACATCACGGGCATGGCCGCTCCATCACCAGCTATCCCCCGGTACATGTGCCGCTGGTGATGGGAGATTATGACTGCACTGGACCTTGAATGGCCCCCTCTACCACGTTGGTTTGGAAACTAACACCGTAACCGTATTGGATGGAAACATTAGCTGTTAACAAGCACACATGCTGAGATTAGATAAGGATGGCAACGCGGAAAAGGTATATTCCCCGTCCGTCCTCTGGCCCATTTCCATCCCTATCTTGAAATGAAATGAGAGTGCTTCTTTGTCCTTCATTTTATTTTAGTTCCTAATACCCGTTTATTTTCAAGATTAGTCGTCAATATTCAAACCATTTTTATTATTAAAAAAATTAAAATTCAAAATTTTATTATAATTAGATTTTATTTTAAGAATGAATTCAAAACATCTTCATTTAGTCTTTCAAATCTATTTGCATTAGAGCCAGGTCATTCGATCACCATCCTTAGGATTGGGTGCATTATTGGAGGCTTCCTTGGCCATAGAAAAAAAAAAAAAGAGAGAGAGAGAGAGAGAAAAAAAAAAACACTATCGATGCTCTCTCTCTCTCTCTCTCTCTCTCTCCAACAATCAAGTGAAGCCAAATGGATACCAACGCAAGCGCAAGCTGGCGCTTCGAAAAGCGCTGATACAAACAACACGACATTGGATGCGACAACTTGAAGTCAACCCCAAGTCTATCCCCGCGTGAAGCGAAGACCCAGTAATCCAACAAAAAAAAATTTAAATCAGTACGAAATAATAATAATAATAATAATAATACTGACCTCATGACCTGCTTCCAAAGACCCGGTACCAACCTCCTAGCTCCCCTAATTAAGGTTTTTTTAAATAAACCCTTTTAAAAATTGTACAATTATCCCATCCACACTTCCAATCGATGTACGTCCACGTAAGAGGGCCCAGGTCCAACCGCGCAAATGGGAACTCTCGAAGAGGACCAGGACCGGAGAGGCCACCGGAGAGGGACTTGTAAGCCGCGTATCCTCCGGAGCCAAGCAACTCCAGGTCCAGGACGCTAATCTATTACAAGTCCTAACAACCGTTCGACCTTTCTCTTTTAACCAGGAGGAGGCCCTTTCAATTCTCTGTTCGTTTTCCTTGTGAAGTGGGACCGGCCATTGGAATCCAATGCCCTGTGAAACCGGAAGATCCAAAGCCGATATGTGCGGGTCAAGAACTTTGGGCCATCCGCTTAATTACCTCCCTGCTAAATTCCAAGGCTCGGCCCTCTGGATTCCAGACTCATTTGAGTAATATGACGAAATTTAGGTGGCGATATTCCTGCAGCCAGCTATATATCCTCGCGGCTCGCGTCTTGTTTTCAGAGCCAGTAGGAACTGACATCCAGCCTTCTTCGATCATGCGTGGTTGATGGGCTTCAAATAATCGATCGAGGTGGCTGTTAATTTCCACGGTTTCAGATCTCTACTCGCCGCTCTGTTGTGCTGACAGCTATGATAGCTGAATATTTGGTATTGCAAGCAATGACCGTATCCAACAATCACAGTTTGAATATTCACACCATCGATCCCTTTAACAAATAATATATAGTTTCAAAAAATCAGATTGTTTTTCTTTCTTTCTTTTTTTTAAAAAAAAATGCATCCCACGAAGATTTTTTTTTAAAAAAAAAAAGAAAAGAAAAGGAAAATGACATTTTGAACAGCGAGATTGTTATTAATCTCTATTATTATTCATTATCTTATGTTTTATCACCATTATAATGATCATAATTAATAGTTATGTTTTAATATCAAATAACTAAAATTAAGTAAACAGAATGAGTCAAATAAAAGCAATTATATGATAATTAATTACAATGGTCGATGACAATTTTGACAGGGATTAATTTGTTATAATTAATGGAATGATGCTATTACGGAAACCATCCCAATAAGTGGAACCATGGCTCGTTTCTATGGCGTCAACGGATTCCTTCTTTTGTCACGCTTAAGACCAGGTACACTAGAGAGAGTGAGTTTTGCCTGCAATTCTTCCAAAAATGCAGTAACGTACGGCCGATAGCTTTGACATTTGTGTCTTAGAGTTGGAATATATAGAGCGAACAAAATATGTTTCCACAATCGATCGATCACTATGATTTAAACCTCCACAACTTTAGAGGCATGATTCCAACCAGATAAGTTAACATCCACGAATACTTTCGTGGCATCCACTTGCATCTTGATGTGTTCACATTAACTTATTGCAGGACCATGCATTAACTTATAACTTTGTAACCTTTCTAATATATATTATTATATTCTCTCATTCACCAATGTACGTGCTAAGATTCACTTGGCAGCATGGCATGTGATTTCCCACATGTGGCCCTGAAGACAAGTACTCTGTTCATTAATTTGGGCCCTCCTTATATTCAACAACATGAGTCTGGAATGGTAGAAAGTCATCGGAAGAGTCGCCTGCGTCTGTCTGTTGATTCCGATTTGAACAGTATAAATTTCAACAAAGGTTTTTTGTCTATTCTTTTTTCATGCAAAGTTTTCCAATCGGTGGAAGATCGAAGAAGAATATGGAATGGATCCCTGATCGAGAGTATGAACCAGGAAGCATCATCGCAAGAACGTACTGTGGTGGTGGTGGACCTGGAACGCGCCTAACTCGCCAGCGCAGCGTGTGGACTAAGGTATCCAAAAGCATTAGTTTTGCGTTTAAATGATTAAGCGAATAACGCGATATGAATCTTGACTGTAGTTTGACGTGCATGATACGCGGTCGCGTACTCAAAGGCGTGAATGTTCCAAGTGGTAGCACCCCGGTCCTAATCTTTGACGTGACCCGTCCAACATGCCATCCATCGATCGCTTGGCCTTGCGAATGCTCGCCACCTTATAAATTCGGACCCCATGCACCCTCCCTTCCTCTCAAAAGCACAACCAAAGTCCTTTCACAATGCATGCAACTTCTAGACTCCTTGACCAAGAACGCATGGCAAAGTTTTCCATGGCAGCTGGAAGAGAGGAGGGACAATTAGGTGAGATGGAGGGCACCAAGATGGCCAATCTTCTACTGCTGCTCTCTTGTAATAGAGCAAAGGCTCAGAAGATCCATGGCGTTACGAAGCCTATGGGCCGGGTGTACGAGTGCAAGACATGCAATCGCCGGTTTCCGACGTTCCAAGCGCTCGGAGGCCACCGGACGAGCCACATGAGGACGAGAGTCCGAAGGGATCGGGCGGTGGAGGAGACCAAGAAAGAGCCGCCGCAGAAGCCAAGGGTGCATGAGTGCCCCGTTTGTGGCTTGGAGTTCCCCATGGGGCAGGCCTTGGGCGGCCACATGAGGCGGCACAAGCCCTCCGAGGCCGACGGCGCCGCCCGCACGGAGAAGAGAGCTGGTGCGGAGAAGGTACGTCGACTGTGGTTGGACTTGAACTTGACTCCTTTGGAGAATGATTTGGAGCTCACAGCTCTAGGACTTGGATTAGGGCTCGTGAAGGAGGCTCCCATGGTTGATTTCTTAAGTTGCTCAGGCGGTACATGATAGATTTAATTAGCCAGTCTTGGAATAATTCTCATTCTACTTTGTTCACTAATTTCATGACATTTTCTTCTTTCTTTTTCTGTATGTTTCGTTTTGTTTTTATTTTTATTTTTTTTTTGATTTTATTTGATGCATCGTAGATGCTCTCTAAAGCCTAGACTTCTTATTGGAGAGTATAGGTTTTGACAACATTAATTTGTGTTTTTTAGATATATATATTTGTTATCGATCTGGACAGCAGCTGCTCACTTTACTCACATTTCTTTCATAATTAAGTGCTTCCTGCAATTCTTGCCCATGGATTTCTCTAGTAGTTTGTCTCTTCTTGTGCTAATGTCTAACTTAATAAAAGACAAGGGTCGAGCTCTGTGGTCTGGACTTCTACATAAAAATTGGAAAGGAAAAGATAGAGCTTGGACAGGATCGAAAACGTTAATTGGATCATTTCTTCTTCCTTCAACCTTGTCTCCGGCCATGACTTTCCAACATACGTTAAGTTTGATTTTGTCCGTCATCAGATGAAGACATAGGGTTGCAAGAGTTATGCAGGACCCATTTTTTGTGTAGATTGGGATTCTAGTAGTGAAGAAAATATTTCTCTATTTCCTCTAAACAAGCATTGTTAATGTATATTTGAATCAAACCTTACAAATGGGTGGAGAAAAGTGAGTGCACGCCTTCTAAATTTTTCAGCTGACAAAGAGTACTTGAAGGCACAAGAGAAAAAAATGGAAAGAGAAGGAAAAAACAATAAGTATTATGATCCTGGTTATTGTTAAGAAAGGAATGGATTAGATCAAGATGATTTGATTTCTCCCTGCTATATTTTCATGGCAAATCCATCCGTGTTGCAACGGGGATTTGGCCTCTCTCTCTCTCTCTCTTTTTTTTTTTTCAAGGGAAAGGCGAGGGAAGGAAATTCCCCACAATTTTATTAAGACAGTAGAAATTTTCAGGATGTGGCCAAGATGTGCTCTCATCTTCATTTTCCTTGTCAGTTAACAACCTAACAATTTCTTTTTCAAGTTTCGGAACTTTCATTCTCTTCATTGCTAACATTGAATCATAAATGTTCTTGGAAGAATCACTCTATAAATTCTATAAGCTCATATAGGGTGTGAAATTCTAAACTGACAAAAATTCCTTATATCAAGTAAAAGAAAGGTTGCACAACGCCTGGTATAATGAAAAGACTATCATTGACAAAACCTAAAATTTACAAAGCCTTGAGAAATTAATTATCTCATACTCGTAACCTTTCCAAGGATGTGCAGATAGGGCCATTTAAATGTTCGGCTAGAAAGTTATGGCTTCTAAAATGTACATTAATTCTGAGATTCATTGCTTCATCTTTGCTGGTTTCACTTGTCCTGACTTCTTGTGAATAAGTAATTGCTTCTCCAAGACAACCGGCCAGAACTCCCCACAGTGCCAAAAAATTATGCGTTGCATATATTGTTAGGAGAATGGCTTGGATATGTGTGGTGAGATTGAGAGGATTGAGAGAAAAATAAAATTGAACTGATTTGGTGCAGCCATAGAAGAGATCTTACATTATTTTTCTTTTTGTGGGGATGGAGTTTTTCGTCTCTCTTCATATTTCTTACCTCCTATTTGAAAAAGAAGTAAAAAAATATGACACTGAACTCTAATTGAATTATCTAAAAATAAGTAATTATACAAGGACCAGTATCCTTTCATATCCACATAGAGAATAGATAATATTCCGTCTTGGAAATCAAGCGAAATGAAGACATCACCAGGGCCCATGGTGAAGTGAGAGCATGTGCATTAGAAATGTTAACTTATCTCACATGCAAGTTGGATGGTTCTGCTTCATTGAGGCTGTCTGAATGATCGATGATCAGATAATTGGATTCTAGAGACCGGACCACACCGGTTCATGCAAAGACTGGAAAAAAAAATTCTTATTAGTGTTTGATAGAAAAAATATTATTCATGGATAAGTGTACGGAATATAGTTTGTCCCCTGGCTATCCCTAGGGATATTCCTTGGCTATTCCATTGATCATATCAAATGTAAAAAGGTAAATCCATAGGATAACTTTTTTTTACTCTTATTTGAAGGGATAACCAGCTATTTCTGCATTTTCTAGGGAATAAATTAAGGAAATATTCCATGATCCCTTTGGTTAACTTTATTCTCAGCTATCCCTTAGGTAGTGTTTGATATGGGGGATAAGGAGGGATATCCCCAAATGCTATAGCTAGAAGGGATAGGTCTGAAAAAAATTAACCAGAGGGGATAACATGGTTAACCATGGGTTATCCCCTGAACTTATTCCTTAGGAAATCCAGGAACAACTAAAGTTATCCCTTGATGGCAGACTTGTAATTTAAAAAAATGCTTATTCCCTCAGCTATCCTCTGGATAAATGCTATCCCATATATTTATCCAGGAATAGCTTTTGAGCCATCAAACATTACCTTATAGTTATAACTTTTAAAAATAAAAAAGAATATTTAAAAAATATCTTCTTTTATCCTCTATTACAAATATTATCTTAGATATTAATGAACTTTTCCGGTCCATGAATGCCCACAAAGGATCCTTATCCCTCAAGGAGACCTGTCCCAACAGTGCATGATTATTTGTTTCTTACACGCACCTCCTAGCTTTGGGGCACATCAGTCAAGGACGATATATATGCTTCCAATATCTGATAGCTAGAAGGAATATGGACGGCAAGAAGCATGCTAGTTCCGGAGTTCATCATATTATTTGCTGATTTGATGCAGCAACTGGCAACACGCCATGTATACGTCCACATGATGGCAGCATGGCCCTTTGCTATGTTCGAGAATCAAATGTGGAACCCAGCTCCCAGGAGCACTGAGGACCGTGTATGGTGCCAATTATGAAGTCTTGATGATGGATGCCATCATCATTTTTTTTTTTTGTAAAAAAAGAAAAAAATACACAAGATAATTAGGGAAGGGAAGATATATAACAACGTATTACAAGCCAATCTGTACCCTTCCATCCACTTTTCAGAGCAAAAGTTTCCCCACACATGATAAAGATTATCATGGTCTTGTCAATAACCGAGAGTTATGAAAGCACATGAAAAGTTCTAATGTTTCTTAAGTTCCACAGATACCATATGAAAGCATAACCAGCGCTATAAGAATATTTAATTTTAGTGATGCTAGTTAAAAGCATCAATAAATATTATTATTAAATAATGATATAAAAAAATTTAACGATAACTTAACAATAAATTAGCGACATAAATATCGTCACTATCTAATCGTTAATTAGCAATGCAAAAAATCTGCATTGATAATTAGCGATGCCACAACATCATCGCTAATTAGCGACGCATGTGCTCATCCCAGTGATGCGCGTGAGCGTCATTAACATCGAGTGTCGCTAATCAATGATGAGCATAGAGCATTGCTGGCGCTTGTGCATCTCGGTAACGTGCATGCACTGGATTAACGACGCGATCGCTGCGCATCGTTGGCGCACACACCGATTTAGTGACGCTCGTATATTTCTAAAAAGCTGCTCAATAAATAATGATTAATTCTATCTTAAGAATGGATACTCAGTAAATAATCCATTTAACTCTTGATTAATATTAGTTCTACATAACATACATTTTTTGCTCATTCATGGATCATCCTTTTCTCGCTGATACCTTTTCTTGTATGCAACTTGTTAAGAAGAGTTAGTTTATATATATATATATATATTCTGAAATGAACGCTTTCTAAGCCAAGATGAATCTTTAAGGTAGTGTTTGAAAAAAAAAATAAGAGGGGATATATCTGGATATTCCTTTTATTTCCAAAAGCCATAACTATAAAGGATAGCTGAGAATAAAGTTAATCAGAGGGATAATTTATGTTTAATCATCCTCAATTTATTCCCTAAAAAATGCAGGAATAGCTGGTTATCCCTCCAAATAAGAGTAAAAAAAAGTTATCCTATAGATTTACCTTTTCACATTTGATATGATCAATGGGATAGCCAGAGGATATCCCTAGAGATAGCCAGGAGATAAACTCTATCACGTACACTTGTCCATGGATAATATTTTTTCTATCAAACACTACTTAAAGGATAGCTGGGAATAAAGTTAACCAGAGGAATAATTCATGGTTAACCATGGTGAATCATGGGTTATCTCCTCAATTTATTTTCTAGAAATGCAGGAATAGCTGGTTATCTCTCCAAATAAGAGTAAAAAAAAGTTATCCTATGGATTTACTTTTTTGCATTTGATATGATCAATGGGATAGTCCAGGGATATCCTTAGGGATAGCTAGGGGATAAACTTTATCCCATACACTTATCAATGAATAATATTTTTTCTATCAAATAATACCTAAAAGAATCAATAAAGTGCCAACCATCCTTACTAGGAATTCACACTGAAACAGAGGATGGAGAAATTGGGTGCAGAAGCTCTGAAGCTGCTAACGCCTTAAAAGACATAGTTTAACCCTGTTGATCAGATGGCATTGGGTCCATCAAGACAAAGGTATCAACCCATCATCATTAGAGGTGCTTTTGTTTTCAATCACCACAGACTACTTGCCTGAAACTTTTGAGTTTAGATCACCATACAGTTAATTGGGACGTTAAACAAGTGTCCCGACCTGAACTATTTGCTTCTTCGTGGTATGTGAAGATATTCCACGTATCTTGGTATATTTGATCATGCATCGTAGTGTTGGTCATAGAACATGAGAACCAGGGAGAAAAGCAAGTGATGATGAAGTTTGGAGTCCATGGATCATGCAAAGTACATGGGCCGTTTCAAGATGGACAAAGTTTGGACACAATTCGTACCAGGCCCAGGCCAGACCATTACCTGTGGTCTCCTCTTCCTGTCATGTTCTCGTGTCTTGTATTTATGGCATAGACTACTCAAAGAGTCTCAGTACTCGGGTCTACGTTACATGTATACGTTTCGCCTATCCTAGAGTTTTTCGTATATTACACGTTTGTATTGCTACAGGACTTCTCAAATACTCGTAAGATTGCAAAATTTTTTTTTTTTTCGAGGGAACAGTGAGTGAAATGAACTTCCCCACAAATTTTATTAAATCATTAGATATTACTAGTTAGTTGAGAGGATTGAGATGGAGGGCAGAAGATTATTTAAGATCCGATGGGAGTCCTTCGATTTTTTAAGATAAAGCTAGGCTAACCCATAAACTAAAAGTAAAAATTATTTTATAAAGGATCAATGTTGGAGAAGCTTTCTTAAGAAAAAAATTTGAATCTCTTATGCCATGGATGCCACATAAGTTTCATAGTCAGCTAATCACAACTTTTCTTTCACTTGATCGAGTGCTCTTTTTCTCTCTAATTCATGATTAGCCTTCTATATTACGCATTCATTGTTGATCTTTCATCATTTCTTAACTAAGATTTCTTATGCAGTCCGTTAAGGAGGGTTAATCAAAAAATATATTTTAACTTTCTTAAGAATATAAGCTTTTCATGCTGCAGGATGAAGAATTTTTGTATCTAAGGTTTTTTCCTTGCTAAACCTTTTCTGCCATTAATTAGTAAACCTTTCTTGGATCATTTTTACGAGTGGAAATAGGCTGTAGGCCAAACTGTATGATGTTTTATTCTTCCTCCACGCGTTCGCTTTCTCTATAATTTTTCTGTTTTCCATAGCATGTTCCTTTCTTTCCCCACTCCTCCCCGCCTGGCCTCTCTCTCCGATTTAGCATTCCCAATTCCTCAAGTCCCATGAAAGCCTGTAAGTAGATCCTTGATGTTCCAATATGTGCTTTCATTACGCCATACCAGAGAAAATAATTAGCAATTCTCTCTTATTTGTGACAAAAAAATTGTGTTCTTTTTCCATTTATTTAAATAATGAGGAGGCCAAAGCCACCCCTCCCAGCCTAACTAAGCTGCTAGATACGTAGCTAGGCAGCTCGAGTCTCGCAAGCCTAAGGTTCTATCTATGCTCCAAGAAAGATCTCCAGGTGGAACTTGCATGAAGTCTTGAGGGATAACATCATGATTCCAAACGCACGCGGATTCTAGCTTGGCTTGGAGGTCAGGGGGTGCACCATTAATGAGCTGTTGATTTGAACGGAGCTCGCTGAGCGATCAGTATGAAACCTCGCCTCTTAGGTTACTCCGATTGTTAGTAATAAGATAGCATATATATGCACAATGACATAGGACTGTTGAAGACGAGAAAGAAGAACCAACCTACGTACGTGACTGCTGACAAGCCTTGGTTGAAAACTTACGTACATCAGCCATTTACACTGCAATGAGTCTCTAAAATCAGCTCCGTGAAAGCTGGCATTAGATAGGAGATGAGAGAAGCCTAGACGTTAATTCCCAACCACTAATTAATAAGGGAGGTTTTCAAACTATATATATCACTAGACCTAGGTAGGTGTGTCCCACAATAAAGCACATGAAAATTATGCCCACCTGCGATGCACACGAGACATCATCAACCAATCTACTTAGCATGACGACGGACGAGTCTATTGAAACTACAGCAGATGCTAGCAGGATGGTTCAGATCTACAAAGCAAGCATTAATTAATGCCAAACGTGAACCCAAAAAGAAAAGGCGTGAAAAAAGACCGACCGACGACATGCTAATTCCTTTGGAGATAAAAAGTAGTCCCACATTCCCGTATGAAATTGAAAGCCCACCCTCCAAAGACCACTCCGGCCTTGCTTTCACGTGGGAGATCGATGCAGGCGTAGTGCAGCGCACATGCTGCCACCCTTCCCAAAGTCAACAGCACAGCAAAGTCAAGCGCTGGGCCCGCACGCTCTTCCCCATGCCATGCCAGCAGTCCTCCAACGCTCCGCCAATCCACTGCATAATATATAAACCACCATTACAGCGGACAAAAGAGAAATTCTTCATTAAATCGTTGGTGCATCGTAGGGTGTACGTATGATGGATGGCAGCCAATATGCGAGGACAAAATAATTCTTTGGCTTCGCCGGAGGCAATTGGAGTCCGTGAGCCCAGAGCTAAATCCCCAGAGGAAAGAGACATGCGCACACAGTTAAAAAAAAAAAAAAAAAATTGTGGAGAAGATTATGGTGAAAGAAAACATTGGTTTTAGATTCACGATGCATCATTAGAAGGAAGCTCCGGTCTCGTTTTCTATACAAGCAAAGTCTTAGTTTTAGAGAGAACCAAAACGCATTTCTCTCCGTCGCGCCAACAACTCCGTGCCGTACTGAGCAGGGCAATGGAAAGCATTCGGATTTCACCAATTAATGCTCCTCGCTCTCAGATCAGATGACATTTCTTTTCAGTCCATTTTGCCCTTCTTCTTCTATGATCACTGCTTGCATTGAGGGGGATCGTCGCCCATCCGCTTGCCGTCGTGGGTGCTGCGGGAGATGGGCGGCGGGTTGGATTCCTTCCTCGCCGTCGCCCGGGGCCTCCTTGGGATGCACTTGGCACGGACGCCCTCGATCTCCCTCTCGGCCAGCTCCAATTTCGAGCTCCTGTTTGGATTAAATAAACATTGAGCCAATCACGAAACGAAACAAAATATATACGTGTAGAAACGGAGAGAGTTATTCCTCAAACAGATGGCTGTGATTACAAAGAATATGTAATCATAAAAAATGACCAAATGTGAACGGGAAGTTAGTTATTCGACGGTGGACTACTACATATATAGATTATTATTATTGGTCCAAGCACGCGTGAAGAGGCTATGAAGTGGTAGGTGGGTAGTAAGATGACACTGTAGTATGTACGGGAAGAGAACATGTGAAAAGGCTGACATCGGAGGGGAATCCAGCAGGATGGTAGGTCCCACGGTACATGGATTCTACCTCTATTTTGAATGCTGCTCCTACGAACCGCTCGCTGCTCTGCAAGCAGAGGGAAGCCGGAAAGAATTCTGCCACTGGTCAGTAGTCGCTAGCCATTCGGAGGCAACAATGAAGCGAGTCAACAGTAACAGTACTTTCCCACTTTTGAATATGAGGGCTCATAAGTCACACCACCCAAACAACCCTCCCACCAAAACAAAAAACAAGGGGGGGAAAAGAAGAGGAGGCACAAAGGCACAGCAATGCAGGATGTTTCACATCCGTCACGCCAGGGGAGAGGCAGCGTTGGTCATGGTAAATTCCCTTGAAAGGGCCGTTGTCACCATCCAAATGAACATATTGGTTAAAGTTAAAATAGGTTGGCCGACGCTATGCAAAGAAAATTGAAATAAATAATGGACAAGCTGTTGACGGCCCCCGTTAACCCTCCTCGCTCCTCGATCCCATCCCTCAAGCCCGCCCCGATCCTATTCCTCCGCCCAACTCACTCGCCTTCTCGCCGGAAACCATCAGTACTAAACAACCCACCGTAACCTCGATCACCTCCCAAACCTTCTTTATCAAATCGCCGACTCCCCGAGCCTGCCGATCCGAGACCCCCCCTTCGGAGGAGAAAGCAGAGAGAATTCTAACCATCAGAAGAGAAGAAAAAGCAAAGGCCCACCGATTTCGTCTCAACGGTCATGGCCAGTGATCACAGGGCATCCATCTTACGCTGAAAGCAATTTAAAAACAAAACCCTTCCCTTAATAAGAAACCAATCTACTCTGATTCATCCTGACATATATACACACCGACAAAGCCAAATTCCTAAAACAGAACTTGGCATTCGGAACGTACAGGGAGAGGGACAGACTTAGGAGACCCAAGTTCATCGACACCCAGACTCGCGCCCGCTTCATGGGAGGCACGTAAGATCGAGAGCCCGCCCATAGGCTATTCGGAGCCCATAAAAAGTATTGTGGCAGGTACTTTTCACTTTTTGGCATACATAACGCCAGTGCTAAAGCCAAAACCTAGCGACGTAGCCGATAGCTATTAGCTAATGGGTTGTTCAAAACTGGAATAATAGCATTAAAACGGAAACTGGAATGATCATCGATCGGCACAGTAGGCTTACCTGTCCGCGTTGTAAGAAGATGAACGCTTTAGGCCCGGAAATTCTGCGACGTCATTACTTTCCTTCTTTTTTGTCTCGATAAAGCTGCCGCTAAAGTACTCTTTGTCCTCCAACCGGGTTGCCGCTAAACTAGGGTTCTCGATCAAGTCGTCCGCCTCAACCCTCCCCCTCATATCGGACCGTCCACGCGGCAGCCTTCCCCTGTAATGTGACACCAGGGAAAAGCCGTGGTCCTTCGCCGGGATAGAACCGCAGGTGATGAGGTGCATCAGGACCGTAGAGGCCCGGAGCCTCCCGCTCGGGTAGCTGTCCACCGTACGTTCCAGCAGATCACCCGGCGCCTCAGGGACGAGCCGCTCCTCGGCCTTGATCAGCGACTCAAGGGTCTCCGGGCTGGACGAGGACGGCGGAGGTGAGATCTCGTCGCTCCCGAGCTCCATCGTTGGGTTCTCCTCCTCGGCCCGGTCGACGACAACGGCGCGCCTCCTCTGCTTCTTCTCGTCGGTCTGGGTGGCCGCGTCGGCGGCCTTGAGGGTGGCCTCGGCGGCGAGCTCGGTCTTGAAGACCTTGGACTCGTTGAGATCAAGAGAGCTCCACCGCGTCTTGTTTCTCCTGACGAGAGAGTAGTTGGAGTCATCGTGGACGGATTTGGGAATTTCGAGAGGCTTCTCGGAGCTGGAGGAGGAGGCGAGGGTGTCTTGAGACCTCGTAGAGGAAGCCGCCAGGTGGTGAAGCTCTGATCCTTTCAAGACGTACTCGTGGCCGTGGGCGGGGTAGATGAAATCGTCCTCGGAGAGATCGTGCCACACGAATCCATTCTTGTAGCTCCTGGAACAAAAGAAAACCACGGATATATATCATATGGTTTCTGCTGTTCAAAATAAAAGGAGGCAAAACTAGTCAAAAAATCCATGGAAAAATACCGCTTGGAAGACCAAGAGTACATGCCAGCCATTCCCTTGCCTCGGAGAAAATTGAGACGATCGATCACATCTGCAATCAAAAACAAAACACTGGCATTTAGAAATCAAACAACTAATAAGTTGTGGAGACCAAAGAAGCCCAAAGTTCTCCAACCTCACCTCTGAGATAGAGGCCATCGCTGGAGGAGAGGGAGACCTCCATGAAATGCGGGTGCTCTAGTTGGCCGTCCCTCGAGAGGTAGTAGACCACCGGCACCTTCCTCTCGGGGGTCCTCGGCTTCGGCTCCGTCCATACCTTGGTTCTCTCAGGACTCGTCTCGCGATCCTTCCACGGCTTCATAAGCCCTGCTCTTCCCCTGGACGCCACCGCCATTCGTCTCCGACAAAAAGAGGCAAAACAGAGGATTATTCGGACGTCGAACACCTTCCCGAATGATGCTTTAAGCTCTAATCTAAAAACGGCTTTGCCTCGCCTTTCCGGATTTCAGTTTCCCAGAGAGCTAGAGAAAGCGACAAGGGCCGCCCTAGAGGGTATTTATAGAGGAGAGGAAGGGAGGAGGGCTGGGAAAAGCTAAGGAGAATGCGGGGAACGCAGAGAGAGGCGGGCGGGCGGACGGGGGTTCAAAAGGAGGGATGCCGCGGACAAGCGGGATGCCAACAAAAAATGGGGGCTCATGGGATTGGTGTAAAAAATAAATTCAGAAAACAAGAGCCTCATAAAGACGGAACTACCCTTGTTTTCAACGACCGCGCGCCCGGTCGTCCGCTCGGAAAAGCGGTGGGGGATATTATCTTTTCGCCCGTCAAGAGACGCATGGGCATGCATGGGTGACAAATCGAGAGGAGGAGCTGTCTTATCAATTTTGAAAAGATATGTCGTGACATTTTATACTATAATAAATGCTAAGTCTCTCTAACAAGCTGGCGATTTTTGTGAGTGGATAAATCATAAAAAGTACTCCACCTTTATCGATAGATACATGCACTCCTTTTAGGCCTTTTCATGCTGAGTCCAAAAGGAAGATAGAGATATGCCTGGAGCAATTCAAAGGGCGTTATGTGGTATTTCGGCAGAAAAGATCATTATTCTATGGTAATTGGTTCATTGATTTTTGCGATATTGGCAGCTTAATTAGCGCTGCCGTAGTGGTTCGGTGCTTTCGCTATTTGTTTGATATTTTAGTCTCGTAGCGTTTGGTGAATTTTCACCTACCTCCACGTTTTGTTTTGAAACTCGAAGCCAAGAGGAGACTAGTAGAAGTGGGGGTCTCCGGAGGCGTACGATTAGTCAAAAGTGTTATAGTTTTAAGCATGGCAGGTCCAGAAATGAGGCGGTGGTCGTCTCACGGTCGTACCTTGCGCATTAGCAGCTAATTTAGAGCGTCCTCGTTAACGTTATCTCCGTCCTCATCTTCTCTTTCCCCCGCGAGACACGGATTGACCTCACGAGAAAAGGGAGGTGGAGCAGAAAACAGCGAGCGATCTGCAACTCCCAAGTTCCAACCAAACCTTGCGTCGTCCTTCCTCGGCACGTGTCCGGCTGGTGAATGATGACGAGGGTCCACCGTCCAGTACGATCAGGTTCTGTGCCCGAGCTCAGGTAACCGCGACAAATTGGGCGGTGGGGATGTCATCATGGCCGTTTGATTGCAATCAGGCACTGAATGGCCTGTGGCACGGCACGACTCATCATCTGTCCAGACTCAAGCATCGCCAGCTTAATTTCCATGCTGATACCATCAGAGCCACAAGAGAACACAATTAAATGCTGTCACCACTCGCAAGAATTTAATTGACAGGGAGCGAACTGGGGAAAATTCCATCTTTCCTTCGCTCGTGACCGCATGTAAAAAAAATAGCATAAGACCGATGGCAGATGGCAGACTGCACATCCTTGCATGTGACGATGTCGGTAGCACGATTGTTTACATGCACCCCCCAAAAAAATAACTTGGAATAATTAAGCAATGGTTTTGCTCAGAAAATAGAAAAAGAACGTGGAGATAAAAGATAGGGAAATATATATTTAAAAAAAAAAAACAACTTCCATATGATATCATTCCCACGCTTGATCCTTCAGAACACCTATTAACATTCCTCATCCACCGCATTCATTTCTATCTACCCTTTACTGAGGGCAGGGCTAATTTTAACCAGCAAAGAAGCTGGTTTCATGCATGGCAGAAAAAAAACAAATTGCTATGCCCACTGCCTTCCCATTTTTAAACAAGTTTGTCTGACAATACACTTAGGCTTTGTTTGAATTTTTTAAAAAAAGAAATGAATGAATAAAAGACTTTTTGGATTGTAATGAATGAAGGAAAGAAAAAGAAAACGAAGAGTAAAGATCATGAGTTACTTTGTTTGGAAGAAGGATGAAAGAGAAAGAAGGAAGAAAATAAGAGTAATAAGTTTTCTTTGTTTTTCTCTCCCAAGGATAAATTTATTAACTCTCGAAGGGTAAGCTGAATAAAGAAAAGATGTTTAAGTTATATTTTTTGAAATACTAAAATATTCTTTTATTTTTTATTCTTTGTTTCGTTACGGTTCATTTCTATTATGAAAGAAAATAATTGTCACATAACTCTTTCCTTCTTTTTTTCTTTCTATCCAAACAAGATAATTGATATTACCTTTCTTTTTTCTTCCATCCTAAACAAGAGAAGAAGAATAACTCTTTCTTTCCCTTCCATTCCTTTACTTCTTTTTACTCTTTCATTCCTTTTCTTCCAAAGATCCAAGCATAACCTAAAAAAAAGAAAAGGAATGGAAGGAAAAGGAAGTGTTCTTTTTCTTCTCTTGTTTGGAAAGGATGGAAGGGAAAAGAAAGGTAATATCAATTATCTTGTTTGGATAGAAAAGAGAGAAAAGAAGGGAAGAATTATGTGACAATTATTCCCTTTAGAATAGGGAATGAGAAGAATGAAAAATAGAAAATGAAGGGCTATTTTAGTCTTCCAAAAAATATGACTTAAACATTTTTTTTCTCCCAACTTACCCCAATTTGAGGTTAACAAATTTACTCTTACCGAGGAAAAAAAGGAGAACCAATTACTCCCATTCTCTTTTTCCTCTTTCTTTTACCTTCCTTCCAAACTATGTAACTTATAATCTTTCTCCTTCTTTTTCTTTCCCTCCCCTCCATTCCTTCCCATCCAAACAGTCCCTTGCTAGTGCACCGTGTCTGAAATTTTGCCTTGCAACTACAGTAAATGGAATTAACGTAAGCCAGTTGAATTGTCAATAATGTTAAGTGATAGTTACAACATTTGAAGCCAAAAGTTCACAATCAAGAGAGATATATAGATGGCCAGGAACACTAGCATGTTCTCTTCTTTGAACCTCGATCCCTCGTTTGTGCTGGATTCAGCCTTGTTACCAGAAATTTTTGAACCCAAAATTTCACATGCTATCATCTAGTCTAGCTTCAATGCAGTCATGACAGATGCACCATCATGGAATTCAGCATGGGCATAACCGTTGAAGTCATCATTTTCGCATCAGTTAGAGGAGCTTTTACATCAGAGAAAAGCCTTTCCAAATCATCCTCATTTATAAATCCCATAATAGATTTCCAACGTATATTCTGCTGTAGTCCTCCACAACCTCAGGTGCAAAATCTGATATTAGGGTGTGGTTGGCTTTATAAAGCTGCATCTTTAAATAAAATCCTCCCCTGAATTCTATTGGGTCAAAGCATTAATTAATGACAGGAAATTGAATGGGAAAATACTGAAAAGAAATTTGCTCACACATCAGCACCATCAAGAACTAAAACCCTTTGTGCAGCAGCTTGTCTGAAACAAGAAACAGATAATCACCTGATAAACCATAGATACTGGATTGTCAAGCTGTTCAGGTGCGAACAAGAAAAGTCTGTTTTTATTGACAGAAATCTAACTAGAGCGACCACAAAAAACTACAGTTATGGGATGACCATTCTTTCCATCTTATTCTCTTCATATTGCAGCATCAAATTCATTGGAACAAAGATTACTATCTGATGAAAAACTTAGAATCATTTCATGGCATCAAATAAAACATGCATTGTATCAAAAATCTAGCTGAAGTTCATATGACTTTCCAAGTGTTGGCAGGCGAGCGAAAAAATTACCACAGTTATCAATCATACAAGCAAGATGACCATCATATAAAGCAATTTTGGTGCTGTCAGCTGAAACAAACTGCATTCAACCTCATCTATTTGTTCAAAAATTCCATAGTCACACAATTGGCAAGCTGTTGTCTGAATGCTCAGTAAGGAAACCCCACCCAAAAACTAGGGTCATAACAATAGATTATCAGTTTGACACTCTAAAATTTTTTATCATTCTTTTCAGAGAAGAAATAACAACTAAAGAAAGCAGTAGGTATGGTTACTGGATGGGTCCACCAAGGGTGTTCCATATAATTACTGTTGCAAGAAAAGTTTGAGTTTTTTGAGTCCAAATAAAACTCAACTTCCCAGAAGGTTAACATTTGCTCAGTCTCAACCTCCATCTTTCTTCCTACCCAACCTCTAAATGTCTAAACCGCTGCAATGGAACCACTTATATTAAATCCAAAACTGTCAAAGCCAAAAAGCACCCTTAATGTGACAAAAACCTTATATTGCATGAGACGCTAAGCACCAAAAGGCACTCTCCTAATGAAAGTAAAGCATTAATTTATGAACACATTAATAAACGCATGAGAAATGCGTATTATATGTACATGAAAACAAGACCAGTTTTAGCCAATTGGTTATCAAGTTTCAACATTAAAAATGATAATTCTCTTGAACAACAAAAGATTATTTCACATCTTTCAAAATGTCACATCAAAATGATACTTCCTATATCATGTTTTCTATACAAAATTCAACAAAAATAGATCATTGACAACCTGCATATCTTTAAAATTCAAATATAATAGCAAAATGCCACTTCTCAAAACATATTTCATAGTTCTAAACAACACATAACACAAAAAAGTAAATCATTTGACATATGTTAGAGCAGCCTTTTATTTATAAGGACTCAAATAGACCAAAATAACCCTTACAATAAAGCAAACAAAGCTCTAGAAAAAGGGGGAAAAAGGAATAGGAAGAATAGTGTTGGCTACTAGAAAGGCATTTGCCCAAATGCCTCTCCCTCTGTCTCAAGCACTTGTCTAGGCATTGCCTTAGTAAAGTCGCCTCACCTAGGGATTGTTGAGTCACTTTGGAGCTTCTTCACCTTGCCTAAGCACCTTCGACGACACTAAATCAATCTCACCAATGCCATCTTACCCTAGCTTTGATGCCACCAACACCTTTACTTTCTTTGTAGTCAAATTTGCACTAGCCACCCATCATCACCATCTTTGTGAAGCAAACCTTAACATCTTGCTCAAGCAAACGGGACCACTTTACCTAAACAAAGGCTACTGTAGTTAAACCTCATAACCATAGAGTTTGAAGTGATTTGCTTAATATATGAGGTAATGATTGTTGCTTCTCCCAAGTTTCATTATAAATTACAAGAACTTACCCCTTAGAAACTACAATAGACACCCATATGTGCAAGCTGATTTTTCATAAGGCAGCCATTTCTGAATTCTCTCACTCTTAAAACCATGCCTCTATCTAACAGCAATGCCCTTCCTAATGGACATACTCACCAAAGCATGCACACAGAGCATGGCTGAAAGTGAATTTAACACATGGTTTAATTGTGAAATTAAAAAATTTACATCCAAAATGAAACCATTAACCTCCCAAACCTCTCAGAAGCATTTCATGTTTCACCATTGCAGCACTCGACTCCTTACCACCTCTACAGCCTTCCACTGAAACAACATGGCAGATGGTTCACCATGGCCAACTTTGGGAAGCCAAATACGAAAAGTCAACAAGATATTGCAGAAGATTGGACCAGAATGATAAGAGATTTGAAGAAAATAAAAGTAGTGTGGCCGAAGTTATCTCTTTATTCAAACCTTTGGAGCCTTTTAAATAAGCAAAACAACTGAAATCCCTAAAAATTAGGTCCCATATCCAGCACCTTCTCCATAACCCAACTACTCCTAAAGACTAGGCCAATAAGCCACTAAATCTGCTGACTAAATAAAAACTGAAAGATTCCAACAACAATACCTCCTAAACTCTAGGACTCAATTTGAAAAAACAAATTCAACAATAACGTAAATAAAGTTTTCAACAATCCCTCCCTTAAATTGATGTTTACTAACATCAATTTACAACCTTGACTGAAACTAGGTTGCAGAGACCTAATAATCCTCTGAGCTTCACAAATGATTCCCTCTTGAGCGCCTTGGTGAATATATCAGCAACTTGATCATCATTCTTGCACTGCATCAAATCAATTGTTCCATCCTTGAAGAGATCTCTCAAAAAATAAAACTTCACATCAATGTGCTTGCTTCTTCCATGTAGCACTGGATTCTTTGACAACTTGATTGTAGAACTGTTATCACATAGTATTATAGTAGCTCCATATTGCTTGAACTGCAACTCCTCAAGTATTCTTCTCAGCCATATGGCTTGGCAAGCACAAGCCGTAGCTGCAACAAATTCAGCTTCTGTACTGGATAAAGTGACAATTGGTTGCTTCTTTGACGACCAGGAAATTGCACCTGTTCCAAGCATAAAAATATAGCCAGAAGTGCTCCTTCCATCATCTTGATCTCCTGCATAATCACTGTCAGTATAACCCACCAAATTAGTTTTTTCACCCTTCTTGTAATATATCCCTAGGTCTCGAGTTCCTTGCAAATAACGAAGAATTCTCTTGGCAGTTAACAAATGTAATTCCGTGGGGTTTTCCATATATCTGCTAATTAAGCTCACAGAATACATTATACCTGGCCTTGTTGCAGTAAGATATATCAAACTGCCTACCATTTGCTTGTAAAGTGTGCTATCAACCTTCTTCCCATCATGATCTTTGTGTAGCTTCATGCCACACTCAATTGGAGTACTTACAGAATTACAATCCTTCATCTGAAATCTGTTCAAAATTTCTCCCACATATTTCTTTTGAGAGAGAAAATTCCATCATCTGATTGCATCACTTATATGCCAAGAAAATAATGCATCCAACCAAGATCAGACATTTCAAATTCATTCATCATGGACTTCTTGAATTCACTAAACATGGTATCATAATTTCCAGTAAATATAAGGTCATCAACATACAAGCAGACTATGAGAAGCTTCCCACCATCTTCAATCACTACAAGAAAAAAAAATATTGCGATGCCCAAATGCGTCGCTAATGTGTCGCTAAACATGCTATTGCGACGCAATAGCGACGCAATGACGCGTCGCTTATCCGTCGCAACCCATTTGTCGCAATTGCGTCGCAATATTGCGACTCTCTGCGACGCATTGCGTCGCAATATTGCGACGCATGCAAATGCGTCGCTAAATTTAAAATTAAATTTTAATTTTTAAAATTATTATTAAATATTGCGACGCACTAAATTGCGTCGCAATATTGCGATGCATTTAGCTGCATCGCAATATTTAATAATAATATTTTATATATAGCGACGCAATTTAGTCGCTAAAATAAATTTTTTAAAATATTGCGAACGTGCGTTGCAATATTTATTAAAATTTTTAGATAATAGCGACGCAATTTTAGTCGCTAATGCATCGCTAATTAAAATTTTTAAAATATTGCGACGCCAGGTCATTGCGTCGCAATATTTAATAATAATATTTTGAAAATATAGCGATGCAATTGAGTCGCTAATGCGTCGCTATTAATTTTTTTTAAATATTGCGATGCCAGGTCATTGCGTCGCAATATTTAATAATAAAAAATATTAGCGATGCAATTCAGTCGCTAATGCGTCGCAAATTTATTTTTAAAAAATTAAAGATTAAAAATTAAAACGGTTAATACAATTTCGCTAAATCTAAATATTGATACAAACATTTTTCACTCAATCCAAACAATAATAAATTTCAAAAAATATATATTAAAATTTTGAAGTTTTTACAACATAAAAAAAGAAAAAAAATACATCAAGAATCTGGCGATCACGTGGAGGCTGTGGAGGCTGAAGACTCTGCGACAAGCGGCTAACCATATCCCGCAAATAATGCATCTCATCTCGCATGTCTGCAACCTCCTGATCCCGGCCTCGCATACGATCCTCAAAATCCTGCTCGACCTCCTGGCGAACCTCCTCTGCAATAGATCTGCGAAGGTCCTGTAAACGCTCGGGAGGAAGATCACCAGGAACTCGCGAGCTGGAGGCCTGATGGGGAAAAAATGTAGAAGCTCTAGTGCCCAGACCATAGACCCTGCGGTCTCGTGGCTGGGCACCAACAGCCTCCAAAAACACACGCCGACTCTCCTCTGCTGAGAGTTCGACGGGCGTCTCCCCATCAGTAGAGTCGACCTGCGATGCCTGGGAGCGAAGCTCCTCGACTCGTGTCTTGAAATTATGAAATCAACAATAAATGAGTTAATAAATTTCTCGAAATAAAATTTTAGAAATTAAACAGATACTACATAAATCTAATTTCTTACCGCAACCTCCCGTGATCGCGTGTCGACCCAGGAACCGTCCCTCCTGGTGTGTGTCGCCCTGAATAGACGAAACTCACCAGGATCTCCGCCCTCCTGCTCAGACTATAACAATAAAAAAATGATATTAATACAAATATTTGTAAATAACTAAAATAGTAATTAAAATATTTATGTTTTCTTACCATACGCCGTCTGTGCTCCTGAATCGAAATGGAGCCCGAAGTATGGCGGGAGAGACCCGTGCCAGGACCGCCCTTCTCAGATCGGCGGTTCGTGCTGGCTGATGCGGACCTCCTGCGCCAGCCATCGGACTCCCAGGCCTGCTGCCACTCGTGCCAAATACCCTCTGGCACGTGCGCAGGACGCTGACCCGATGACCTCCAACGATGAAGCATGTCGGAGTATCGGCGTCGCGTCAGAGCCTCCCATGCTGCCCTAATGGCATCATGGCTGGCAGGATCCCACGTAAACTTTTTCTGCATTAAAATAAACAGTTAGTTTCTGAATTTATTAAGTTTAAGAAATTTTATATCACTGATAAATTGTATTTAATAAGTTTACCTGAAACTCAGAAAAATAAAACTCCCTCGTGGCTGGAGATACGTGGCGCCAATCGTAGCCACTGGGATCTGCACGCCTCTGAAATACGGCGCTGATGTGGCTGGATACATGATGCTGCTCAATGAATCTGTTAAAAAAATGCATGTTTATAAGTAATTGACTTAAAAACATAAACATATATTTTTAATTAGTATATACTTACATCCCCTGAGCATCAAGTCGAAGTACAGTGCGGCCGATGGTGGAAGAACTCTCGGAGGTCTGTGCCGATCGGCTGGATGGTAATACTGCTGGAGAGATCGAAGGCTGCGCCTCTGCTGGAGATCCAAACTCTCCATCTCCGACGCTCATGTGATCTGATGTAGCAGGGCTACGTCTCTGCTCACTCCGTCTGTCGTCGGTAGATCTACCTCTGCCCGTCATACTGAAAATACTAAAGATTCACACAATTAAATTACGATTAATGATTGACTATGTAAGAATTTAACACTTATAAAAAAAAGTTAAATTTTAAAAAACCTTTATGTTTAATCGGTGTCATTTGTTTCGTGAAATGTTGGTTCAACATCCGATGCCGTATCGGATTGCGAATCAGTTTCATTATCATCGGAAGGAAACCGAACATTTGCATCCGCAATTTCTTGGACATCACCATTTGGATCTCTAAGTGATGTTTCAGGAGCCCTTGTGTCATCCTCAATTGCATGCATTTCCATCTCATCCTCTTGAAATGCAGGGCACTCGGTTGATTGACTTGATGAACTCTCCTCTAATACGATTGTTGAACGTGGGACGATTTTAGAAACGGCCCACCAATCTCGCTTGTCGTTGCGCAAACTTGGATATCCGCAGTAAAAGACTTGCTGAGCTTGGGATGCAAGGATGAATGGGTCATATTTCTGCAATCTTCGTCGATGGTTCACTTCAACCAAATTATAGTCGTTATGAACCCTTTTGCCCACAGGAACTATCGGATCGAACCAATCACAACGAAACAATACGGTTCGTTTCATAGGCCAACCGGGATATTCAACTTCAACCACCTCTACTAACTTTCCATAATAATCCTGCATATTTGCTCCAACACTTTCTCCTTTACACACACGCCCCAGTTCTGCGTGCCTCTTGAAGCTGCTAATCGTTCAATCTGAAATTTGTACCCATTTACAAAATAGCCAGTAGAGGTTGTTACGGTCTTCAATGGCCATTGCGATAGACATTTAATGAAAATATTGTCGGTTGTGGACCATGGACCGTTGACCTATAAATTAATAAGCTATTGACATCCAATTCAAAAAATAATAGCCATTATCGAAATTGATTGAGTGATACTACTCACAAATTCATAAAACCAGTAAGCAAACTCCGTTTCTAATTTCTGCCCAATTGCAACTTGACTGATGTCGGGATTCATCTGTCGTTGTCTATCACAAAACATCCAAGGATGAAAACATGTTAGAAATTAAATATTATGGTATATTGTATTTAAATTTAAATTTTCAATTTAGCATTGAAGTATACACTTACTCAATATATGGATCGACTTCTCGACAGTTCATTAGGATGTAATAATGTGCTGCATTATACTCCATATCGCTAAGATTTCTTGACTTCTGCCCACCAAATGAACGGCCGATAGCTTTAAAAATTGATATTCTACCGTCATTAGCTTCTGCTTCGTCCACACATACGTCATCGTTACGACCATGATTTCGGCTCCTCGTGTGGACGTGACCCTCAAAGTAATGTGAGGCAAAAGCTGAAACTTCTTCGACCAAGTGTGCATTGCATATAGAACCTTCAACCCTTGCCTTATTACGCACATTATTTTTTAACTTCTTAAGATACCTATATGTAAAGTTGCAACAAAAAATTAACGAATTTTTCAAGCAATGAAATAATATTTGAAATGTCAACATATCTTAATGATGTATATATTTACCTCTCGAAAGGATACATCCAGCGATACTGCACGGGACCAGCTATGCTCGCTTCGTAT
>UESW01004481.1:879982-926294 GCA_900491605.1 Calamus simplicifolius
GATCCGTCCGAGATCGGCGACGATCCAACGGTTGCGATCGATCCAAGCCCTGATCCCGATCGGCGACGACCGATCGCGGACCGCGGCAATCGGTCCGATCGGCAAAGATCCGACGGTTGCGATCGATCCAAGCCCTGATCCCGATCGGCCACGACCTATCTCGGACAGTTGCAATCCGTCCGAGATCGGCGACGATCCGACGGTTGCGATCGATCCAAGCCCTGATCCCGATCGGCGACGACCGATCGCGGACCGCGGCAATCGGTCCGATCGGCAAAGGTCCGACGGTTGCGATCGATCCAAGCCCTGATCCCGATCGGCCACGACCTATCTCGACAGTTGCAATCCGTCCGAGATCGACGACGATCCGACGTTGCGATCGATCCAAGCCCTGATCCCGATCGTCTCGGACCAATCCGTCCGAGATCGGCGACGATCCGACGGTTGCGATCGATCCAAGCCCTGATCCCGATCGGCCACGACCGATCTCGGACCGTGGCGATCCGTCCGAGATCGGCGACGATCCAACGGTTGCGATCGATCCAAGCCCTGATCCCGATCGGCGACGACCGATCGCGGACCGCGGCAATCGGTCCGATCGGCAAAGATCCGACGGTTGCGATCGATCCAAGCCCTGATCCCGATCGGCCACGACCTATCTCGACAGTTGCAATCCGTCCGAGATCGACGACGATCCGACGTTGCGATCGATCCAAGCCCTGATCCCGATCGGCCACGACCGATCTCGGACCGAATCCGTCCGAGATCGGCGACGATCCGTTGCGATCGATCCAAGCCCTGATCCCGATCGGCGACGACCGATCGCGGACCGCGGCAATCGGTCCGATCGGCAAAGATCCGACGGTTGCGATCGATCCAAGCCCTGATCCCGATCGGCCACGACCTATCTCGGACAGTTGCAATCCGTCCGAGATCGGCGACGATCCGACGGTTGCGATCGATCCAAGCCCTGATCCCGATCGGCCACGACCGATCTCGGACCGTGGCGATCCGTCCGAGATCGGCGACGATCCAACGGTTGCGATCGATCCAAGCCCTGATCCCGATCGGCGACGACCGATCGCGGACCGCGGCAATCGGTCCGATCGGCGATCCGACGATCGATCCAAGCCCTTATTCTGATCGGTCACGATCGATTTTGGACCGATCGCTATTTAACATAATTAATTTTTTTAAATATATAACGACGCAAAGGGTTGCGTCGTATTTTTTTAATATGATAATTATAATATATAAAAAATTAACTTTAATTCTAATAATTACGATGCAACAAGTACGTCGCTATATTAAAACATAATTTTCTAATTAATATTTTGCTTATTACATCGCTAATGCGTCGCTATTTAACATAATTAATTTTTTAAAAACATTGCAACTCACTGTGTTACGTCGTAATTATTTTTTCTCATATTTATAATTTATAAAATTTAATTTTATTTAAAATAATTGCGACGCAGTTATTGCGTCGCTAAATTAAAAATAATTTTAATTTATTTTCTGGTTTATTGCATCGCTAATGCGTCGCTATTTAAAATATTTAATTTTTTCCAAAATATTGCGACGCACTGGGTGGCGTCGCAATATTTTTTAAAATATTAATACTGTAAAAAATATAATTCCATTTAAATTATTTGCGACGCAATTGTTCGTCGCTAAATTAAAAATAATTTTTCTATTTTTCTAGTTTATTGCGTCGCTAAGGCGTCGCTATTTAAAATATTTAATTCTTTTCAAAATATTGCGACGCACTGGTTGGCGTCGCAATATTTTTTAAAATATTAATACTGTAAAAAATATAATTCCATTTAAATTATTTGCGACGCAATTGTTGCGTCGCTAAATTAAAAATAATTTTTCTATTTTCTAATTTTATTGCGTCGCTAAGGCGTCGCTATTTAAAATATTTAATTCTTTTCAAAACATTGCGACGCACTGTTATGCGTCGCAATATTTTGTAAACTATTTGTACTTTAAAATATAATTTCATTTAAATTATTTGCGACGCATTTGTTGCGTCGCTAAATTAAAAATAATTTTTCTTATTTTCTAGTTTATTGCGTCGCTAATGCGTCGCTATTTAATATATTTAATTCTTTTAAAAACATTGCGACGCACTGTGATGCGTCGCAATATTTTTTTCCGATAATTAGATTTTATAAAATTTAATTTATTTCAATTATTTGCGACGCAATTGGTGCGTCGCTAAATTAAAAATAATTTTTCTAATTATCTATTTTATTGCGTCGCTAATGCGTCGCTATTTAAAATATTTAATTCTGTTAAAAACATTGCGACGCAAATATTGCGTCGCAATATTTTTATTGATATTTATATTTCATAAAAAATTAATTTAAAAATATTGCGATGCAATATTTGCGTCGCAATATTAAAAATTTAATTTTTTTTTATTTTTTGGTTAATTGAGTCGCTAATGAGTCGCTAATGCGTCGCAATATTTTGTTGTCACAAGGCGTCGCAAAGTGGTCGCAATTTAGCGACGCAATTATGCGTCGCTAAATTTGCATCGCTATTTCAGTATTTTCTTATAGTGAGAAGTAAAGGGCCGTTGGGCCGTCCGAGTTTTGGGCCTTGTTTGGCCGTCTCTGAGCCCAGTTTGAGCAGTATTTTGGGCCCTGTATCGGGCCGAGAATGACAAAATAAATATATGGCCCGAATCAGGATTGATTCTAGTTTCTGGGAATAATTTTATTTCCCTATTTGGGTGTATACATTGAGAGATATTCAAGCCCAAAGTTGGGCCCGTGAAGTGGTTTGGGTAGAGTTTAAGAATTATTTTATAATTCAGATTTTAGAAATTTAATAATGAAAAATGATTCTGTAGGTTCCCAGGAGTCCAATTAGCTGGGTTATCAAGTGAAATTCGTGTACTGTGGTAAGTAAGTCAAGTATTATAATTTTATTAATTATTTAATTTGTGAACTGTGAAATTACAGTTAAATATAATTATGTTAATTTGGCAAAATCATGTTATTACTATGATAATATGTAATCATGATAATGACAGTAAAACTTTATGTGTCACCGGTTCTCATATGACAGATTCACACATGACACAGATGACAGATTCTCACATGACAGATTATCACATTATCACATGACAGATTATCACATGACAGATGACAGATGACAGACACTGGTACCAGGACCCTTCCTCTTAGGGGATGTTTAAGAGGGCTACACATGATGTGTATTGTAGGGCCGTGGGACACATAAAGAAAAATAATGACAGTATAAACAATGTAATTGTTATTGAATTAAGCTAATTGATCTGATGACATGAACCTAATGATAGCCTGATAAATGAAATTTTGAAATTATATTAGGCTTACTTATTGAGTGTGAGCTCATAAAATTCTCATAATGTTTTTCAGAGCCTCAGGAATGAAGATGGATAATTGAGATAGAAGGAGTTTCTATTAAGAAGACTTAGTTTTATTATTTTGATTTAGTTCAGATTTATTTGTAGGGCAGATAGCCCAAGACTGATAATTCTGGTTTGTAACAAATCATGGATATGGAATTTGCTTTATATTGATTTATGTGATAAGTTCAAGACGCCTTGCATGCCCGGCATGCGGCGGGTTGTCACCCTAGCTCAAATTTTTGGGTCTGGGGCGTGACAGCTTTAGTGGTATCAGAGCCTGGTTATGACATTAGGGACATATACATGATGACACTTTAGGCAAAACACTAGAGTGACATAGAGACAAATTATAAATTTAAAGGAATCTCAGAAATTATGCTTTGAAAGCCTAACAATTAATGTTTACAGTGATATTAATTACAACTAATTTATCAGGAAATAAGAATGGCACGTCGCACTAGAAGTCGACAAAATGATGAGAGTTCCCAGGTTGGTAATGCTTGCCAACCGGGAGGTCTAGAGCCACCGTAGCTGCTGCCCCTGCCAATTCAGTTGGGACTGATCAGCAGCAACTCCAGACCGAGATGCTTCAGGTTCTCTCGGGTATGGCGCAGTCGATGCGGGACTTGCAGCACCAGATTCTGCAGGCTTAGTCCGCTCAGCCTGAGTTCAGTTTATTGGTGGTCAGAAACACCTAGCCTCAGTGTTCATATCAGCGATGCAGGCTGGAAAGTATTTGATGAGTGGTGGTCAAGGATTTCTTGCTGTAGTCAAGGACCTTCAGCAAGAAGAGACCAAGTTGGAGGATATTCCCATAGCTCGAGAATTTCCAGATGTCTTCCCTGAGGATTTGACTAATTTACCTCCTGATCGGGAAGTCGAGTTCTCTATTGATCTAGTTCCTGGAACTGGGCCTATATCAAAGGCCCCTTACCGTATGGCCCCGGCTGAGCTAAAAGAACTGAAGGATCAACTGCAAGAGCTCCTAGATCGAGGATTTATTAGACCCAGTGCTTCTCCTTGGGGTGCTCCAGTTCTATTTGTTAAGAAGAAGGATGGCAGTCTTCGACTCTGCATTGATTACCGGGGAATCAATAAAGTAACAGTGCGAAATAAGTATCCTCTGCCAAGGATTGACGACTTGTTTGATCAACTTCAAGGAGCCCGGATATTCTCAAAGATTGATCTTAGGTCCGGGTACCATCAGCTTAAAGTCAAAGAAGGGGATGTACCAAAGACAGCATTTAGAACCAGATATGGCCACTATGAGTTCTTGGTGATGCCGTTTGGGTTAACTAATGCCCCAGCAGCATTCATGGACTTAATGAACAGAATTTTTAAACCATATCTGGATCAGTTTGTGGTGGTTTTCATTGATGATATTCTGATATATTCCAAGAGCCATAAGGAGCATGAGGACCACCTGAGAATTGTGCTACAGATTCTGCAAGAGAAGAAGCTTTATGCCAAGCTGAAGAAGTGTGAATTTTGGTTGGATCAAGTATCTTTCTTGGGTCATATAATCTCTAAAGATGGTGTATCTGTGGACCCGAAAAAGATTGAAGCTATCACTAACTGGAGCCGACCTACCAATGTGGCAGAAGTCAGAAGCTTCTTGGGATTAGCCGGGTATTACCGAAAATTTGTGGAGAATTTTTCTCGCATTGCTCTACCCCTAACTCGCTTAACCCAAAAGCGAGTGAAGTTTGACTGGACAGTGGAGTGTGAGGAAAGTTTCCAGGAGTTAAAGCAGCGCCTGGTGTCAGCTCCCATTCTTGTTCTTCCAACGGGATCTGAAGGTTTCACTATATACACTGATGCCTCTCGAAAAGGATTGGGATGTGTTTTGATGCAGAATGAAAGAGTGATAGCTTATGCCTCCAGACAACTGAAACCTTATGAGCAAAATTATCCTACTCATGACTGGAATTGGCTGCTGTGGTTTTTGCTCTGAAGATTTGGCGGCATTATCTATATGGAGTGTCGTGTGATGTGTATACAGATCATAAGAGTTTAAAATACATTTTCACACAGAAGGAGCTGAATTTAAGGCAGAGGAGGTGGTTGGAACTATTGAAGGATTATGACCTGAATCTACAGTATCATCCTGGGAAGGCCAATGTAGTAGCTGATGCCTTGAGCAGAAAATCCTCTTCTGAGTTAGCTGCTATGATTACCTCCCAGCCTCACGTATTGAGAGATCTGGAGAAGTGGGAGGTTGGTCTGAGAGTACAGCAGTCTGATGGACTTATTGCAGCACTTGTACTCCAGCCGACCTTAGTTGACAGAATCAAGTCCTCCCAGATGGAAGATCCAGAGCTACAAAGGATTAAAGAAGTGGTACAATCAGGAGTTCAAAATGAATTTTATATAATGGATGATGGATCCCTGAAAATTTGAAGGAAGACTTTGTGTGCCAAACAGTGAAGAGCTAAAGGCTGAAATTTTGAAAGAGGCTCACTACTCTCCCTATACTGTGCATCCAGGTGGCACTAAGATGTACAGAGACTTAAAGGAAAATTTTTGGTGGAAAGGCATGAAGAGGGAGATTGCTCAGTATGTGGCCAAGTGCTTGGTGTGTCAGCAAGTGAAAGCCGAGCATCAAAGGCCTGCAGGACCTCTTCAGTCTCTGATGATTCCACAGTGGAAATGGGAAAAGATTACAATGGACTTTGTGACTGGTCTGCCCAAAACTCCTAAGAGCAACGATGCAGTTTGGGTCATTGTGGACAGACTAACAAAATCAGCTCATTTCCTACCTTTCAGAGTTGGGGTCTCTAGTGAAAGATTGGCTAATTTGTATATTGAACAGATCGTGAGACTCCATGGTGTTCCGGTATCTATTGTATCAGATAGAGATACCAGGTTTGTGTCCCAGTTTTGGAAGAGCCTTCATAAGGCCATGGGAACCAAACTAAACTTCAGTACAGCCTATCATCCCCAGTCAGATGGACAATCAGAGAGGACCATACAGATTCTGGAGGACATGTTGCGAGCCTGTGTGATGGACTTGGGTGGAGCTTGGGATAACCACTTACCTTTGGTGGAGTTTGCATATAATAATAGTTACCAAGCCAGCATCCAGATGGCTCCATTTGAAGCTCTGTATGGTAGGAGGTGCAGATCTCCTATATGTTGGGATGACGTGGGGGAAAGAAAGTTGCTAGGCCCTGAGCTGATTCAGCAAACAGTAGATAAGGTGCATTTGATCAGGGAGCGTCTTCGTACAGCTCAGAGCAGGCAAAAGAGCTATGCTGATGTCAGAAGAAGGGAATTGGAATTCCAGGTTGGGGATCATGTCTTCTTAAGGGTATCACCAACCAAAGATGTGATGAGATTTGGGATTAAAGGAAAGCTGAGTCCACGTTATATTGGACCTTTTGAGATCTTGAGCAGAGTTGGAGAGGTTGCTTACAGCCTGGCACTGCCTCCGATTCTATCTGGGGTACACAATGTTTTTCATGTATCTATGCTGAGGAAGTATATCTCTGACCCCAGCCATGTCATAGCATATGAGCCTATACAGTTGAGGAAAGATTTATCATATGAGGAGCATCCTTTGCGTATCGTAGACCGCAAAGATCAAGTTCTAAGACGGCGTACCATTCCCTATGTCAAGGTGCAATGGAATAATCATTCTGAAAGGGAGGCTACTTGGGAACTGGAAGAAGAAATGAAAGAAAAGTATCCACGACTATTTGTATCTTAAAATAGTTAATGATTGAAAACTGTTAGTTTTAGTTGATTGTTAGTCCTTGGGACAGAAATTTGGACCTTTAATTTTCTCTAATAAAAGTTATCAATTTCGAGGCCGAAATTTTTATAAGGAGGGAAGAATGTAATCCCCTAGATTTCTCAACTGCTCGTGAGAGTTATCACGAGGTCAGATGATAGACTCCAGATATTTGAATTCCAGGTATATCTTAATTGCTCGTGAGAGTTATCACGAGATCAGATGATAGACTCCAGATATTTGAATTCCATATAATTCCAGGTATATCTTAATTGCTCGTGAGAGTTATCACGAGATCTGATGATAGACTCTAGATATTTGAATTTCAAGTATATCTAATTACAGAGTCCCTTGATTTGGGGACTCTGCAATGCCTATAAAAGATGATGTAGAACCCTCCTTCCCACCATACGTGGACGCCCCTTCTCATCATCTCCTCGTGCGGACGTTTCTTCCCCAGCGCGCCTACCTCTGGTAAGTCCCCTGTCCATGCATGAGAGAGAGAGGATTGAGAGAGAAAGTTAAAAAAAAAGAAACGAAGAAAGGGAGGAGCCGGGTTACAGAACCCAGCTCCCTTCCCTTCCTTCCTCCGTGATACTGGTTCAGGCCCGGCGGCGCGGCCGCCTCGCCGGGCCTGAGCCCCGGCCGACGACCCCACCGGCACCGGGGGCGGCGTCCGGTGGGGTGCCGGAGAATAATGAGAGAGAGAGAGTGGAGAAGGGAGAAAGAAACGATCTGGGAAAGAGCTACCGCCGGTCCGATCCTTGGTTCGGGCCCGGCGGTGTGCTCGCCGCCTCGCCGGGCCTGGGCCTTGGTCGGAGACCTCCACCGGCGCCGGGCGTGCGTCCGGTGGAGGTCCGGCCGGCCATGGTGGCCGGCCGTGCCGCCGGCGTAATCCTTAAGCCACGATGACAGTGAGAGAGAAGAGAGAAATTAAGGAGAGAAAGAAAGGGGAGGCCGGCCACGGCGGTGGCCGGCTCTGGCCCGGCCACGGAGGCCGGACCGCCCCGGATTGGGCCGGCAAGGTCGCCGGCGTGATTTCGAGCCACTGCGATGAGAAGAGAGAAGATGAAATTAAATCCAAATTGATGAGAGAGAAGCGTGGGGGAGGCTGGCCATGGCGGCGGCCGGCCACGGTCCGGCCAACGGCGGCCGGACCGCCTTCAATTTGGCCGGCGGCGGCCCTGGCCATCGGCACGAATCTCAGCTCCTCTGTTTCTTTTGAAACAGAGGAGCTGGGTTAAAAAGAAGTAATGGGCCGTTGGGCCGTCCAAGTTTTGGGCCTTGTTGGGCCGTCTCTGAGCCCAGTTTGAGCAGTATTTTGGGCCCTGTATCGGGCCAAGAATGACAAAATAATATATGGCCCGAATCAGGATTGATTCTAGTTTCTGGAAATAATTTTATTTCCCTATTTGGGTGTATACATTGAGAGATATTCAAGCCCAAAGTTGGGCCCGTGAAGTGGTTTGGGTAGAGTTTAAGAATTATTTTATAATTCAGATTTTAGAAATTTAATAATGAAAAATGATTCTGTAGGTTTCCAGGAGTCCAATTAGCTGGGTTATCAATTGAAATTCATGTACTGTGGTAAGTAAGTCAAGTATTATAATTTTATTAATTATTTAATTTGTGAACTGTGAAATTACAGTTAAATATAATTATGCTAATTTGGCAAAATCATGTTATTACTATGATAATATGTAATCATGATAATGACAGTAAAACTTTATGTGTCACCGCGGTTCTCATATGACAGATTCACACATGACAGATTATCATATGACAGATTCCCATATGACAGATTCTCACATGATAGATTATCACATTATTACATGACAGATTATCACATGACAGATGACAGATGACAGACACTGGTACCAGGACCCTTCCTCTTAGGGGATGTTTAAGAGGGCTACACATGATGTGTATTGTAGGGCCGTGGGACACATAAAGAAAAATAATGACAGTATAAACAATGTAATTGTTATTGAATTAAGCTAATTGATATGATGACATGAACCTAATGATAGCCTGATAAATGAAAATTTGAAATTATATTAGGCTTACTTATTGAGTGTGAGCTCATAAAATTCTCATAATGTTTTTCAGAGCCTCAGGAATGAAGATGGATAATTGAGATAGAAGGAGTTTTCTATTAAGAAGACTTAGTTTTATTATTTTGATTTAGTTCAGATTTATTTGTAGGGCAGATAGCCCAAGACTGATAATTCTGGTTTGTAACAAATCATAGATATGGAATTTGCTTTATATTGATTTATGTGATAAGTTCAAGACGCTTTGCATGCCCGGCATACGGCGGGTTGTCACCCTATCTCAATTTTTTGGGTCTGGGGCGTGACAAGGATGAAAGAGAAAGAAGGAAGAAAATAAGAGTAATAGGTTTCCTCTGTGTTTCTCTCTCAAGGATAAATTTATTAACTCTCGGAGCGTAAGCTGAATAAAGAAAGATGTTTAAGTTATATTTTTTAAAATACTAAAATATTCTTTTATTTTTTATTCTTTGTTTCTTCGTTCTTACAGTTCATTTCTATTCTGAAAGAAAATAATTGTCACATAACTCTTTCCTTCTTTTTTCTCCTTTCTATCCAAACAAGATAATTGATATTACCTTTCTTTTCTTTTCCATCCTTTCTAAACAAGAGAAGAAGAATAACTCTTTCTTTCCCTTCCATCCCTTTACTTCTTTTTACTCTTTCATTCCTTTTCTTCCAAAGATCCAAGCATAACCTAAAAAAAAGAAAAGGGATGGAAGGAAAAGGAAGTGTTCTTTTTCTTCTCTTGTTTGGAAAGGATGGAAGGGAAAAGAAAGGTAATATCAATTATCTTGTTTGGATAGAAAGGAGAGAAAAGAAGGGAAGAATTATGTGACAATTATTCCCTTTAGAATAGGGATTTAAGAAGAATGAAAAATAGAAAATGAAGGGCTATTTTAGTCTTCCAAAAAAATATTACTTAAACATTTTTTTTACTCCCAACTTATCCCGATTTGATTTGAGGTTAACAAATTTACTCTTACCAAGGAAGAAAGAAGGGGAACCGATTACTCCCATTCTCTTTTCCCTCTTTCTTTTACCTTCCTTCCAAACTATGTAACTTATAATCTTTTTCCTTCTTTTTCTTTCCCTCCCCTCCATTCCTTGCCATCCAAACAGTCCCTTGCTAGTGCACCGTGTCTGAAATTTTGCCTTGCAACTACAGTAAATTGAATTAACGTAAGCCAGTTGAATTGTCAATAATGTTAATTGATAGTTACAACATTTGAAGCCAAAAGTTCACAATCAAGAGAGATATATAGATGGCCAGGAACACTAGCATGTTCTCTTCTTTGAACCTCCCTCGTTTGTGCTGGATTCAGCCTTGTTACCAGAAATTTTTGAACCCAAAATTTCACATGCTATCATCTAGTCTAGCTTCAATGCAGTCATGACAGATGCACCATCATGGAATTCAGCATGGGCATAACCGTTGAAGTCATCATTTTCGCATCAGTTAGAGGAGCTTTTACATCAGAGAAAAGCCTTTCCAAATCATCGATCCTCATTTATAAATCCCATAATAGATTTCCAACGTATATTCTGTTGTAGTCCTCCACAACCTCAGGTGCAAAATCTGATATTAGGGTGTGGTTGGCTTTATAAAGCTGCATCTTTAAATAAAATCCTCCCCTGAATTCTACTGGGTCAAAGCATTAATTAATGACAGGAAATTGAATGGGAAAATACTGAAGAGAAATTTGCTCACACATCAGCACCATCAAGAACTAAAACCCTTTGTGCAGCAGCTTGTCTGAAACAAGAAACAGATAATCACCTGATAAACCATAGATACTGGATGGTCAAGCTGTTCAGGTGCGAACAAGAAAAGTCTGTTTTGTATTGACAGAAATCTAACTAGAGCGACCACAAAAAACTACAGTTATGGGATGACCATTCTTTCCATCTTATTCTCTTCATATTGCAGCATCAAATTCATTGGAACAAAGATTACTATCTGATAAAAAACTTAGAATCATTTCATGGCATCAAATAAAACATGCATTGTATCAAAAATCTAGCTGAAGTTCATATGACTTTCCAAGTGTTGGCAGGCGAGCGAAAAAATTACCACAGTTATCAATCATACAAGCAAGATGACCATCATATAAAGCAATTTTGGTGCTGTCAGCTGAAACAAACTACATTCAACCTCATCTATTTGTTCAAAAATTCCATAGTCACACAATTGACAAGCTGTTGTCTGAATGCTCAGTAAGGAAACCCCACCCAAAAACTAGGGTCATAACAATAGATTATCAGTTTGACACTCTAAAATTTTTTATCATTCTTTTCAGAGAAGAAATAACAACTAAAGAAAGCAGTAGGTATGGTTACTGGATGGGTCCACCAAGGGTGTTCCATATAATTACTGTTGCAAGAAAAGTTTGAGTTTTTTGAGTCCAAATAAAACTCAACTTCCCAGAAGGTTAACATTTGCTCAGTCTCAACCTCCATCTTTCTTCCTACCCAACCTCTAAATGTCTAAACCGCTGCAATGGAACCACTTATATTAAATCCAAAACTGTCAAAGCCAAAAAGCACCCTTAATGTGACAAAAACCTTATATTGCATGAGACGCTAAGCACCAAAAGGCACTCTCCTAATGAAAGTAAAGCATTAATTTATGAACACATTAATAAACGCATGAGAAATGCGTATTATATGTACATGAAAACAAGACCAGTTTTAGCCAATTGGTTATCAAGTTTCAACATTAAAAATTATAATTCTCTTGAACAACAAAAGATTATATTTCACATCTTTCAAAATGTCACATCAAAATGATACTTCCTATATCATGTTTTCTAAACAAAATTCAACAAAAATAGATCATTGACAACCTGCATATCTTTAAAATTCAAATATAATAGCAAAATGCCACTTCTCAAAACATATTTCATATTTCTAAACAACACATAACACAAAAAAGTAAATCATTTGACATATGTTAGAGCAGCCTTTTATTATAAGGACTCAAATAGACCAAAATAACCCTTACAATAAAGCAAACAAAGCTCTAGAAAAAGGGGAAAAAGGAATAGGAAGAATAGTGTTGGCTACTAGAAAGGCATTTGCCCAAATGCCTCTCCCTCTGTCTCAAGCACTTGTCTAGGCATTGCCTTAGTAAAGTCGCCTCGCCTAGGGATTGTTGAGTCACTTTGGAGCTTCTTCACCTTGCCTAAGCACCTTCGACGACACTAAATCAGATCTCACCAATGCCATCTTACCCTAGCTTTGATGCCACCAACACCTTTACTTTCTTTGTAGTCAAATTTGCACTAGCCACCTGATGATGCTCGATCACCTCTCCTGGACGTCGGGAACGGAGGCGCTTCTCAAATCCTCGCTCGCGGGGCTGCCTGCAAGGAAGTCCTGGGCCGGAGGGGGCTTCGGCAGGACCCTTCGACGGCCAAGTTAGTGACGGAGGTCACAGCTGAAGAAGGGCTCGAGTGAGCCCTGTTTTGGATGGAGAAGAGGGGTCTCCGAGAGAAGGAATCCCTTTCGAGAGTTTAGATGGCAATTTTGGGGGTTATCGCGCGTACCTGTTTGTTGAGTGGATTTACCCTTTCATAGGGGTTGACATTGGCACGACCACGTGGGGTGGTGTGAAGTCAGAACGTCTGCAGAGCCCTTGCGTAAATCTGGACTGGTTGGTGGGTTACATCCCATCAGCAGCGGGGCTGTCGGGCGGTGCGCGTCTGGCGTTGTCGGGCGGTGCGTGTCAGAGAGGTGGATTCTTGAGCCGCTGGGGCTGATCTGGCAGGAACTGGGAGATCCCGACTTGTAAGGGCCGAGCCGGGTCGACCCGAGATGGCTGGGGCCAATCCCGCTGGCAAGACAGTGCCGGGGAGGGGTTGATGGACTTGGAGGCGCCGGGGCCGAGTCGGGCCGATCGGGATGGCCTTGGCCGACTCGGCGGAACTGGAGACGCCGGGGGAAGTTCAGGTCGGCGGAGTTGGAGACGCTGGGGCCGAGTCGGGCTGGCCGGGGATGGCCTTGGCTGACTCGGTGGACTGGAGACGCCGGGACTGAGTCGGGAAGGCCGGGGATGTCCTTGGCCGACTCGGCGGGACTGGAGATGCCGGGGCCGAGTCAGGCCGACCTGGGATGGCTTTGGCCGACTCGGCGGGACAGGAGACGCCGGGGCCGAGTCGGGCCGGCCGGGGATGGCCTTGGCCGAATCGGCGGGACTGGAGATGCCAGGGCCGAGTCGGGCCGGCCTGGGATGGCCTTGGCTGACTCGGTAGGACAGGAAACGCCGGGGCCGAGTCGGGCCGGCCGGGGATGGCCTTGGCCGACTCAGCGGGACAAGAGACACTGGGCCGCATGGGATGGATCAGGCGGGACCGGCTGGGAAGGAAGCGTCGGGGCCGGCTGAGAGGTGCCGGGTCCGGCTGGGATGGAAGCGCTGGGGGCCAACTTGGATCAGGCGGGGCTGGCTAGGATGGAAGCGCCGGGGGCCGACTTGGATCAGGCAGGGCCGGCTGGGATGGAAGCGCCGGGGCCGACTTGGATCAGGCGGGGCCGGCTAGGATGGAAGCGTCGGGGCCGACTGAGAGGTGCCGGGGCCGGCTGAGAAGATGTCAGGGCCGACTTGCTTGAAAAAGTAGGGGCCGGCTAGGAAGATGCCGGGGCCGCCTGGGTTGTGCTGAGGCCGCCTAGCTTGGAAGGTGCCGGTCTTGGAGGTGTCAGCCTTTGGGACCATCGGGTGTCGGCCTTTGGGGCCATTGGTCTTGGAGCCGTCGGTCTTGAGCTGTCAGTCTTGGAGGTGTCGGCCTTTGGGGCCGTCGGGTGTCGGCCTTTGGGGCCGTCGGTCTTAGAGATGTCGGCCTTTGGGGTCATCGGGTGTCGGCCTTTAGGGCCGTCGGTCTTGGAGCCGTCGGTCTTGGAGGTGTCGGCCTTTGGGGCCGTCCGAAAAAAATTTATTTTTCATGGGGTCAACTGGCCCCATCACCACCCATCATCACCATCTTTGTGAAGCAAACCTTAACATCTTGCTCAAGCAAACGGGACCACTTTACCTAAACAAAGGCTACTGTAGTTAAACCTCATAACCATACAGTTTGAAGTGATTTGCTTAAGATATGAGGTAATGATTGTTGCTTCTCCCAAGTTTCATTATGAATTACAAGAACTTACCCATTAGAAACTACAATAGACACCCATATATGCAAGCTGATTTTCCATAAGGCAGCCATTTCTGAATTCTCTCACTCTTAAACCATGCCTCTATCTAACAGCAATGCCCTTCCTAATGGACATACTCACCAAAGCATGCACACAGAGCATGGCTGAAAGTGAATTTAACACATGGTTTAATTGTGAAATTAAAAAATTTACATCCAAAATGAAACCATTAACCTCCCAAACCTCTTAGAAGCATTTCATGTGTTTTCATGTTTCACCATTGCAGCACTCGACTCCTTACCACCTCTACAGCCTTCCACTGAAACAACATGGCAGATGGTTCACCATGGCCAACTTTGGGAAGCCAAATACGAAAAGTCAACAAGATATTGCAGAAGATTGGACCAGAAGAAAGGAAAAATCTATCATAACACACAGAATAAATATATTGATGTCACATAGAAATAAATCATGCAAGTTTAAATGAGAATTATCTATAATTAATTACATGAAAGGGGAGAAGGGTTGTGGGAGCAACTGGATTCTGTCAATGGAAGGCAAAAATTCTAAAGGGTAAAGCACCTAAAGAAACTGTGACACTTAAAAAATTATATTAAGTTATAACACCTAATATCAATATATTCTAAATCCATGACTATGGTTGATAGCAAGTCACATGCATAGCAGCATAAGGTTTATATTGTTGTGTTGTCAACCAATTTCGAGCACCTTTCTAAAGAAAAACTACTACAAAAAGTGATTGTTGAAAGATATGTTGATGTTGGTTTTTCTCATTAAGCATATCAATTAGATATAATTAAGATAGTCCTATATTCGATATCGAGGAATTACGTGGATTCAAGATTTAAATTTATGATTAAGATAGACTTCCCTTAACCGTATTTCATTTGAAGCGCCCTCTATGATGGACATATAAGGTATAAAAAAAATAAAATGGGAAGATCCCTGCACCTGGTCTCTACGAGAAGTTTTATACCATCGCTATGAGAGACCATAAGGTGTGGAAGAGCCTTATTCTGATCTGAAGAAATCAATCCACTTGTGTGGATCAATGGCTGAATGTATTTATGTATTATTCATTGTTTATATTTTATCATATAAATTTATTGGTCCCATATTTTTGCATATTTGATATGCATATTATTTAGTCTGATAAACATGCAATAGGAATCAATATAATTTTAGTTATCATTTGGTATCAGAGCCTATAAAAATACCTCTGCTTTATTTATTGGGATTGTTTTCGTATAATCTACATTATTTTTGGGATCTGATAAAATCCCTGGGAAATAATTATTGTCTCATTTATTTGATAAAGAGAGGCAAGGCATTTTTGTTCTCTATTTCTCTCATCTAAGGATAGTCCAAAGGGAAGGCTACTGATAGTACCCTGGATTATTTGACTCAACGGATGTACGTATGGTAGGAATATTAGAGACGTACCAATAAAGAAGGCTACTGGTAGTATCTTGGTGCGTTTGATCTAACTACCTGCGTATCGAAAGAGTTAATAGATCATCAAGAATCATCAGAAAGGGCATTAGATTTGGTAAACTCTTAATATTCAGTTTTATTTAATTTAGTTTTATTTAAGAGCATCAGCAAGATCTATGCCATGAAGCATGCACATATCTATTCGCTCACCCTTTTGGATATAGTTTAAATAAAAAAAATCATAAAATACGTGGGATTAAGATTCTGGTATGGTGGTTAAAACTCAACTTTTTAAATTTGAGATCAAAGAATCCGTGGGATTAGGCTCTCTCCCATGATAGACCTATATCGCGCGATATGGGTATCATTAAAAAATATATATATTGGCTGCCACCACACCCACATGAAGAAAGGTGCTATTTCTATAGCCTAAGCCACACTCACATCTGACCCATGTCATTAAAAAATTATTCATAAAATTTAGAATATATGGGTATCATTAAAAAAAACTTGATGCAACCCATATTGCGTGGCAGCCTGGGCCACATCCACATCTGACCCATGTTGAGAAAATTTTTGGGATGATTGAGATATTTTTGAGTTGAATTAAACTATTGAAATTGGATGAGGATGGCAGGCTGCTGGCTCGTCATCAAATGATTGGACTGTTGGCTGGCCTAATTATGTTTAATTATATTTAGAATTTGTGTGTATATAAATTTTGTAAATTATGCATGCATTTTAAGTGACATAATTGAATATAAAATTTAAATAATGTCTAGAGTGATAAATATGATTTGAATAATTAAGGAGTAGCTATAGCATCCTTAATTATAAAATTGTATAATAAAGTTAATGAATCACATAAATAATAGATATTAATTATAATTAATTATATAAATATAATAAAATTTATCCTACAAAATTTTTGTTATATTTGTATAATTAATTAGGATAAAATATTAAATTATATTTTTCTAATCTATCCATAGAAATTAGAAAAAAAGGAACATAATTTTATAGTTTTGTCATACAGACTTAAGTGAATCTAATTGAATTAAAGCTTTAATTCACATGCAAGTTTTATGTCAGTAGATTCACTATTTTCTAAATGCATGATTTATATTGATAAAGAATTTTTATTAGCCTTAATTTTTGGTAATAAGCATGTATGTTTAATTTTGCAGTTATGCAATCTATAAATTTCTCTGATGTAAAATGTGACATACCTGAATTAAGGGGTAATAACTATAAAGTTTGAAATAAGAGAATTCTTCTTTATCTGGGTTGGATGGACATTTATTATGCTATAAGGAGGGATGAACCACCTCCAGTAAGTCAGACTAGCACTTTTAATGAGATTACGATTTATGAACGTTGGGAGCGATCTAATCGCTTGAGTGTAATATTTATAAAGAAAAAAATCTCTGTTGGTATATGTGGTTCAGTCGATAAGCATAAGAATGTTAGGAAGTTACTAAAGGCTATTGATGAGCAATTTAGAACTTCAGACAAAGCTCTTGCCAGTACCCTAATTTTAAAGTTCTCATCCCTGAGGCTCATTGGAGTGAGAGATGTGCGTGAGCACATTATGCAAATAAGGAACATTGTAGCTCAACTGAAGACTTTTAAGGTTAAAATGTCTGAGTCCTTTCTAGTGCACTACATTTTAAACATCCTTTCGTAGCAGTATGGACTATTTTAAGATATCCTATAACACACATAAGAAAAAATGATCAATCAATAAACTTTTGATCATGTGTGTTCAAGAAGAGTATAGACTGATGATGAAATTGGGTGAGAGTGCAATGCTGACTACATATAGAAAGGATTGGGCATAGACCAAGAAGAAGGGTAAAAGTAAAATACCATCCTAATCTGACATTAAGAAGGAATCCAAGTATTTCTTCTGTAAAAAGAAGGGACATATGAAGAAGGATTGTATCGAGTTCAAGACTTGGCTTTAAAAAAAGGTAAAACAACCTCACTTGTTTGTTATAAATCTAATATGGCTGATGTTATTTATAACACATGGTGGATTAATTCTTATTCTATAATCCATATTTGCAATACTTTGCAGGGTATGCAAAGCCTAAGGAAGCCAGTGGAAAGTGAGCAGTATATCTCTTCAGGAAACAAGATGCGCTCACATATGGAAGCTATAAAGACATACACTTTAGTTCTTAATAGTAGTTTTATTTTATATTTGGAAAGAATATTTTATATACCTAGTTTTTCTAGGAATTTAATTTCAGTTTCAAGACTTATACCTTTGAGTTATTCCTTTAACTTTTAGATACGTCTTCTAGTTTATATTATAAATCTGAACTTGTTGAAAATTATACTTGATGGTCTTTTCTATATTAATTTGTAAAATAATACCACTCATGACGTGATGCATGTTAGGGCTGGCATAAAAAGATGTGCTTCACTTTCTTCGACGGGCTTCGAACTTCTCTCTTTTCTTCTCCCTCCTTGACGATGACCTGGGCTTCTTCCGGGATCCTATAAGCTCTTTGACGTGCTCCCATTGCGGATTGACATCGCTACTTGCAAAGCCTTGAGGCGGATTCTTGGACTCCAAAGCAGCGAGGGATTCCACAGGGCAGAATCAAACTTCGCCTTGAACTTCTTGCAAGGTAACACCACCTCGAATGTAGGAAGAGGAGGAGAGGAGATATGGGGACGAAGGCATAAGGTGATCGAGGCTTGCGAAGGGAAGTGAAGAAGCAGAGCTTTCTCAAAGGGGAGGAGGAAAAAAAAGGATTGGTTTGATGGAGAGAGATCGAGTTCAGAACCAGGGGTGAGTAGACCCAGTTCTAGATAGCGAGTTAACTCTGTCCAGAGTGGTTGAAATTCTAACAACGAGCACTCCGAGGGGAACCGATGTCAACATAAATTTCAAACGAGAACCAGAATTGATGCTGTTGAGGTGGCGAGGAGGGGAATCTCGGAGTGAGAAAAAAAAAAAGATTAAAACATCCTTCCCAAACTATTTATCTTTTCAGCATTTTTTTAATATTTTGTACTTTTTATATATATAAGTTAGTTATTTTTTCATAATATTTAAGTATTTATAAAATAATAATACTATCATATTTTTTATTTTATATTAATTTTTATTATTTATTATAAATATCCATAACGACATACAAAAAATTATCATATATTTTATAGATTATAAATATACTTGCATTTGTATGTATGGTAGCTATATAATTATATTTATTTCTTTAATGATGTTCTATATAATTAATCCTATATGTTAATAGAATTAGTATTGAATTTGTTTATATTTACAGTTATATACATAAAACAAAGAATTAATAACATTTAAAAAATATAAAGAACATCTATACCGTGACATTAGTTTTGAACAAATTTTCTTATTTTACACATAAGATATCAAAAGAAAATCAGAGATTTATTAGAAGTAGGAAGAGTTGAGAAATTCATTTTATTTTAGAATTAAAAATGACAATCTTTTGGAGCCGTAAATGGTCATTAGATTGCCGCAATGGAATCCAAAGAAGATCAAGCAAGAATTGAATTTAGGTTAAAATAAGGAAAAGATTTAGAATAAATTGAGTAGATCATCGGATTAAAAGGTGAAGATGAGAATCTTATTGGATAATATTTGTTAGAAAACATTTGTTCTGTTTTACCATGGAAGAGCATTAAAGTCATTAGAAAGTAATGAACTTGCTAATCTTACATGAAGAAAGAAATCAAGATGCCATAAAAGATCAATGAAGAAGTTTTATCATTCGACTCTAGGTGCTTCATTTTCTTTTTTTCAATCTTGAATTAATGTCTTTAACCTAAAAAGTAATACTTAAAGAGAGATAAACTAGCATGCCAACTTATTTGGAAAAGTAAATCAAGAAATCTACTTTAAAAAATACCATTTCTTTAAGAATGCGTTGCAAATATGCTTTGTTAGTTAATCAACGATGAAAGTGATTCAATTTCAAATGTTAATAAATATTATGCAAACTTCATGGCCATTCATCAAGACACATGCTTTCCTCTTAAAAATCTAATGAGAGCGAAAAAAAAAGCAGTCTCTAGTGTAATATGGCAAATTAAACAAAGAAAAAGAGAATTATATTTATGAAGGTGATATATAATTACAAATTCTTTGATTGATATGTTAGATTCAAAAACCAAGGCGGTCAATAAAATTAGTTAACTTGCTCTACTAGACATATAGTGTTGAATATAACTTTTTAAGTCCATTATATGTGTTGGCTGTGTATTGTGTCTGGCAGATGGTGGCTACCTACTTGAATCAGACTGAGGCTAGAGTTATACTCTATGTCCTTAAGACAATTTCGTCCCGCAATGGTGCTCACGGTCAGTATGACGATTGTCTCCCAGGATACAACAGTCTCCTTTTGATGAAAGCAGCACTACAATTCACCAAAATAATCGAACCAAGAATGCAACTCTCTTTTCAATGCACTATTGCTATACTATCCTTAGGAAAGTATGCAAATGCCTAAGAGAGAAGAAAACAAGAATTGATTCAAATTGAACTCAATTCGGAATGGCTTGGGATGAATGAAATGCTTAGGTCTAGGGTCCTATTTATAGGTTTTTAGATGCCCTTTGGAAGCAACCTTATGCCTCTTGGAAGCAACCTTATGCCCCTTGGAAGCAACCTTACGAATTAAATTAATTCGAATTCTTTTGATCAAAGGATGTTTGATAAGCCCATTCACTTCGTGATTTTCAGATCATGTTATCAGATAAGCCTTTTCAGGCTGTGATCTGAAGATCTGAAGATCAGATAAGCCCTTTCATTATTGTGATCTGATGATCACGTTATCAGATAAGTCTTTTCACAATTGTGATCTGATAATCACGTTATCAGATAAGTCTTTTGACATGACTTATCTACAACCGTTTGATTGAAGGGACGCCTTATCATCAACGGTTCGATTGACTTATCATTTGATCGAAGGGACACCTTATCAACGGTCCTGATGGTCAACCGTTGACCGGTCAAACGTTGACTGGTCAACCTTGACCAATTGACTGGTCAACCTTTCAACGGTCAAATCATCAACGGTCATGATCAATCCTGATCAGCGATCACCAATGGTTGTGATCAATCCAAGTCATCGTTTGATCTCAGCCCCTCATCTCAATCCTGATCAGTTTCTACCGTCTGATCTTCATCATCAAAAAGATTAAAGCCCCTCAAGCTCCTCGCGACGATGCGTACGTGCGAAGTGCAAAGTGCGCCTACAAAGCGCCCATTGCGCCCTTCGCACACGCGTGCGCGTGCGCGTGCGCGTGCGCGTGCGCGTGCGCGTGCGCGTGCGCGTGCGCGAGGGTGATGCTTCGCATCACCCTCAAGCTCTCCTTCTATGGTGAGCCGAAGGAACACAAGCTTAAGGAGGAGGTTTCCATATAAGTGAACCTTCCTTCCTTGTTCTTTTCGATGTGGGACTAAATGTCCCCGCAATTTCTCATTCACATACATAAGGGGTTAATGGGCTTTCAAGGCCCATTAGGGTTTTCATGACCTATTTTGGCCCATTACCCAACAATCCCCCACATGAATGGAAATTGGACTCAGATCAAAGATTAGCAAAGATTGGCAAGGCAAACCCCCACATAAAAGGATTTTAATGCAAATGAATATGCAGACACACTAAAGAGAGTATAATGGGATGAAGTTGTATCGGGATAGGTAGCTTGTGGCTTTGAACCTTCCTTAGTGAGTTGTTATCGAGTTTACTTGCTAAAAGGTGAACGCGATGTCTTGAACCTTTCAGCGTTTTGTGTAAACTAAGACAATAACAATCACGCAACTTCTTCCCGAGCATTCTTGTGGTTCTCATGGTTGTGTTCATTTTGGCCCCGAACAACTCCTGGTCTCATGAGTGCTTCAGAGAATTAAACCTTAAAATTCTCATAGAATTGGCCCAGTTCACACTCACATAGGTGATTCTTATTAAGAGTATCCTGCTATACCCCACATGATGTTCATGTCATAAGAATCATTAAAAGCAATGCTTATCCTAGTACCTTTAGCAGGTAGCACCAATTATCATAGGAATGAGTAGGATTGTACATCCTTAGTGCTATCAAGTCTCTTCATAATTTAGTTGTCCCTTTTGAACCTAGATCTTGGGATCTCCAGTCAGCTAGGTTGGGTATCCACTATGAAGATTTTTCAGTTATAGGTTTTAAACCCATTCCCCTCGATAAACAGTTTACTTGATCTCTTGGTAACCCCTTTGTTAATGGATCCGCTAGGTTTTTCTTTGACTGAACATAGTCAATAGAAATTACACCAATTTCAAGTAACTGCTTAATGGTATTATGTCTGCGACGTATATGTCTAGACTTACCATTATATATCTTATTCTGTGCTCTGCATATTGCCGATTGACTATCACAATGTATGCATATTGCAGACACAGGCTTTGGCCAACATGGAATTTCTTCTAAAAGGTTTCGAAGCCATTCTGCTTCTTCAGCTGCCTTTTCTAAGGCAATAAACTCAGATTCCATAGTGGATCGAGCTATACATGTTTGCTTAGAAGATTTCCATGACACAGCACCTCCTCCTAAGGTGAATACATATCCACTTGTGGATTTTGTATCTTCTGTGTTAGATATCCAATTAGCATCACTGTATCCTTCTAATACAGCTGGATATCTTGAATAATGTAATCCATAACTTAGGGTATATCGCAGATATCTTAATACCCTTATTAGAGCTGTCCAATGATTTGGACCTGGATTACTTGTAAATCTACTCAACTTATTGACAGCATATGCTATGTCAGGACGAGTACAATTCATGACATACATTAAACTGCCAATTATACGTGAGTATTCCAATTGAGATATGGGTTCTCCAGTATACTTAGCCAAATGTAGATTAACATCTACAGGTGTTTTCACCGGGCTAGTATCATACTTTTTATACTTATTTAATATTTTCTCAATATAATGAGATTGAGATAATATTATTTCCTCAGATGTTCTAGTGATTCGAATCCCTAGTATAACATCTGCAACACCCATATTTTTCATATCAAAATGTTTGATCAACATTTTCTTTGTCTGTTTAATCATTTCAGTATTACTACCAATGATTAACAGGTCATCTACATATAAGCAGATTATCACATACCCTTCAGATAGGGATTTGGCATATATGCATTTGTCGCATTCATTTATTTTGAATCCATTTGATAACATTACATTATCAAATTTTATATGCCATTGCTTAGGTGCTTGCTTTAATCCATATAAGGATTTAACAAGTCTACACACCTTCTTTTCTTTTCCTGGAACAATAAATCCCTCAGGTTGTTCCATGTATATTTCCTCATCTAATTCACCATTCAGAAAAGCAGTTTTAACATCCATTTGATGAATTTCAAGATTGTTAATGGCTGCAAAAGCGATTAACATTCTTATAGATGTTATTCTACTTACTGGTGAATAGGTATCAAAGAAGTCTATACCTTCTTTCTGTTTGAAGCCCTTAGCCACTAATCTGGCTTTATACTTGTCAATTGATCCATCAGCTTTAAGCTTTTTCTTAAATATCCACTTGCACCCTAAAGGTTTCATACCAGATGGTAGGTCTACCAACTCCCAGGTATGATTATGCATGATGGACTCAATTTCATTATTGACAGCTTCTTTCCAAAAGGGTGCTTCTGGATTAGACATTGCCTCTTTGAATGTCTGAGGTTCATCTTGTAACATATAAGTTACATAATCAGGACCAAAAGACTTTGCTATTCTTGGTCTCTTACTGCGTCTAGGTTCATCTTCAGGATATTCATCCTGATGACTACTACTAGCAGTATTATCATAATAAGTTCTTTTATTTGAACTTATTTCTAATTTCCTTTTACTTGGAAATATATTTTCAAAGAATGTTGCATTCCTTGATTCCATGATTGTATTTATCTGTATATCAGATATATCTGATTTATGTACTAAAAAGCGATATGCACTACTATTATGTGCATAGCCGATAAATATACAATCAACAGTTTTAGGTCCTATTTTGACCTTTTTGGGGTCCGGAATAGCTACTTTAGCTAGACACCCCCACTCTTAAGTAATTGTAGGAAGGCTTCTTTCCTTTCCATAACTCATATGGAGTCACTTCCTTCTTCTTAAGAGGTATCTTGTTAAGAATATGATTTGCTGAGAGAATTGCTTCTCCCCATAAATTCTGCGGTGTACCAGAATTTATTAACATAGCATTCATCATTTCTTTTAATGTGCGGTTTTTACGTTCCGCAATTCCATTAGATTGAGGTGAGTAAGGAGCAGTAGTTTGATGAATAATGCCATGCTCCTGACAAAATTCGTCAAAAGGTGCATCATATTCACCACCTCTGTCACTCCTTATGGCCTTAATCCTTTTTGCCAAGTTGATTTTCAACTTCATTCTTATAACATTTAAACACTTCTAAAGCCTCATCTTTAGACTTTAGTAGATACACATAGCAGTATCTTGTTGAATCATCTATAAATGTTATAAAATACTTTTTACCTCCTCTAGTTTGAATTGACTTTAAATCACATAGATCACTGTGAATTAAGTCAAGAGGTTCAGTATTTCTTTCAACTGATGGAAATGGTGTTTTTGCTAACTTAGCTTCAACACACACTTCACACTTGTAATGTGGATCGATTTCATGATTAGGTAATAATTCTAATTTCATTAATTTTCGTAATGAATTAAAATTTACATGTCCTAATCTATCATGCCATAGACAAGAAGAGTCAACCATATAAGCAGAAGAAGATGCTTTATTCATTTCAAGGTTTCTGTGTACAGTCATTACATTGACCTTGAATAAACCATTATTCAAGTAACCCCTTCCTATAAATATACCCCCCTTTGTGAGTACAAATTTATCAGACTCAAAAACCATCCTAAAGCCATGTTTGCTTAGGAGGGAGCCTGATATGAGATTCTTCCGGATGTCAGGGACATGTAGCACATCATTCAGTAGAAGCTCCTTGCCAGATGTCATTTTCATAACAATGCGGCCAATTCCTTCTATCTTGGATGTCGCGGAGTTACCCATGAACAGATTTCTGCCATTGATAGGAGTATATGATGAGAACATACTCTTATCAGAGCAGACATGTCTGGTAGCTCCAGTGTCTATGTACCACTCATTTGCTTTGTCAACCATGTTTGCTTCAAATACAACAGCTGACAGCATCATCTCGGATATCTCTTTGGATAGGGATTCAGTCATGTTGACCTCTTTCTTTTCTTTATCCTTGAAACGGCAGTCCTTGGATTTGTGTCCTTGCTTACCACAAACAAAGCACTTTCCCTTGAATTTATATTTCTTTGGATTGCCCTTCTTCTGTTTAAAGCCTTCGCCTGGAAACTTGCGTTTCTTCTTCCCTTCTATGAGGTTGGCCTTGGCTCAGCAGGTTGTCCTCCTGCCTTCTTTTCTTGGCTTTTATTGTCCTCCTCGATCCTTAGGCGGACAATAAGATCTTCAAGTCCCATCTCCTTTCGCTTGTGCTTCAGGTAGTTCTTGAAGTCCTTCCATAATGGTGGTAGCTTCTCTATGATAGCTGCTACCTGAAATGACTCGCTAAGAGACATTCTCTCTGCATGTATCTCATGCAGGATGATCTGGAGCTCTTGGACTTGCTCCATAACTGTTTTGTGGTCGACCATTTTGTAGTCTAGGAACCTTCCAACCACAAATTTCTTGTGTCCAGCATCCTCTATTTTGTACTTTTTATCTAGGGATGCCCATAACTCCTTGGCAGTAGCAATACTACTGTACACATTGTACAGGGTATTGTCCAGACCATTGAGTATATAATTCTTGCAAAGGAAGTCTGAGTGCTTCCATGCCTCTACCGCAGCAATGACTTGCTTGTCGGTCTCCCCTTCCTTCAGGACAGGCGGATCTTCATTCAATACTCTGACTAGATTCNAAAAAATTAATTTGCTTAACTATCAATTACAATATATTAGATAATAATTGATATAATATAAGAATATATATTTAATAATATATATTACCTGGTGTGGAACAAACATGTGTACGATAGATGTAAGCGCTCAATGTGCTCTCTCATAGAATCCATCGCTGCTCTATCGGCGGCACTCCTCGTCGCATCTCCTCCATCTCTGCTCTATCATCGGCACTCTTCGTCGCATCTCCTCAATCTCATGCTCAAGTCTGCGAACATCTGTAGAATCTGCAGCAACACGTTCATTTCTATTCATCTCAGATAACTGAGTGGGGGTGACTCCAACTCCATAACCCCTCACTCGACCATAGCGCTCTGGCCCCATCAGCTCCGTAAACACCTCGGCCTCAATACGACTACTCTGTATAGAGTCATCAACACGCTCAGCAATAAGAGCTGTAGCTCTTTCCTGTATTAATTTAAAAAAATTAGTTAGATCTTATTGAATATAAAATTGAATTAAAATCGTTGCATGAAATAAATTGTAATAAATAATTACATATAAGTCCCTTGACTCATCTCGGACAAAAGTGCCATCACGGTGAATATGAGTCATTCGATAAAACTCCACCTCACCAGGTTTCCGTCCATGCTCATCCATCTACAAGAAATATTACATTTTTTTAAAACTAAATTTTATATTGATAAAACTAAGTTGTTCGTTCATGCATTTATACCTACATACACACATTGTTCATGTCAATGTAAAAACATGTGAAACATTGCTAAAGATTGGAGAAGACGGAGACTAAACTGAAAATTACATCAAAATTATCCTGTCTTTCCCCATTCTTTTCATCAGTTTCATTTATATGAGCTGCTTAGTTAAGTGTAAAATGTTGGTGCTTGTATCATGAAGTGCTTGTTATGAAGACAAGTTTTGATGCCACTTTTCCCCTCTTGAAGTGCCATTTTCATTTTTAACTCTCATGTGTTTTCCTATCATTCATAAGCTGGAGTTGCTGGGGCCTAATTGTCTTGCTCTCTTATGTGTTACCAGCAAGAATGTGAGGAGCTGGCAAGGGGAAGTGAGGAACTATTAGATACTACTATTTAGGACTTTGCAGAAAAGCTTTTACTAACATCCGCATCTTATTATGCTATAACTAATGAAGGTGAATAAATGGTAATGACTTTATCCACTTCCAAAACTATCTTAAATTTTGAATCCATGAGGTCCCTCCTGAAATTTAGATGCCGTACTGCACCTTTCTTCTATTGCAATGATCTTAGGTGATCCCTGAGGAAGGTATTGATATGGAACTCCCTAGGATCGACACAAGAACCGTGAAGAGTAGATCCTTGCGCACGAGATCTTCAAGAACCCCAAGATCAATTCGGTTTCAACCCCCCTAACTGGGTTAGATTCCTGGTTGGTTAAGGATTGATCAAAGATTCAGAACAAGGAAAAACTAATTTCCAAACCCCGAATTTCGAAACACTCCACAAAGAATTGATCAAGTTCTTTGAATGTTTCCTATAGATGCATTCACGTCAAGAATACAGGAAAAAGCCAAAAGGCGGCTAGGTTTTTCTCTCCCAAAAAAATCGTCCTGCAACTCGTTACAAATTTAGTTTAAATAGTCTCACTTTCAGACTGGGCTAACGAACTAAAGTCCAACAACTCATAAGCCCAATTATTCAGAAATAACTAAACTTAAGAATAAGCTAACCAAGCCCATTACAGATGTAAACCAAACATAGATTAAACATGGCTTGATCAGACATGGACCCAAAGATTGGCCCATCAGTCCAGCTTCTATCGACACCATCAGATCCTGTAGATGCCTAATCATCAGCTGCTGAAACCTCTTGGCCCGAGAACGAGTAATAGGCCCAGGAGGCAAACTGACTGAACTGGACGAACTGGAGGTCGAATCAACACCAGAAACGCCACCAACATAGACGTCTTGGACTTGTGCTCCATCGTCTGCAACGTCGTCTCTTCCCTGCACGGCGTCACCTCCTCCTTGCGCGGCGTCTTGATCATCACGTTGTCTTCCATCCGTAATAGCTCCCCCTTCTTAAAAGGATTCGTCCACGAATCGTCAGCACCACCTACATCAAAAGGACTCAAGTCAGTAACATTAAATGAAGTACTGACATTGTACTCACCTGGAAGATCCACTCTGTAGGCATTGTCATTGATTCGCTCAAGGATCTGAAAAGGTCCATCACCACGTGGATTGAGCTTAGATTTCCGTTGAAGAGGAAATCTCTCCTTCCTGAAATGTACCCAAACCCAATCACCAGGATGGAAAATCATAGGCTTGCGTCCGCGGTTCACACGAGACGCGATTTTCACGTTCTGTTTCTCTATACGATCCTTACCTGTTTATGTAATTTTTGTACGAATTCGGTCTTAGAAGATGCATCTGTACTAATAAGTTTATTAGAAGGCAAAGGCAAAAGATCAAGAGGGGTGGACAGATTAAAACCGTAAACTATCTCAAAAGGGGAACATCTAGTTGTACTATGGACAGCACGGTTATATGCAAATTCAACAAATGGTAAACAATCTTCCCAAGTTCGAATGTTCTTATCAATTATAGACCTAAGAAGTGTAGTCAAAGTTCTATTAACTACTTCTGTTTGTCCATCTGTTTGGGGATGACAAGTAGTAGAAAACATTAGCTTAGTACCCAGCTTACCCCATAGAACTCGCCAAAAGTGGCTCAAAAATTTAACATCACGATCACTAACAATGCTATGAGGAATGCCATGCAAACGCACCACCTCCTTGAAAAATAAATCGGCAATGTATTTAGCATCATCAGTCTTGTGACAAGCAATAAAATGAGCCATTTTGCTAAACCTATCAACCACAACAAAAATGCTATCATTCCCACGCCTGGTCCTAGGTAATCCTAGCACAAAATCCATAGACAAGTCAGTCCATGGAGTGTCAGGGACAGGTAATGGACTATACAAACCATGTGGTTTCAAACGTGATTTAGCCTCCCTACAAGTAATACAATGTTCACACAATTTATGCACATCATGCCGCATGCCAGGCCAATAAAAATGTTCTATTAAAACATCATAGGTTTTATTAATACCAAAGTGTCCCATTAACCCCCCACCATGTGCTTCCTCAACTAACAACTCACGCAATGAACAATAAGGAATACACAATCGGTTTCTACGAAACAAAAACCCATCAAACAGATAAAAATCATCTGAAGCATGCCCACTCAAACAAGATGCATATGAGTCACGGAAATCAACATCAGAAGGATACAATTCTTTGATAAAAACAAACCCTAACAATCTAGTATTGAGGGTGTTCAGAAGTGTGTACCTTCGCGACAGTGCATCCGCAACCACATTTTCCTTACCTTGTTTATACTTGATAACATAGGGAAAAGTTTCAATGAATTCCACCCACTTCGCATGTCTATGATTCAGTTTGTCTTGCCCCTTCAGATGTTTCAAGCTCTCGTGGTCAGTGTGAATAACGAATTCCTTCGGCCATAAGTAATGCTGCCACGTTTGCAGCGCACGCACCAGTGCAAATAGCTCTTTGTCGTAAGTCGGATACTTCAAGGCAGCTCCGTTCAGCTTCTCACTGAAATACATGAGTGGTCGCTGATCCTGCATCAAAACCGCTCCTATACCTACACCACTTGCATCACATTCAATTTCAAAAGTCTTAATAAAATCAGGTAAAGCAAGTAAAGGTGCAGAACATAATTTATTTTTAAGGAGTAAGAACGAATTTTCCTGTGCTTCACCCACTGAAAAGGAACGTTTTTCTTCACAAGTTCATTGAGGGGTGCGGCAATTGTACTGAAATCTTTGATGAACCTCCGGTAAAATCCTGCCAAGCCGTGAAAACTACGAAACTCACTGACAGATTTCGGTCTTGGCCATTCCCTAATAGCATGAATTTTTGATTCATCTACAGCAACTCCTTTACTAGATACTACAAAACCGAGAAAGTTAACATGCTCCAAACAAAAACAGCACTTTGATAAATTGGCATATAACTTTTCCTGTCGCAGTATTTCTAGTACTCTACGTACATGCATCAAGTGGTCATCCAAACATTTAGAATATATGAGAATATCATCAAAATAAACCACTACGAACTGCCCTAAATACTCATGTAAAACATGATTCATTAAACGCATGAAAGTACTAGGTGCATTAGTAAGTCCAAACGGCATGACTAACCATTCATATAGCCCATACTTTGTTTTAAATGCCGTTTTCCATTCATCACCCACATTCATTCTAATCTGATGATACCCAGACTTAAGATCTATCTTTGTAAATATGCTAGAACCATGCAACTCATCTAACATATCATCTAGCCTAGGTATTGGATGACGATACTTTACCGTGATTTTGTTGACGGCACGACAATCTACACACATCCTCCAACTGCCGTCTTTCTTGGGCACAAGGATGACAGGCACCGAACAAGGACTCAAGCTCTCACGAACGTATCCCTTCTCCAGCAACTCCTCCACTTGCTTCTGGATCTCCTTGGTCTCGCTAGGATTCGTCCGGTAAGCGGGTCTGTTTGGAATGGCTGCTCCAGGTATGAAGTCAATCTGGTGCTCTATTCCTCGGATGGGAGGCAGTCCTTTTGGTAGCTCTTCAGGAAACACATCTCCAAATTCCTGCAAAAGCTCATCAAAACCACTAGGCACAACAGAAAGTAAGTGGTCAGTAGAAATAAAAGCCCCTTTGCACAAAAATACAAAGATAGGCCCTCCTGTAGACAGTGCACTCCTCACATCACTTGACCTAGCTATAAGACTCACATTCTTGCCATTTTTCTTTTCAATTTTCTCCTGTTTTACATTCTTTTTGCATTCGGCTTTTGTACTACCCTCATTTTTTTTTCTCTCAACTTTTGCTCAGCTTCCACTCTCATCCTATCTAATTGACATTGATCTTCATAAACTTCCTTGGATGATAGCGGTGTCAGAGTAGTTTTTCTTCCATCTTTGACAAAAGTGTATCTGTTAAGGTATCCATCATGGGTAGTCCTCCTATCAAATTGCCAAGGTCTCCCTAACAAGATATCTCCAGCATGCATTGGCACCACATCACATAAGACCTCATCAGAATACTTGCCAATAGAAAAATTCAGTAAAGTCTGCCGATTTACCTTAACCTCTCCACAGTTGTTAAGCCATTGCAGCTTATAAGGTTTTGGGTGTGGTGTAGTGGACAACCCCAATCGACTTACCAGAAAGCTGCTCACCACATTTGTGCAACTCCCACTGTCAATAATGACACTGCATGCTTTTCTCTGGACATGACACCTAGTATGGAATAAGTTGTCACGTTGCTCCTCATGACAATCCTCCTTCAGTTGTGTACTGAGTGCACGCCTAGTAACCAGCAATTCTCCCCGAATAGGTTCTTCAATGCTACCATCACTACAATCTTCTAATTCGGGCATCTCATCATCTTCCTTACCCATACCAGCGTCCTCCTCATCAGTTACCACTTCTCCATTTCGAATAACCATTGTTCTCTTATTAGGACATTCTTTGCTGATGTGCCCTACTCCCTGGCACTTCCAACACTTAATATCTCTATTCCTGCCTTTCTGCTCTTCCACCCTCACTTTATCTTTGGCAACCACTTCGACTTTGCCTCTATTAGGTTCGAAACTTCTGTTACCGAATCGCAACTCTTGCTTCCCTTCTTTCTTCCAAAAAGAATTACTAGTAGAGGTTGGTTTCGAATTGTATCTCGCTGCCCCATGATTCTGAATTTGTTTTTCTATCTTAAGCGCAAGGTGAACCATCTCCTCTAGTTCTACATAGGGCTGAAGATCCACCCTATCAGCTATCTCTCGGTTCAAACCCGCCAGAAATCGTGCCATAGTAGCTTCCGCCTCTTCCTCTATCCCGGCACGAGTCATGATCATCTCCATCTCCTTATAGTACTCATCAACACTCCTACTTCCCTGTCGAAGAGTCTGTAACTTCTGAACTAATTCCCGATGGAAATGCCTAGGAACAAATCTCTTCCTCATTACCGATTTCAATTCATGCCAAGTAGTAATAGGATACTCCAAGTTCCTCCTTCGACTAGTCACGACTTGATCCCACCAAGCAATGGCATAATCCGAAAACTGAGTGACTGCCAGCTTAACCTTCTTATCCTCACTAAACTGGTGACAGTCAAAAATCAACTCTACCCTCTTTTCCCACTGCAGATATGCCTCAGGATCAGATTTACCCTGAAAATGCGGAATCTCCATTTTAATATTTCCCAACCCTCTATCTGCAACTTCTTCCAATCCTCTATTTCTACCTACATAGGGCTGATCCTGCCAACGACCTCTACCCCTTCGAGGACCACGACCTCCTCTACCGAAACCTCTAGGACGTCGCATGCCATAATTGCCGACATTTCCCTCCTCAGGGTATCCGAAATATTCATCAACCGAACCATCCTCCTGATATAATTGTCTATTTCCTTCCTCCTCCGGTACTACATTGGTTTGAGACGCCCCCCGCTCTACTGCTTGCAGTCTCAAATCCATCCTTTCCAGGGTCTCTCTCATAGCTTCCATTGCCCTAGTAAACTTCACTACCTCACTTCCCTGCTCCCCTCGTATTCTACCCTCATTACTATTACCTCCCCCGCAGTACTACCTTGATGAGACATAGCTGCACTGAAAAGGTTAGTAGCAATAAAAGCAAAATAATATCAAGACCTCACCAATAACTCCCTCACGTATTTTCACTCAATTCAAAGAAAGTTGTTCATTCGGTTTCCCTCAAGTATAATGGAAATCACACAAGGTTATCTCACACCTCTCAAGCTAATTTCCTTATATTCTTAAATGAATCACTCTACAAGAAACAACTTCAAAGATTTGATAATATGGAGTATGCCGAAACACAAGGAAATAAAAAAAAAAAATTTTTTTTTTTTTTAAAGATCTACCGCCACTATGACTCTTTTTTTTTTTTGATGAGTTCACACACTGCCCACTTTTTGACGCGAACAACAATGCTTACTTAGGCGAAGGTGCCCGGTTACTCGGTGGGAAACCAATGTTCTAAACCCTTTTTTTTTTTTAAAGCAAATTCAATCACAAACTTGTGTACCAACAAGAGGTAAACAGCAAAAAAAAAAAAAAATTGAAGGGAAGGATAAGCACAGAAAGAAAGTTTCGCGGATAAAACCTGATCTAGAGCCAAGGCTCTGATACCAAAATGATATGGAACTCCCTAGGATCGACACAAGAACCGTGAAGAGTATATCCTTGCGCACGAGATCTTCAAGAACCCCAAGATCAATTCGGTTTCAACCCCCCTAACTGGGTTAGATTCCTGGTTGGTTAAGGATTGATCAAAGATTCAGAACAAGGAAAAACTAATTTCCAAACCCCGAATTTCGAAACACTCCACAAAGAATTGATCAAGTTCTTTGAATGTTTCCTATAGATGCATTCACGTCAAGAATACAGGAAAAAGCCAAAAGGCGGCTAGGTTTTTCTCTCCCAAAAAAAATCATCCTGCAACTCGTTACAAATTTAGTTTAAATAGTCTCACTTTCAGACTGGGCTAACGAACTAAAGTCCAACAACTCATAAGCCCAATTATTCAGAAATAACTAAACTTAAGAATAAGCTAACCAAGCCCATTACAGATGTAAACCAAACATAGATTAAACATGGCTTGATCAGACATGGACCCAAAAGATTGGCCCATCAGTCCAGCTTCTATTGACACCATCAGATCCTGTAGATGCCTAATCATCAGCTGCTGAAACCTCTTGGCCCGAGAATGAGTAATAGGCCCAGGAGGCAAACTGACTGAACTGGACGAACTGGAGGTCGAATCAACACCAGAAACGCCACCAACATAGACGTCTTGGACTTGTGCTCCATCGTCTGCAACGTCGTCTCTTCCCTGCACGGCGTCACCTCCTCCTTGCGTGGCGTCTTGATCATCACGTTGTCTTCCATCCGTAATAGTAATGACATAGGAAAGGTGAAACAGTACAAAAGAAAGCAACTAGTCTATCAAACTCCCAAAACTCATGTTCCTCTACTTCAAACCTTGAAGCTATTAAGATTGTGCACTCTATCAGCTCCTGCTGTCCATATATATTATCTTGAGAATTAGGGCTGTAAGTAGACCACGCCATTCACAACTAGCTCAGGCTTAGCTTAATAACAGGCTTCTTTAAGCTCATCTGATTAAGAAATAAGCTAAGCTCAAGCCCCATTTTAATGCTCTAGGCTTGCAAAAACTGGTGGAGGCCTGAGCTCAACTTCAAGCCCATTCATTAGAAAATGTATGAAGCCTGAACATTTTGCAGTTAAGCTAATCTAGATCATATTTCCATTTAACATAAGAAGCCAAGCCTGAGCTGCCAAATTCTGGTTCAACTATTTCGCAGCCCTATAATTCTGGTTCAACTTATTCGCAACCCTATTGAGAGGCACATCAAGCATCAATGTTGGCATTATCACAAGATCATATATTTGAGATGATGGTGAGTGTTTTTGGTTACCAAAATCCAAAGAATTTGACATCCTGGACCAACAGAGTTTGCTTTTCTACATAGAGAAAGTGGTCGTTGTAGATTTGTATTGTCATGTAGAATCAAGAAGAAGAGGGAGCCTCTTCGGGACTCAAGTTGAGAATTCTGAGAAAATGCTCTGGGATTCTTTTCAGTGATAATTAATTTGGTTCTTGAGGATCCTTAAATTCCTTGATAGTATTATGTTATCCAAGCAAAGCATTATTTGTTAAATACTTGCGTATTCTGGTTGTACTGCAGAAAATTTAAAAAAATAAAAATTGCATGTCAAGTGAAGATAGAGAAAGAGAAATGCAAAACAATTGCTGAAGCTGAATCAGAACAACTTCAGAATGAATTGGAAGATAGACTTCTAGAGGAACTCCTGCTTCGTGAGAAACTAAGATAAGTGCCGTTTCATTTCACTATACCAATATATGTGCCGTTTCATCTCACATATATTCTATACAAAGTTCCTCTATGAAATTGACCTCTAACATATTCCCTACGTCGAACCTTTGTATATAAGAGGACTAATAACAACTAATAACAAACAAAACCAGATCACTCTCAATTGAGATGTTGTACCGTTAATGTCAATCTAAAGCTATATACATAGAATGAATATGCTGAGTAATGTGTTAACTGAATCCTGAATTTTATATTTTCTGAATTTTATAGTTTCTGAAACAAGTAAATGATTTGATATAAAAAATATAAATTTTTAGTTTAAGGAACATACGAACTCTTGTCTGACTCGCGCATAACTCTTGGATCCCGATGTATGGGGAACAGACAGAGATGCTCGTGCAGCTTTACCAATATTAGAATATGTCTACAAAATTAAATAAATATACTTATTATATTTTGAAAAAAAAATATTTTAAAGTATCTTAAATTATTAAATAACAACATACCTGTCCCCTCTCGGAGAACCAGTAATGAACCAACTCCATCCACTGATGAGGGGGTACATCAGGAGGACAAGTACCAACTACTTGCTCCTCGGTCATACCTGGCAACTTGTACTTCATCTTCAAATATGCCTTATATTCTTTTCATTTTCGGTTTAGAGACTTCAATACAAAATCATGAGTGGATGGAGGTAGTACAAACTTAGACTACAAAACAATTTAATTGTTAAGTCTAATAATTGACTTAATTAAAATAAAATAAGCTGTTTGTAAATTAAAAAATATAAAACAAAGCATAATATAACAAGTATACAAAATAAGAAATGTTTAGATTCAAATTTTTACCTGCACAACTCGTATAATCTCAACTTTATACGTTGGAAGCATGTCATTCCATTTTGCATAACTTAATGGACATAGCTGATGCCTCCGTGCAACTGACCCTAAAAAGGAACTCAATAAGCTAGCGGCTTTTTTAATTGGTTGCCCCAGCTGATTGCACTCAACCACTATCTGCTCACCCTCACGCATCTGCCAGACATCCCGAACTAACATGGATCCGCGTCTGCGTGTAACCCTCCCAGATTCGTCTGCATAAAAATAGATATGCATGTGTAAACTATAGTAAAAAGTGTAAAGATATTTTATCAAACTAAATAAACAAATAAATTACCCTGAATGTGTAGCTCATCATCTCCTACATCGACAATAGGATCATGATGCTCAGAAGATGGACCTCCTACACCAATAATAGGATCATGATGCCCAGAAGATGATGGACCTGCTGAAGAACCAGCATGAACCTGCTGTGATGAAGCAGAAGTGCGACCCTCTGTCCGTGAGCGCGGCATAATGTCACCTATCATTTACATCAGAGTAAGAGTTAGTGAAAATAAATATTAAATATATATATATTAAACAAAGGGGTAAGAGTGAGTTTTTTTTTTATTGAATCCTAAGTAAGAAAAAGGAGAAAGATGAAGATTAAAGAGTGCAAATTTATATGTATGTGCTGGTATGATGACATGTTTAGCAAATCGAAATGAAGATGTCAAACATGTGAATACAATATTATGCATGCATGCAATCTAAGAAACTACATCCACATTTCATATTCTAAAAGCATATTTATATCTGTCAACTATTACCTAAAACAATAAAGCTTGGTGTGGTGATATGAAATGCACTAATAATAATATCATTCTCATTTAAAAATCAGTGTTTCCTTAAAGGCAGGTATAATTGCAGAAAAGGTGGCTTGGTGCGCTCCTACCATTGTGAAGTCCCCAAAGGATTAAATGTACGTAGCCTTATCCCACACGAGCAGAAAGATAGCTTCCATATTTTAAAACTATGACAGTTGGGTTATCATGGAACAACCTTACCATTGCACTAAGGCCCACCCTGATAGTATAATTGCAGAGCTTCCTTTAAATCTAGGATGTATAGCTAACAACCATGAACATCAATCATCCCTTGCTGTCTCATACAACGTAAGAGAGACTCAATGTACTCCAATGTTGAGTACATCGTGCGATTTTCTAGTCCTAGAGAGTAATGTCAGTGTTATCATTCCCATGATTTAGTAGTCTGCACAAACGTATAGAATTTTGTTTCAAAGGAACATGCAAGATGAGGTTCTGTCAGAAAGATGAAAATAGGAAAATAAGATTTTTTTTTTCTTTTCTTTTTTGAGAATAGTGTGTGAGAGAAATTGTCCCCCACCAAAATTTACTTAAAATCAGATATTCTATTGTAATTTTTTTTTTTTTAGCTTCTCTCCTTCCATACGTGCTATATGTATACGTTGATAAATTTGTCTCAAGTCTTCCTCTTACTAATTGAAACTTTCTTTCTTCTCTAATATGACCATATCTTGAAAATATTAGGTGGCAGACTATCTTTCCCTGGGCTCTTTGCAATACAACTTAAAATAGGCTTTGAAAACAAGCAATGTGGCTAAGAATATTAGAACAAAGTTATTAGACGCCAATGACCTATACACCTCAATCAAGAATATCAGCCACTGCTTGAATGACAGGACATTCTTCAATCAAGAAAATCAGCCACTAATTTTGGGTTAGGCCATAGGTTTGTGGGAAACAAACTCATTAGATACAAAACAAGGCTTGTGGGAAACAAAACAAGAATTTTATGGACAGAGAAAATATGTACCTGTATTAAATGTTGAAATGGGATACTTGCCAATTTCAACATTTAAGGTCTCAAACAAAAATGAGAAAATACGTACCTGTACCTGTATCCCAGATTGCAAGCTTCAATCGTTTCTCCCCAATGTCAACAATATTTACCTTAAAATCAACACCTAATGGAAGAAATGGAATGACAGAAGAATCTAAGTCCATTCAACAAACAAAGTTTAATTCTAGAATGAAACTTACCAATCATGCTTATTAAAAGTAAATCCAGACAGGTAGAAAGAAGGCTGAAACAAAAGAGTTTTTATAAGCCAGAAGAAATCTGGATATTGAGAGTACGGCCGAGGTGCATCACAAAATTTCTAAGAAAGTCCATTATAGTACAAAATTTAATACCAACAATAAGAATCAAGCATTATCATTTCTTCAAATTCTGTCCTAACCAAGGATACCGTCGCATGTATGTCATCAACCGGTACAAAATTGAATGGCATTGAATGCGTAAAGTGTCATCATCTTCATCATCTTCCAACTGCTTTCCCATATCATATAAGTCCCTCGGTTTTGTTTTAATAATAGTAGCCAATCTTTATCTTTTTCATCTTGTACAAAAAATACTTGACGAGCTTGAGAAGAAAAAATGAATGGATCATCCTTCAATAAGGCACCAGTATGTATCAACCTTGTAAAATTTACAAGTGTAAATCCATTTGTATCCTTCTTTAAACCCCTTGATGAGTTTATATCTACCCAGTCACATCTAAATAATATGACTTTAAAGATTCCGTAGTAATCTAACTCATAAATATCTTTTAGTGCACCATAATAAGTTTTTCCATCTGCTTCCACCATAACACCGCTATTTTGTGTTTTCTAAATTTCTCACGATCTTTAGTATGGAATTTAAAACCATTGATTATGAAACCATTATATCTATTGACAACTTTGTTAGGTCCTCGAGCCAAGGCTATTAATTCAGCTGAAAAATTTCTCTCCATCATCATTGATACCTAGAAAATAAAAGGAATGTTAACAGGTTATTTGATACTAAATCTATACATATATTCTCTAAGTATATATCAAACCTGTTTTGAAAGCCATTCAGGAAATAACTCGACTAACCATCGCTGTTCAATCCTTGGATTAGGTCGAGTGCCATGATTAGCTTGTCGTTGAGACATTAAAAATTCGCTGCATAAAATTTACTTTATTCATTTAGAACAAAAAATAAGATATGATATTTAAACGTGAAATGCAATAGATCATACTGACCTACGATAGTCAGATATTATTTCACTATGGAGTAACACATAACGATGTGCTTGTGCCATTGATTTAGGATCCAATACAATAGTTTTAGTTTTTCCCAAGACTCTACCTGCAGTTGAAAACTTATACAATTCTGCATTATGTACGAAATCACTATACCGTTGAGGTCTATTAAATGTTGTCTCTACATCTTGAAGATATCTTGAACAAAATGTCAAACACTCTTCAGCAATATATCCTTCTGCAATCGAACCCTCTGGATAGGCTCTGTTTCGTACATAATCTTTCAATCGCACAAGGTACCTACAACATAAATTAATTTTTAAATATAGCATAATTATGATGCTACTTTTATTAAAAATTATAGTGGATCGATCAGTAGGATACATCAGCCTATATGTCGTACCTCTCAATAGGATACATCCATCTATAATGTACCGGTCCACCAAGCTTAACTTCCGAAGCTAAGTGAATGAGTAAATGTATCATAATAGTAAAAAATCCAGGAGGAAAAATCTTTTCCATCTGACAAAGTGTAATAGTAACATCAGACTCCAACTGATCAAGCTCTCCAGGATCAATAACTTTTAACATAATGCCTTAAAGAATGATGATAGCCGAATTATAACTGCAAGAACTTGTTTAGGCACTGATGATCTTGCCGCTATTGGTAAGATATCTTGCATCAATATGTGACCATCATGACTTTTGATTAGAAATTTTTATATCTTTAAGATGCACACACCTTGAAATGTTTGATGCATATCCATCAGGTACTTTAATATTTTTCAATACTGCAAGAAAATAATTTTTTTCTTGAGGAGACATTGTATAAGATGCAGGAGGCAAATAAGTTCTATCATTAGCAAGCATAATAGGATGAAGCTCCGATCGGATACCCAATTCTTTTAAATCCAATCGTGCCTTCATGTTATCTTTGGTCTTTCCATCAACATTCAACAATGTTCCAAGTAGATTATCACAAACATTCTTCTCTATGTGCATGACATCAAGATTATGCCGAATAAGATTATGTTCCCAATAAGGTAAGTCAAAGAAGATACTCCTTTTCTTCCATAAATGCTTGCTAGGCTGATTTGTACATGTTATCTGTACATCTTCCTCATTTTCTTTTTCAAAAAAATTATCTGAATCTTCAAATACTTGTGCATCCATATTACTAATAGTCACTTCTTCTGACAATCCTTCTTGATCATTCCTTCCTCTTTTTGTAGAAGACTTTGAGAATTTACCATATATGTAATTAATGGAATCCATTTGTATACGAACATTAGTTCCAGAAGGTGGAATTGGTGCACATCCCAATTCTATGGTACCATCAAATAAATCTTTCTGAAAACGAAACGGATGATTTGGTTCTAACCATCGACGATGACCCATATAACAAAATTTTCCTCCATGTTTTAACCAAATTGAATGTGTCGAATCTGCACAACAAGGACATGCAACCCTTCCCTTTGTACTCCAGCCAGATAAATTGGCATATGCTGGAAAATCACTAATAGTCCACAACAAAGCTGCCCGTAGTTTAAATGTTTCACCATTTGAAGCATCAATTGCATCGACACCTTCCCATAACTGTTTCAATTCCTCTATTAAAGGTTGTAGAAAAATATCAATATCATTTCCTGGACCCTTATCACCTGGAATAACCATTGACAAGATAAGTGAGGATTGTTTCATGCACAACCATGGTGGCAAATTGTATGGTATTAGAACAACTGGCCAAGTGCTATATGTAGAATTTAGAGTCCGAAAAGGATTGAAGCCATCTGAAGCTAAACCCAACCGAACATTACGAATATCAGAGGCAAAATCAGAATGCCTAGTATCAAATGCTTTCCATGCTAGACTATCTGCTGGATGTCTCAACATTCCATCCTTCGTACGCCCTTCATCATGCCATCTCATTAATGAAGCTGTTTTCGAGGATGAATATAGCCTTTTCAATCGAGGAATTAGAGGAAAGTAACGCAATACCTTCACCGGTTTTTTTGTTTTGTTCGTTACATCATCCTCATCCTCTTCATGAGTTGTCCATCGTGAAGATCCACAAACATTACATGACTCTCGATCAGCATTTTCACCATGATATAACATACAGTCTTTCGGACAACTATGGATCTTTTGATATCCAAGATCCAATTTCTTAACAACTTTCTTTGCTTCATAATAAGAGGATGGTAAACCGGAGCCTTCTGGAAATGCATCCTTTAGTAATTTGAGGAGCATGGTAAAACTCTTTCCGGACCATCCATTCATATATTTATATGAAATAAATGTATAAGAAAAGAGATCTTAGAAAATTTCAAACAACCCGGATATAATTGTTCATCTGCGTCTTTAATCAAATTATGATACCAAGCTGACTCAGTAGTTGATGATTGCATCTGATCCTCAACAAATGTTTGTTCCATAAATGTAGAACCATCACATATTCCACCCGTTTCATGTATATTAGATGAACCTCTAAAGTTTTGAACACCATGTCGAAAAGCATCTGTGATCAAACCTGTCATATCATCTCCTGCAAGGTTATCTTTCATATTACCAGATCCAATATCAGACGAGGAGGGTTGATTACTTAATATTGGCAACATACATTCTCCATGAAAAACCCACGAGTATAACCTCTAGCAAAACCATTCCATATCAAATGTTCTTCAATGATTTGTGGATCTAGATAAGAACTGTTAACACATCGCCGACACGGACATGAGATCTTTCCATTCAAACTACTTTTATCCATACCAAATTTAATGAAATCACGAACTCCATCTAAATATTCTTTAGTATTTCTTGGTTTATTTATCCAACTTTTATCCATTTTAGGATAAATGATCGATAAACAACCAACTTTTATCCAATATCCTGCACGTATTTCATCATCATTAGTGTTCAACATTTAGTAGCAGGCATATAGAAACACCAACAGATAAGCATACATTGCTTGAAGATTGGACAATGAAATTTGAGTCGGTGAGTATGGACTGAACTAAGTTTATAAATTCTTTTGTATTACTTACCATTGAATAGTCATAGTATCAAATTATGCAATCTTGTGTTTCGATTTCTGGTGTATTAGTGTATATTACTGGAAGTTAAGTTCTCTATGCTAATTGGTGAAAAGCAAGTGCTTTAGATGATTGTCATACATAGATTTTGTGATTCACTAATTGTTGTTTTTTTTTTCTTTCCGATTTTTATTCTCTGTGCTTTCTCAACTGTACAATCCATCCTTTTGGTATAGAACTTACGAAAATATCATTTATGGGCAGACTATTTGCTATATTTGACTAAGCTAATTGATAATTCATGCAATAAAAATATAAATTCAAAACCAGATTATTTATTTCCTACTCTTCTATGTTCTTCCTTTATCTTCCTTGCCCCTTGTAAATTTATTGGACCCCTACAAAAGCATTTCTGAACACAATGGCCAGCTGAAAGCACAGACTAAAGACTCATGGAAGAGGAGTCTTACTCTTGGGCACAAAGTAGACAGCTTGCCACCATCAAGAATATTTCCTCGGTGGCAACTCGTTAACATATTATTGTTTTTACGTAAGGAGATATTCTTTGAAAATTTATCAAAAAAAGATTTTAATGAATCAGCAAAAGTAAAAGAGTTGTCAACTGCATAGAAACAAAAATTGGAGCATGCCCATGCAAATAATGTTCATGCTCTCCATCATATATTTCAAAGCGTCAATTACCAGTGTTTTAAAAAGTTATTCATGCAACAGCAACAAAAGAAGCTTAGATTATTTTAGCTACATCTTATCAGGATGCAGATAGAATTAAAAAGGTACAAATATTAAAGAGATAGTTTGAACTTTTTCAGCAAGAGCAAAATGAGAGCATTGCTGGTTACTTTATAAGAATTTAGAAGTGCATTGTTGATTATTTTATGAGAGTTCAGAAGTTTATTAATAACATGAAAGCCAATGGAGAAATATCTAAGATGAAAGGAACATAAAGAAAATTCTTTGAACCTTGATTAAGCAGTTTGAATATGTGGTGATTGCTATTGAGAAAATAAGAGATATCAAATCCATAACGATTGATGAGTTATAAGGTTTATTAGAGGCACATGAGCAACGTCTAAATAAAAGGCAGTAGTTGCAGCTGAGCAAGCATTAACAGCTCAAATAAATTTGAAGCAAGAAGAAAAGTCATTAAATAAGGAAGAATCAAATCAGAAAGGTCAGAGATATAAAGGTAGAAGAGGATGGAATAAATCCAATCAAAAATAATACGGACATGAAACTCAGAACAAAAATAAATCTAATAAAAGTATATGCATTAGCAGTTTGCAAATCTCATATTCAGTGCCACAACTATAAAAAGTATGGTTACTACAGTTATGAATGTCATGCCAGCAGATCTGATAATCAAAAGAATCATGCTAAAATTGTTGAAATGTATACAAGGTGAAGTAATCATTTGGGTGGTAAGAAAAATATATGCTCCGATTTGGATGAGTCTTGTTGCACCACTGTGAAACTTGGAGATAATACAAAGTTACAAAGTCATGGAAAAGGAAAGAATGGTATCGTATTAAAAGATAACCTAGGTTTTGAGTGTCCATATCAAGGCTGAGTCATTGGATTCTAGATCTACAACCAATAGAATGAAATATTGGTTCACAAGTTATTTAAGACAAATATTCCCAATTTTCAAAGGAAGATGGAGTTGAAAGTGTTTCCACCTAAGATCAGTAGAGCTCCAGTGGAAATATCTATGTGGACGGTAAATTTCATAAGAGTCATAGTATCACAAAAACCACCATGTGATGGAAGGACCTGTACAAATTTACTCTAAGGAGCTGCAACAGTTGCATGTGCACAGACCATGATGAAAATAAATATTGGAAATCAAGGTTCATGCCAGTTGCTAGAAAGTCTTTGTTTATAAAGATACAACACTGAGTTCAGCACATGACTCAACAGCCAATAAACCATCAAGATGTGTAAATTAGACATGAGACTTGGTAATTAGCCCTAAAAGTTTGTGGGGTAAATGGACTGCCTGCGAAATATAACCTTCAATAAATAGATGGCAATGTTTAAAAGGGAAAAAAACCCACAAATTCACAAGCATACCTATCTCAACTTGTTTAGATCCAGTGACAATGTAACCCTCCACACCACGAACAATATCCCTTTGGAAATGCTGAAAAGATATGATTGAAGCATTTTCAAAAAATTTACAAAAAAAATCAAGGACAAACTTTCACAGAAAAGAATGCAATGAAACAAATCAACAGAAAATAAAAGGATGCTAACCTTGGCAGCACGGGTTGATATGTAAAGCTTTTCTAACTTTTGATGTTGCTGAAGTTCTGCCTCATCCGTGATTACACTATCAGAACTTCCATATCCACCAGCACCAAATTGCTTGAGAACTGCCTGTAACCATAGCAGTCAAAATGACCTTGCTGTTACTCAGAATCCTGACTATGAACCAATAGAGATTCTCTCTATGAAAATTCTAACAGAACATATATATGCATGATTTGATATATGGCTTATTAATTGGAGAACCAAATGACAAACATGCTAAACTGTGCCTTAGCTGTGGCATTCTTAATTTATTATGTTCAGCGAAAAATGTCCAAATAGCCATGGTTCAAGCCACTCGTCTACGCACTTTGACGCTGCTCATCTTAGGAAAAGTAATTAATGCAAGAAAAAGATCTTTATGCAATATGCGCAGATTGAGGAGAACATGTTATTGAGGTTGCTTTGGCACAAATCCATGATGGCACAAACCCAACTTGACTTGCTCATGAGTGAGAAAAAAAAAATCAATGGTGGAAATTCTAAATATGGGTTTGACATGGTGGTGATCGAGAGCACTAGCTTCGACAGCACACGGGCCAACAGTTTCAAGATGATCTTTAGTCCAGGTGTTCACTGAGATAACAAGCCCAAATGGTAGGCCACCATTAGAGACAGTGGTGGTGGAACTAACTCCAACATGATAACTCATCGTGGAAAAGCATAGGAGTCATTGTCTTGAAGGGAACAGCAACGATTACATCATTACTGAACAGAGTACCATCTAAACAGCAGGTTTCTTTAGAATCGGTTTATTTCCTTTTCAGAATCCCCTTGATTAGAGCCTACAAATATGCAAATACATAGAACAACTTTAGTTTGAAAAGGTCCAGTAATTGCGTTCCAAGCAATTAGATCAAGAATCAAAATATGATTTTTCTTTCTTAGACAATATGTAATACTATTTTCCTGAGAGCAACAATCGAGCACATGAGGCAAACAAAGCTGGATGAAGCAAAAGGACAAGGCAAATCGACGGAAAGGAGAGGAGCATCCACCTGCAGTGGAACAAGATTTAGGGATCACCACAATTGAGATATCCCTTGGTGGACTAAATCATGGAATACAGTCTGACATGAATGTTAGTGAAACTGTAGATTTCTTCAGAGGAACAGAGGATTGTACTAATAATATATGTTTTAAAAGAACAAAGTGATAAAAAAAGAGGGGAAGCAAAGAGCATTGAATGTGCTTCAGAAAAGCAGATCTCAATAACATTGCAATTGGCTGCTTGCTGAAAGACTTTGTACGTTATATTGAACCATCTATGGTTACCAAGTAATGCAAGGTGATGTCATAATTGGGTGCTAAAGCTGAGATTTTCCTTCTCATTTTCCTATAATATTTATCTTTTTGTTTATATAACACAGTCAAAAGGATCCTTATTGTGAGCTTGATAACTGCTCAGGTGGCTGATGATTCAACGTTATAAGACGACACCATCCACCTATTCCAACACAGCCATCACAATGAAGTCTACAATGTGAAGTCTACAATAAAATCTTGTATACTCAATAATAAGAGTGATGCATCCAGAATTCATTTCCCAACACCCAACTCCTAAATGACCACACAAGCAAATAAGCAGCAAACGGTCAACATTCACTAAGACAAATTTTGGAGTATAATAAATAGATCAGAATATACTTTAACCAGGAACATACAAATTTTCAGCCTTAGTGCACTGTTCCATAACACTGGCACCTATCAAGTATACTCACTCAATCCTCTGATTTCAAGGATTTTCTCCCAAAAATCATGAATTAAGCCCCTTTATGATGAGAAGATCAAGAGTTTCTAAAAATTTGAAAGCTAGCACAGAAATCAGTAAAGATTTTGTCATCTTCACTCAAAGGGTCTAATTAACATCTAACTCTCATGACCACAGACGGTCTGGAGCACAGATGAGAAGATACCTAGATAATTAATTAGGAAGAACAGAAAAATATAAAAAGTAATTAGTTGTGAATTTAACAATCTCCTCAACAGCTAGTGTTGGACCACAAGCTTGGTAAAGTTCTATGATGAATTAGTGATGAAGCTTCAATGGACAAATACTGATATAGTAAATTGTCCATGAATGCAAGAAAACAATGTAAAGCAAACAAGCATATACTGTATAATCAACATAAAAGTTGTTGTTAAAAAGGAGCAACCAGCAGAGAGTGATAATTCAAATTCACCTACACAAGAAGCATTGATTGAAAAAAGAAACTTAATCAAGTACACTATCATATGACACTCAGATGCTAAAAGCAATGCAAGTGCATTGTTCATGGAAATAAAACAAAGAAACTTGAAACTTGACTCTAACAAGAA
>UESW01004481.1:928544-1066750 GCA_900491605.1 Calamus simplicifolius
AATGAATAAGATGGTCGAAATTAGTCCCAAAAATGTCTTTAGGATGAGATGTTCCGGCTTTCATTTCCTTGATACTTGAATCACACAGGAATTGATGCTATTACATCTATGTTACTGCATAAATTGTTGTTATTGCTAACATCTCCATCATCCTTGTCATGTCAATTCTATAAGCAGCTTGCTATTGCATTGCCCCTAACATAGCTTGTACCAATTAAAGGATTAACTTGCGTTAGAAGGATAAACCCAATTCCTTTTACTGATGCTCCCAGCTTAAGAGTATTGCTAGAGTGATCCTCCTACTAGTGACTACCACTAGCTACTATTGATGCTTGATTTGTTACTTATCTAGTTCCCAACTAGTGAAACAATCAGCAAATTAAGGGACCCTAGTATGACTATAACCAGTTCCTTTAATCGTTGCTATCTACACTAACAATATTATTCCATATCATTTAATCAAGTTATTTAAAAATGCTTAATTTAAATTCATACCCAAATTACCCCTATAGTCTACCCACTTATACTCGTTAATGTTCTTAGACCTTAGCTCTAAAACCATAACTATCATGCTTCAAGCTGTTAATGGGATTGAGAACATCAATGATTGTATGCAATGTTATTAGCTTACAATTCATAATTTATGCAAAAATCAAAATTAAACAAAAATTTTAAAAATGTTTGTTTATAATTATTTAAATTTAAATTATCTAATACAATAGACATTGGTATTAGATGACCTAAGCGTCATTAGTTTTTTATTCCTAACTCTAGCCTGACCATGGTGACTAAGGCTAAGCTTCTTGTGACTCTCAATTAAAAAAATAAAAAATGTAATGAGCCTTAGCCCTATAAGAATCCCCCATGCTTGAGCATGCAGTGTAACTTATCATCATAGGCGTATAATATATATTAGTATGAATATGAATGACAACAATCTATTACGATCATATCTCAAAATAATAGTGAATTATATTTGGTAATATGTTCAATAATAGCAATATCATCAAATTCTTAAGTTGTGATCAACAATGAGTAATGATATCAGTAATAATCATCATTATATAATATAATACACCTTTTCATTAGGTTATGAAATATTAGTTTACTTACTTTCATACCTTTTATATTCGAAGAGCACTAGACTGGCCAGACTATGTTTTAGCTTATGGTAGGCTATGAAGTTTAGCTGCATTCTAGCCCAGTAGCACTAAATCGAGCTAACCTCTGACTTGTAATGTTAAATAAATCAAGTCATACTTCAATCTATGAAACCAAATTAAACCATAACTAGCCTATGGTGACAACTAAATCAAGTCACATTCCAGTCCCTAGGAACAAGCAAAACTGGCTATGCTCAATCCTAGGATGACATATAAAACTTGTAACAAATATATTGTCTTTCTTTTACTAGCCATAGTACATAACCATCTTTAATATTAGTTCAAATTCTATGAGTATAATGGCAAGAATTCTGTTATTGTTAAAACAAATTAAATGAAGCCTAAACATGCACATATAATTAATAGCTATGCATAACTAAGCATAATATTAGCATTAGTAAACTTTTACCTAATTAACATCCTAACATTATCACTTACCATGCATGATTAATAGCATGCACTGTACAAATATACACGAAGATTCTTACATATGTCTAGAGCAAACTAAAAGTCACTTCTTTAAGGTATTAATAACTATCTACCTATATCAGTAGCATAGAATTATATTTAGTTTTTTTTAATTGTATCAATTTATTTATTTATTTTTTGGGATGTGATTAAAAAATTGGTTACTAGATAGTTAATGACTAACTGAACTAATGGCTAACTTATCAAGACAGAATTAGATAGAACTTTGGGGCTTGATCAGAGCCAAGTCCACAAAAAGTGATGATTAGGGGTAAGGAAAAGGTCCTGCCATAGAAAAGTAAGGCTCCCCTAATACCACCAATACCCAATGGCTAATATAGGGGAGAGCAAGAGGCTTAGGTGAAGGAATGGGGGTCAAGGGGGTCCTTAGCTAGCCAAGTGGGCTTGACCTCCACTACCTCATTAGAGTGGAACAGGGAAGGAAGAACTTCACTGTTTTTCTTAAATTCAAGCAGTCGAAGGTCACCAAATGCCAATGAAGGGAAGAAAAGAAAGATAAGAGAGGGATTTGACTTTCCCAAGGTTGGCTCGTCTCTAGCCTCTCGCTACATGTGGGTAAGTTGTCAATCATATCATGGAAATGGTGGATAAATGCAAGAAAAGAAGGGTCCTAGTTCTACTTAAGATGATTCTGATGATCGAGAAGGTGGATGGTTAGTTGGGCTAGTGAGCTCTCTTAGTAATACTACCATGAGGTGCATCGATAATGACAATGGCCAACTGGGGTGGCTAGTGATAGAAATGCAAATGGAACGGAGTCAATGAGGTAGTTTTTAGTGAAGAAGGATCATTAACTGATTCTTTGTGAGGTTGGGAGGGCCTACTTTATAGTCGATCCCTTAAGCATTATTGCATGCTTGAAATGCTATAGCTCCATGGCTTCTTGGCTATGAAGCGCCTCCATTCAAGAGGTGGATCAACCTTTGGTTTGTTCAATAATGACTACAACCTATGTTTAAGCCTTACAATAACAATTCTCAAACACCTTAATCACGTGAACATATATAACAACTAATGGTTATTATTGTACATGACATGATTTTAACAGCATCATTTAACTTTTCTAGTAGTTTTTTGTTGATATTATATCTAACTAATTGCATGTTTGCAATAAACATGAATTTAAGAGAGTCCAAATTATCATGAAAACAAGACTTGAAATGGGTCTCTAATTGTTCTCCAATATCCAAGGATGGGTTTTTTAATAGCAAAGTAGTTGAAATGGAGAATTCTCCTTATGAATTATGATTATTTTTGCTTAGCTATACTCCATATGTAATTAAAACCATTCTCCAAATTGATGGTAAAAGTTTTCATAAATGACTTTTCTATCCTCCAATTGTTTAGATCTTAAAGCTAGCATACATAATTTGATCTCTCTCTCCTTCTCCTTTATCTCTGTTCCACCCACCATGAGGAAAAAATAGTTTCCAAGCTTCTTAAAGAAAATTAGAAATGCAACAAATTATCTATGCAGCCAAACAATTGTTAAACATATAATCAATTGCTATCATGCATTTGAAGGCATAGTGTTGCTTAGTCTTTTCTTTATTTGTAGGTACAAATTGAGCATAACAATTCTCAATTTATTAAGCAAAAGTTGTTTATGATTTCCTAGTAGTGAAAAGAAATCAAAAGCTGTATAGCTTATTCATTCGCTTTTCCGTGGGGTTAATATCCGACTCTCAATAATTTCTACAGTTACTTTTAATTGGTAATTTAATTTTAGCAAATTTACCATCTAGAAGCAGAAACAAATATAAAGCAAATAAGATCAAATTGGAATGGAAGAATTTCAAAAAATTATCGTACAAGCTATCGCCCATGCGCTTCTTGCGATGCATTATGAATTAGACTTCTCAAAAGATGAGGACAGCGTGTACCCAAAAGCTTTGAAAGTCGTTCTAAGCATACGCCAAAACGGGTTCAATCAATAACGGGATCCTCAGGCACAATAACAAGATTTCGGGCATGGGATTCTGAAGATGTCTCAAGTTAAAGGCAAGATACACATCTAATCAAGTCTTAAACCCACTTAATTATATCATTTAAAAAGTTTATGCGTTGAATATTTGCTGTAAGATGCCCATATAATCGAGACTAAAACCTTCTTAATTATAGCATTTAAAGGATTATTGGTGGATCATGGGCTGTCCTGTGGCATTTAAAAGATTATGCGTTGAGGATTATTGGTGGATCATGGGCTGTCCTGTGATCCCACGGTTAAAGCCTATCTTTATGACAATAATACCACCAAATCCTCCCTCTGGTTTGTTACCTTAGTGGAATCCATTAATCTTGCAATCAGGTCTAAATTGCACCAAATCGCTGCTATCATAAATACATATCTTCCTTTTCTTCTTCTATAAGTGTCGTGCAAACTCTACCCGTTCCTACCCCACAACTTCCACGCCATGGCTAGGAAGAAGGTGAACCTAGCTTGGATTGCCAACGACGCCACTAGAAGGAACACATTTAAGAAAAGGAGGATGGGCTTGATGAAGAAGGTGAGCGAGCTCGCGACGCTTTGCGACGTCCAGGCCTGTGTGTTCGTGTATGGTCCTGGTGAAGGCGGTGCAGGAGAGAATGGAGCTGGTGAGGGCGTAGATGGCCTCGCGAATGGTCGGGGCGTCCAGCCAAGTGCTGGGGGTGGCGATGGAGGGAATGGGAATGGGAATGAGAGCCGGGGCCGGAGCTGGAGTCGGAGTGGCACTGGGACTGGGACCGGTGCTGATGATGAATGAGGAGAAACCAATGGAGTTGGCAATGGAGGCGCTCCAGCGGCAGAATTGGTTCATGGACGTGATGAATCCTAACGACAACTTGATGTTTGGTGGTGGAGAGGAGATGGTGCCATCCTACATTCACCATGCCAACCCATGGCTTGACCTCTGCTACTTCCCTTTGAACTGATCGAGGATGGATTCTACCGTTAATGTTTGTTTTCACCTCGAGTCTTCTTCTTTTTAGCGAGAATAATTGTAGAGTGACCTCTGTTATGGTTGTTTTTTTGGTTAGGGTATGTCAGTCCTCTTCTTCGTTGTGTCCATCTCTTTGCTCTCCCAATTTTTTTCTTTTATGTTAAACTGATCAGGGGAAAGAGAGAGATGGCATTATAGATTGCCCTCTTCGCGAGTTTTTCTTTAAGGACATTGTTGCTACCAGAATCTATCCTTTGACTTGGGCGTGATCGGGCTCTCCGCCTGGGTGGACTTGCAAAACAGTCCTCACGCGAGAGGCGTTGGGGGTGGCCCTCTGCGGAAGACCCTCCGATGCTCAAGTTAGTGGAGATCAGCAATCAACATAAATGGGGAGAAGGCTCTCGCCGAAGTGTCCCTCTAGGACTCTGAGCAGAGTAGAGCGCTAATGGCAGAAGCTAAGGAGAGAGGGAGGGTTCCAGTGAGCGAGTGTGCATGTACATGAGGAGTTGGCAGACGACTCTATTTATAGAGGATCACCTGATTCGCTAGGGGCGTCATGGGTCCGAAAGTCGTTAGGATTTGAATCCAGTTTGTTATGAAGCCGGTAGGATTCGTATCTTGTTGGTTAGAGGATTGACGGCTAGAAGAGCTCGTTGATGTCTCGAGATGTGGTGAGGAGATAGGTTCTAGGGCCCTAGGCCACTCTTGCGGGTCCTAGGTCACTCCCAGATATGATTTCTGTTTGGAATCTCACGAATTTGGGTTCTCCTGCATCAAATTTTGCAGAGGCGCAATTATCGCTCGGGCTAGGCCGAGCGATGCGAGAGATCGGTTAGAGGGGCCGAAAGGTGACATAGCTCGGCTGGGGCCGAGAGAGGATATAGCTCGGTTGGAGTCGATAGAGGACATAGCTCGGCTGGGGCCGAGAGAGGTGGTTCGTATCTTAGGAGTCCTTGGTTCGGCGAGGGGCTAAGGCACCCCAACTTATTAAGGCTGACTTATCTCAGACGAGCGTCGCATAGTGGACAGGAATCAGGGCTAGCCCTAGCCATGTGCACGATTATTGACACATAACGATTTTACCCCTCAACACATGCCCCCACTCCCTAGTTCGAAACGTAAGTTCAGGCGTAGGGAGTATAATTTTAGGTGATATACTTGAATGGAGGGATCCGGGTTTGACAGCCTGTGTAATGATGCCCTATTTAATGCAGCGCGGCCACCGTGCCTTTGTAAGATGTGCCTTTGCAGGGCACGTCACATAAGGCTCCTTTGAAATAGCGGTTGGGGAATTACCACGTAGCAAATCCAGTTTTTACGGTGTCCGCAATAACGGTTCCGGGCGTCTCGGTTGGGATGCCCTATCTTTCTCTTAAGGCGGTTTCTTTGAGGGAAAGCAAAGTCAAATGGCGCCGTCCCTGTTCACAGCACTCTGTCGTTCTTCTTTGGAGAGCCTTGCTCTCTGTTTCCTCTGTAGTTTCGCTCGGTGCTTCTCTCGGCAGCAGATGATGAGCCCCGATGATATGGTTTCAGAGATTGCCGCCGAGGATTTGGGGAGAATATGCCAAAAGTATGGCATTCCCTCGATATTATTCTATCATTGCTGGAGCCCGAACATAGGGTTTCGCAAGATCTGAGCACGGGGTCTTCCTTTATGAAGATAGTCTGAAGGCGGGCCTTCGATTTCCCCTTCACCCCTTGGTGAAGGAAATCATGAGATTCTACAATATTTGCCCGGCGATGGTGGCTCCCAACAGTTGGCGCAGCATCATCGGGTTTATCTCAATGTGCAGCCAGATTTAGGTAACGACGATGCTTCCTCTCTTCCGTGCCTGTTATTATCTGATGCCTGGGAGGAAATCAGAGTGGCCTTACATTGGACCCCGAGGTCTTTCAAGACGATAACAGATAAGCCATCGTCTATAAAGGAGTGGAAGGTTAGATTTTTCATTACCGAGGGGAACATTGGCTCGATTTTCCCCAGGGATGGGAAAACTTTGTTCAAGATGTGGAAGCACATCCGACTCTATCTGAGCAGGAGAAGGTGGACTTGGAGGTCCTTCGCGACGGTAGGACGTTTTCGGCCAACGATTTACTATCGGAGGAGGCTCTTTTCGCCGCCGAGCTTAGCCTCCTTGACCCGCATAGTAAGTTTCTTTCCTTTTCCATCGATTTCGTTCGAGCGAGTACGTCTCGGTCTGACCGCTTGCTCTCTATTCCCGCAGCCAAGAAGTCTGAACTATCGGGCCGTGTCAAGAAAGGGTTTAGCAAGTGCCCGAGGGAGAGCAGCGGAGGGGAGAAATGCAAACCCAAGAAGTTGGCTCGTTTTTTCGAAGAGCGCTCACCAGAGGTTGAAGCAGTCGCAGCGGAGGCACTGAAAGCAGAGGAGGATACGGAGAGGACTGCTGAGGTCCCCTATCCTCTAGTGGTGGAAATAGTAGACAGCCCGGATGAAACTCCGTCGGCTTGTCTGGGAGCCTCTTCTTTTGAAGACGAGCCAGTGGGTGGTACGGCAGAGGTTGGTGCCTTGAGGGCCCTCCTCCGAGCGAGGAAATGCCTCCGGCCTTGGCTGGAGGATAGAAAGAATCTAGGGGGACGATGTAGGGCCGGCTGTAGTGGAGGCTCAAAAGGAGCCTACGGTTGGAGAACTTCCTCCTGGAGTGGTTGGGGAGATTGGTGAACAGACCAAGGCATTGGTGGAGCCTATGAGGGAGGAGCAGGTACCCATGATCGAGGGAAGGAGCTCGGACAAGGGGAGAGAGCAAGGTAAAGGTCTTACAGCCGAAGCTTCTTCCACCAAAGTTTCGGGTAAACTGGCGCCTGGGCTGGCCGAGTTATCCAGGCATCCCAGGTTAGTATTTTGCTGAGGGAGGCCAAGAGGCAAAGGCTCCTCAGTCAGAGGTCGTTCGGATCGATCCTTCGGATGGCGATGGTCAGCCCGGTGGCTCAGAATCAGCCGTCGAGGGCGTTTGCGGCCCTGATGGGTCACACTGTACCAGAGTGCAGGTTGATGCCGTGTTTGGCCAGCGGGGTGTGGACGGAAGCCCATCTTCTCTCCGAGATCAACAATTCTACCCTCATGGGGCTAGCCAGGTCCTACATCTCCCGGGTGAGTCATTATTCCGTGTAGTGAATGCTTTCTGGTTAGCTTGGTCGCTTTCTTCTTACTTGTGCTTCATTCTGCAGAGTGCTTTGATCACCAGGCACTATGCTGGTGCTTGAATCTGGCGACAGGGGCCAGCGCCCAGGCCAGGAGAGTCAACGCCGAGCTTCGATCGCGGGGGAGGCATCTGATACGTTTGAGCAAGCTCTGGGTACCGCCAATGAGAATTTGGCGAAGATGAGGGTGCTGCATCAGGCCGCCCTAGATGATGCGTCCAAGCTGAGGCTCGAAGTTAAAGAGCTACGAGGGCTCCTGGCGAGGTATGATGACGCATGCCTGAGTTATCGCGGATCAAGTCTAAGCATGCTGGAGAAATGGAGACTGTCAAGAAACAGTTTAGTGAGAGCCTAGGCAGGCAAAGGAGAGAAGCCGTCGAGGAGAGAAATCGCCTGAACAGAATGCTTGGCGAGTTGGAGGAGAAGGTGCAGCTCAACCGCGTATAGCTGACAGGGATGACAGGATCAAATGGCACCAGGAAAGGTTAACCCAGCTCGATAGCGAGCTCTCCCAGGCCTGGGGAGAAGCTGACAGTAGGCAGTCGAAGATCAGCGATCTCAAGGCAGGGTTGAGCGGGTTAAGGTCGATAAATTGAGGGCTTTAGACAAGGTCAAAGAGTTGACCCAGAAGTTATCCCGGCAGGAGGAGGAGGTATGGTACTACCCCTTTTTGGCTTCCCTTGCTAGCTCACCACGGCGCTGGCTAACTTTGTTTTTGCAGATGAAGAAGGCGAGCTGGAGAATCGGAGCCATATGCGGACCCTGCAAGAGGAATTGGCATCCAGCCGAGAGAGGAGCTCAGAGCTCGAAAGGCGGGTCGCTGAGACCGAGGAGCAGATTGGCTTGCTGCAGAGCCAAACTACTGGAACTGAGGGACAGGTCGCTTCACTTCGAAATCAAGCTGCTGAAGCCGAGATGCGGCTCGCTCTGCTCAGGGGTGAGCAAGATGCAAATTGTGCCGATGCCTTCCAGCTTGGGGTGAGGACGTTCGAAGCAAAATATCCAAGGAGCATCCAGAATGGGACCTCTCTTTCTTGGATGTTGAAACCTCTGAGGCTTGTACCCCAGGAGCTGAAGAGGATGAATACGATGATGCTCCGGACGTCGACCTCAACGCTATTCTGAATGCTAGTGAGGCTACGGCCCCTGAAGGATGCCTCAAATCCATCATCGAGGAAAGACAACCTTGAAGTGGGCGAAGCGAGCCAGGCTTCCCCGAGCGTTGTTGAGGGTGCTGCTGGGACTGATCCAGCTTCTGACCCCTAAGAGTTATTTGTGTACTCTTGCCTTTTTAGTCAATCTTTTTATTGCAGACTTCCTTTCAACTGTGAACAAGTTATGACTTGTTCGCGCCGTTTGGTCGATTTAGTTCAGATTTAGATGAATATCTCGGTCAAGGCCGAGGTATAGGGATAGCTCGGCTGGGGCCGAGTGATGTGATAGCTCGGCTTAGGCGAGAGATAAGATAGTTCTGATGAAGCGAGTGGCGTGATAGCTCGCTTAGGCCTAGAGATAAGATAGTTCGGTAGTGAAGCCAGGATTGCAGAGGTATCCTGGTTAGAGCCGAAGTTGGGTAACTCGGCCCGTGCAAGGCGAAGAGGCGGGTGTGCCTTTCGAAGGGAGTTTGGTCCCAAGAAGAAGGATGTTTACTGGCGCGCCATCATTTATTTATCCTTTTTGAAAAGGGGGAGTGATTCCTCGCTTCCCACACGCGGCCACAGAAGCGGTGACGTGTGGCAAGACTTTATGGTAGTGGCGTTGGAATGATGGTTCAGGTGATCGGGGTGCTCGCCCGAAGTAATTTAAATATCGGTGGATGGTACGCCGTTTTAACCAATTCCTTTGCCGATTTCCTGTTGGCCTGTCCAAGCTTACAGTAACAGGATGGCTTCCGAGGATGGAGGGAGGTCAAATGGGATGCCAAGTGCGTTGCTGGTGGCTTTGGGGTGCCTCACCTAGGCCGTACCACGATAACTGTGGACGGGGAGGTTCTGGCGTCGCTACTCGCGGACCGCGAGCAAGTCCAGAGACTGGCTGAGCAACACATGGCTCTCTCGGCCAGAGAGATCGAGCTCCTTCGTCAGGCCAACAGTAGGCTGGAATGGGAGGTGGCGTCCCTTCGACAGCAATTGGCTGATTCGGCTCCGCGGTGGGAGAGTTCAGCAGCGTTCGGAGAAGGTAGCAAGCCCCTGTGAGGGCTAATGTATTTTTCTTTGTTTTCCCCTCTTGTAATGAACAAAGAAAGGTTTATTGGAACTTTCCTGTTTGTTTGCCATTTCTGAAGTGTTTTCCTTTATCGTCCGAGTCTTACGGAATGAAACAGTTGGGGCATTGCATATCGCTCGGTCTTTGTCAAGATTTTTGACAAAAGACGCACTCCGGTCTTAGCCGGGGCTTATATTCCTAGGACGTGCACTCCGACCTTAACCGATGCTTCCGCATTTTGGGTATAGGTCGGGGCTTATATTCATAGGACGTGCACTCCGACCTTAACCGATGCTTCCACATTCGGTATGGGTCGGGGCTTCTATCGTGTCCCATTATCATTGAGACAAAAGTGGTTACTTTAGACTGGACAGAAGTACAAGATCACGTGCAGTCATGCTGAACGGAAAGGGGATACTTCGGTTTATCTCAAAGTATGGAGGCAGTTTTGGCCTTGAGCGGAATCACAGTGCAATATCTCGGTTTGTGCCAAGGATAACGGGCAGTTGGCCGGAGCGAGGATATCGAGGTGTCCTCACTGAGGATTACTTGGCTTCTGCGCCCTTTTATTATTCTATCAGTGCCTTATCTTTTCCAAGACGAGTCGACCCTCCTTTTTGCCAAAATGGATGATACGGTCCTGTAACCTACAAAAGGTTGCTTCGGCACTTTCCAGACACTAATTATGTCAATCTTTTCCAAGGCGGGTCGTTTCGACGTATGACGCAAGTGCTTGTTTGCCATTGGAGGGTGTCACTTTCACCGGGCGATTTCTCAGATCTGCCCGTATCTCTAAGATCAGCGGGCAATTTTTGCATTTAAGACCTGTGATCCGGGATCAGAGAAAATCTTCTGGCGTACATCATGGGCTGAACAACGCATTTGGTGCCCATCGAAGGGCGCTATTTTCATCCTGGGAGGCCACGTGGCAGCATGGATTGGGCATTTTGAACTCGGGGCTTACTGCTTTAAAGCTGCTCCCGGTCCATTTCGCCTATAAAAAGGGGAGGAAGGGGCCGTGCTAGGCCATCCCTAAAATTTATTCTCTGTGAGCTATGAAAGTTTTCATGATGTCTGCGTCCCTGAAGCTGAGAGTGGTGGGATGAGTTTTCCTTTTGTAAGCCACCTTCCTATGGATAGTCGGGGTGACGAAGGAGCCGCTGGAGAGCAGCTCATCCTCGAGGGAGGAGCTTCGAGATCATATGGAGAGCACACAGGAGGTCCACAGAGATCACATGGAGAGCGCACATATGCGCTTCTGTGTCCTTTGTTGTTTGCTACGGGGGTCACAGGGTAGGAAGTGCACATGCACCCCCGTAGTATGCACGACTTTCCTTCTCCCTCTGGCTGGATGCTTAGCCCCTCCGTGTGGAATCTTCCGCCATGTGAAGAGAGAGTTGTGAGCAGTGTGGGGCTGATGGTCCCCTAGCTCTCTCAATCGGCAGCGACCTGTAGCCCAGCATTCCACCCAGGGGGAAGCTTCCTCAGCATCTGCATCCATGGGTCTGTACCTCTTTTTGGATCTCTTAATTCATCCAGAGGACCCGTGGAGTGCTGGATCGGCCTTAGCCGGTGGTTCGGGGCGAGCTGTCTGATTTGTCTGATTTCTTGGGTTAGACACCGATATGTCATTGTTAGCCGAAGCTAACTGAAGCAGTTCGGCCGAGCTATTTACTCATTTTTATTTCTTGTGCTTTGATGCACTTGTAACTCCTTTCAGGATGTTGTAACTTTTCTTTTGATGAGGAAATAAAGAAAGTTTTCATTCCTTCTTTCTTTAGCACTGCTTCTTTTTGCGCTGAGAGTTGTTGCTCCCATATACGCTTTTTATGTCTCAGCATGTTTCGGCAGAACTGTTGCTGCTTTGTTCCTGATAAGACCAATGTCCGGTCCTCAGTGGAGAACACGTATCCATGTACGAGTCAAAGAGGGACCTGGGCGGTCCTGTGGAGTCATGAAGTAAGCATGATCCTGTTTGCAAAATGAAGCAGGTATTTTTTTGGGGAAAGACAGCTCGTGGCACGTTTTTACTCGCCGAATAGTGGGAGGTCGTTTGCCTCTACCAAGGTATAATAGGACACCTTAGTTGCATCAGGGCGTGGGGGAGATCACTTGAATAGGGCGGAGCCTTAGGACATCCTCGACTATTGCTAAGGATCAAGGATATTCTCATCCTTTGGTTCTGATCGGGGCTTGTTAGCTGCCCGGACCTTGAGTGATGTTTTGGAGATTATTTAATCCGGCCGGGGCTTGTAAGCTGCCCTAATCCGAATGATAGTTTGGAGATCATTTGGTTCGGCCGAGGCTTGTAAGCTGCCCGAATCCGAACAATAGTTTGGAGATCATTTGGTTCGGCCGGGGCTTGTAAGCTGCCCAAATCCGAACAATACTTTGGAGATTATTTGGTTCGGTCGGAGCTTATAAGCTGCCCAAATCCGAACCATACTTTGGAGATCATTTGGTTCGGCCGGGGCTTGTAAGCTGCTGGAATCCGAACAATACGTTGGAGATCATTTGGTTTGGCCGGGGCTTGTAAGCTGCCTGAATCCGAACAATACTTTGGAGATCATTTGGTTCGGCCAGGGCTTGTTAGCTGCCCGAATCCGAACAATACTTTGGAGATCATTTGGTTTGGTCGGGGCTTGTAAGCTGCCCGAATCCAAATAATACTTTGGAGATCATTTGGTTCGGCCGGGGCTTGTAAGCTGCCCGAATCCGAACAATACTTTAGAGATCATTTGGTTCGGCCGGGGCTTGTAAGCTGCCAGAATCCGAACAATACTTTGGAGATCATTTGGTTCGGCCGGGGCTTGTAAGTTGCCCAAATCTGAACAATACTTTAAAGATTACACGGCTCCCAGCTGCGTCGGGAGCGCTCGTCCATACCAAGCCTTCGCAGGATGCAATTTGGCCTAACCGAGATATATAGCTATGGCTCATAGCTCGGCCTAGACGAGGTATGGAGATTTGGCCCAAGGAGATGGCTCGGTCGTGCCGAGAGTAGATGCGCGAACGACATCTATTTTCTATTGCAACTTTTCGAAAGAACGACCGTAGCGGTCCTACCGCGGATCGTAAAACAAGATTCCAAAGCCGTAAATAGGGCGAGTCTATATAGAGCGTACTCTATTGATGATATATGCGGATGTTGTCCGAACTCCACGTCTGGGGAATAGATTTCCATTTAGGTCCTGGAGCTTATAGGTGCCGGGCCCGATGACTGCCGTTACTTGGTAGGGGCCTTCCCAGTTCGGAGATAATTTTCCTTGCTCCAGTGGCTTGGAGACGTACGCTTTCCAGAGGACAAGATCGCCAGGCGAGAAGGATTTGCCCTTGACTCTAGAGGCATGGTAGTGGGCCACCCTTTGCTGGCACGCGGCTATTCTGATTCGAGCATTTTCCTTGATTTCTTCCACCAAGTCGAGGTTGGTTCGGAGCTGCTCGTCCTTGGTTTCTTCTGAGTAGCTTTCCACTCGCAGAGAGGGGAGGCCTATTTCCACGGGGATGACGGCTTCCATGCCAAAGGCCATCCAGAATGGGGTCTCGCCAGTGGGGATTCTCTGAGTGGTGCGGTAGGCCCATAGAATATGATGAAGTTCATCCGCCCATCTGCCTCGGGCTCTGGTGAGCCAAGCCTTAATCCCTTGGAGTAGGGTTCGGTTTGTTACCTCAGCTTCTCCGTTGGCTTGCGATGCCCCACTGAGGTGAGGCGATGGCTGATGCCATGATCCTCGTAGAACTCCTGGAACTTGGGATTATCAAATTGCTTGCCATTGTCGGTGATGAGGGCATGCGGGAGGCCAAAGCGACAAATGATGGATCTCCACACAAAGTCCCTAGCCCGAGCCTCGGTTATTTGGGCTACTACTTCGGCCTCGACCACTTGGTGAAGTAGTCGATGGCAACAATAGAAATTTTCTCTGTCCAGTGGCGAGGGGAAAAGGGCCGAGATGTTCATCCCCCACTTAGCAAAAGGCCAAGCGAAGGAAATAGGGACCAAACTAGCGGAGGGGAGCCTCTGGATGCTGGAGTGCCTCTGGCACGAGTCACAGGCTCGAACGAGGTCATCAGCATCCTTTTGCATGGTAGGCTAGTAATATCCCTGGTGTAGTACCTTGTGGCACAGAGATCGACCCCCCAGGTGGTTGCCACAGATTCCTTCATGTACTTCTCGAAAAGTATAATCAGCTTCGGATGGGCGAAGGCATTTGAGCAGCGGCATGGAAAAGGACCACTTGTACAGCTAATCGTTGACTAGCACATAGTGGGTAGCTTGGAATCTTAGCTTCCTTGCTTCCTTACGGTCGGTTGGGAGTGACCCTTCTTTAAGATATTTTAATATTGGGTCGAACCAGAATGGCTTGACCTCAATCTGCATCACTCGGTCCGCCTCTGCGATGCTAGGTTTTTCCAAGATTTCTAGGGGAAACTTTTGCTCAGCACTCATCGACTCCGCAGTCGCAAGCCGGATAACAGATCGGCACGAGCATTTTCAGATCTGGGGATCTGGATAACTTCGAATTCAGAGAAGTGAGAAAGCAAGTCCCGCACCTACCGAGGTACCGAATCATGTTTGGCTCCCGGGCCTCGAATTCACCCCGCACGTGACCGGCCACCAACTGAGAATCAGTGAAGGCATTCAGCCTCTTCACTTTTAGATCACGGGTGATTCGGAGTCCAGCAAGCAGGGCCTCATACTTAGCTTCGTTGTTGGAGGCTGGGAAGGAGAATCGAACATCGTACTCAAAGGTCGTCCCCTCGGGCTGGTGAGGATCAAACCAGCACTGGAGCCATTGGCATTGGAGGATCCGTCGATGTGGAGGAGCCATAGGGCGTCAGATCTTGGATGCTCGGGGGAGTTCGGAGCGGAACCATCTTCTGGGATGGTGCACTCAAGGAGGAAATCAGCTAGAATTTGAGCCTTGATGGCCGGGCGAGGTTGATAACGGATATCATGCTTGCCTAACTCAACGGCCCACTTAGCCATTCTTCCAGATGTCTTCGGGCGATGGACCACCGCCTTGAAGGGCTGATCGGTAAGACCGTCACATAATGTGCTTGGAAATATGGTCGTAATCTCCAAACCGATATTATCAAGGCCAAGACCAGCTTCTCGATTCGGGTGTTCCTTGTCTCGGCGTCCTGGAGAAGTTTGCTGACATAGTAGATCGGCTTTTGGGTCTTCTTCTCTTCTCTGACCAAAACCGAGCCAATCGCGCCTTCAGAGACTGCCAGGTACAAAAATAGCATTTCTCCCGGATTGGGGCTGCTGAGGAGGGGTGGCGAGCAAGATATCTCTTGAGGTCCTCGAATGACTTTTGGCACTCGGAGTCCATTGAAAATTCTTAGCAGATCGAAGAGCTTTGAAGAAAGGAAGGCTCCTCTCGGCCGATCGAGCCACAAAGCGGTTGAGGGCCACAATTCTTCCCGTCAGGCGCTGGACTTCTTTGATAGATGTTGAGGGCACCATTTGCTGAAGCGCTTGAATCTTTTGCGGGTTGGCTTTGATGCCTCGCTGAGAAACCATGAAGCCAAGAAACTTCCCCGAGGTGACACCGAAGGCGCACTTTATTGGATTGAGCTTCATCCGATACCTTCGGAGTGTCGCGAAGCTTTCAGAAAGATCCCAATATGCTGGGATGCTTCCTTGCTTTTGACCAGCATGTCATCGATATACACCTCCATATTCTGACCGATCTGCTCCTTGAAGACTTTGTTTACCAGCCTTTAGTAAGTGGCGCCTGCATTTTTCAGACCAAAGGGCATGACAAGGTAACAGTAGGTACCTCGATCGGTTATGAAAGCAGTCTTTTCTTCATCTTCGGGTGCCATCCAAATCTGGTTGTAGCCTGAATAGGCATCCATGAAGGTCAACATCTAATGGCCGAAGGTGGCATCCACGAGCTGGTCGATCCGGGGGAGAGGGAAACTATCCTTCAGGTATGCTTTGTTAAGGTCGGTGAAGTCGATGCAGATTCGCCATTTACCGTTCGACTTTTTTACCATAACAACATTGGACAGCCAGCTTGGATAATTCACCTTCCGAATGAAGTTTGCCTTGATGAGCTTGTCCACCTCTTCTTCAATTGCTCTCTGCCAGTCAGGGGAGAAACTTCTTTTCTTTTGCTTCACGGGCCGGGACATCTCATCTGCATTGAGATGGTGGACGAGGACGTCCGGGCTGGTCCCGGGCATGTCGAAAGCTGACCAAGCGAAGACATCAGCATTTCTTCGGAGAAAGTCGATCAGTTCCAATCGGGGCTTCCCTTTCAGTAGCGACCCGATCCTTATGGTTCAGTCGGGCCGAGCCTCGTCCAGCGGTACCTCCTCCAGCTCTTCGGTTGGTTCTCCTCGTTGCTCGATGAAATCCTCCCGAGCGTCTAGTCCGTCAACCTCGGGCAATCTAGATTGTAGGCTGGTGACGAAGCACTGCCAAGCTATAGTTTGGGTTTCTCGAACTACACCAACCCCTCGCTCGGTCGGGAACTTCATAACAAGATGCGGGATGGAGACGGCGGCTCTGAGGGACATCAAGCCGGGTCTTCCCAAGATCGCGTTTTAGGGTGACCGGAGCTTGGTCACCAAGAAATCTGCATGCACAGTGGCGACGGAAGGCCAGGTTCCTGCTCGGACCGTCAAGGTCATGACCCCCTCCGGGGTGATTACATCGCCGGTGAACCCCATTAGGGTGGAGTCCACCGCTTGGAGATTCTCCATGAGAAGTTTTATTTTCACAAACACATCAAAGTACAAAACATTGGCGGAGCTTCCACTATCAATGAGAATTCGGCTTACATCATAGTTGTTCAAATTGAGAGATACAACCAGCGCATCATCGTGCGGAACTGTATTCCCTGGAAGTCATCACTGGAGAAAGAAAGCTCGTCAGTTTGCGCTTTCTTCGGCACCGAACCTTCTTCATCGTCCCTCCCGCCTGAAGGACCACCGACCGCCTCAATTACATTAATATGGCCAGCGACCGAAGGATTTGGGGGAGGAAGGAGTTGCTGCTGGGGTTCAGGTCGGCGATCGCCCCCGTTTCTTGGCTCGGGGGCTCCCCTGAATCGATCCAGTCTACCCCGCTAGATGAGCCTTTCGATCTCATTCTTCAGTTGCCAGCACTCTTCAGTGTCGTGGCCATGGTCGCAGTGGTAGCGGCAATACTTGGCGGGGTCTCTCCAGGCAACATTTCCCTGAAGAGGAGGAGGCCGAGGGAGTTGGCGCTCGATTTCCATAAGGATCTCCGCTCTTGGGGCAGTAAGCAGAGTAAATCGATTGAACCTCCTAGGCAGGCTTCGGGTGCGGTTCCTTGGTGGCGGCTAAGGAATCCTTTGGAGGTGAGATGGGCTTGGCTGACGGGCAGGTCGGCGCTTATCTAAGCCTTTGGGCTTCGTCTTCTTCATAAGCTCGGCTTGGGCAGCTCTCCGTGATTCTTCGACTCTTGCATATTTGTCTGCCAGAGCCATCATGTTGGAGAGGTTCGGAGGGTAGCTGACCTCCAATGCTAGGTACAAATCAATTTCCTTCAATACTCTGCCTGCCAGGGTGGACATGGAGATCTCATGATTAAGGTGGTCCACCTCCAGCATGGCCATGTTGAAATGGCCGAGATACTTCTTCAAAGACTCCCCTCTCTCTGCTTAACCTCAGAGAGGGAGTCGGACCTCCATTTGTGACGGTGGCTGCTAACGAACTGGTTGATGAAGAGACATCTCAGCTCGTCGAAGGAATTAACGGAACCTGGTTTCAAAGCATTGAACCAAGTTTGAGCAGATCCCCTGAGGGTGGAAGGGAAAGCGCGGCAGAGGATCGCATCTAATGCCCCGTAGAACATCATGATCAATCGGAAGCTGCTGAGATGATCGTTGGGGTTGGAGGAGCCATGATAAGGCTCGATGGTAGGCAGCTTGACGTGGGAGGGTGGTCCGCAACCTCAAGCGGGCCGAAAGAGGCCGCTGGATGAGCGGGAGCTGCATCCTCCTCAGGGGGATGAGGAGCAGGAGCAGCCGGATGGGGGGCTTCGGGGCGCCCCTGAATCAGGTGGGCCAGTGCCTCGACTTGCTGGACCAATGCGGCGAACTGGTCCTGGGTCACCGGGGCCACCAATGGTGATGGAGTCTCAACTGGCAGTGGTGGCGATGCAACACTGCTCGCCGGATCAGGCTTTTGGGAGGCGACCTGATCTCGGGCCTCGGAAGTAGCTTTTCTTCGGTTGGCCATGGGAGGAGTTCTCTTTCAGATCGAGATCGTTATCTCCTGAATCACAAGTTTATGGGACTTGAGGACCCTTCCTTTAGCGCCAATCTGTTGCTGTCGGAATCTGTCATCCGACTCGGGCGCGGTCGGGCTCTCCGCCTGGGTGGACCTGCAAAACAGTCCTCACGCGAGAGGCATTGGGGGTGGCCCTCTGGGAAGACCCTCCGACGCTCAAGTCAGTGGAGATCAGCAATCAACAGAAATGGGGAGAAGGTTCTCGCTGAAGAGTCCCTCTAGGGCTCTGAGCAGAGTAGAGCGCTAATGGCGGAAGCTAAGGAGAGAGAGAGGGTTCCAGTGAGCAAGTATGCGCATACCTGAGGAGTTAGCATATGACTCTATTTATAGAGGATCACCTAATTCCCTGGGGGCGTCGTGGGTCCGAAAGTCGTTAGGATCTGAATCCAGTTTGTTATAAGGCCGGTAGGATTCGTATCTTGTTGGTTAGAGGATCGACGGCTAGGAGAGCTCATTGATGTCTTGAGATATGGTGAGGAGATAGAATCCAGGGCCCTAGGCCACTCTTGCGGGTCCTAGGTCACTCCCGGATATGATTTCTGTTTAGAATCTCACGAATTCGGGTTCTTTCGCGTCGAATTTCGTAGAGGCGCAGATATCGCTCGGGCTAGGCCGAGCGATGGAAGAGATCGGCTAGAGGGGCCGAAAGGTGACATAGCTCGGCTGAGGCCGAGAGAGGATATAGCTTGGCTGGGGCCGAGAGACGATATAGCTCGGCTGGGGCCGAGAGACGATATAGCTCGGCTAGGGCCGAGAGAGGTGGTTCGCATCTTAGGAGTCCTTGGTTCGGCGAGGGGCTAAGGCGCCCCAACTTATCGAGGCTGACTTATCTCAGACGAGCATCGCATAGTGGACAGGAATCAGGGCTAGCCCTAGCCATGTGCATGATTATTGACACATAACGATTTTACCTCTCAATAGATCTAATAGTTGGTTTCCTTTTAATTCTCCAATGGACTGCCGGTCTCTTTATTTAGATCCAAAAATTAAGAAACTAATATTACCATAAAATACTGGTCCGCAATTCTTTGACGCCTCGTCATAGTTTGAATAGTAAGGAAAGCATGCATCTTAACTAATTTCTTGGTAAAGGAACATTAGTTTTAACTATTTCTTTTGGTAAAGAAAGATTAATATACTAATTACAAATAAAAATTTGTTTATATTAATGCAAACTTATTCTTATCACCATGTCTGTTGCTTGGATTAGTTGTCAAACGAAAAATCTATATGTTATGTATGTCATTATTATTCGAACTGCTATAGTAAATATTTATTATTTTACTTAATAGGAAAAAATATTAATTATCAGCTGTTGTTGATATACTTGGGCAATGGATCATGCCAAGTATGGTCCAAGCCTGTCAGGCCGCATCAAAAATCGAACCGTACCTAGCATTGCTCAGTAATAAACGGGCATGGTTGAGGTTTGGACCGTGGTTTGTGGTTGTGGTTAGGAGTGTGTGGAGATGGGTGGGAGCGAGGGAGGAGTTGTGGTGGACTTGGTGTGTGATGCATCTTAGCTGAGGGGTTGGTGGGTGGTGGAATTGGCTGCTTAGATAACGGGTTTTGGAGGGGTTTAAGGGTGAGAAGGGAAGCCTCATACTACCCATGGCGTAATTGTGGAATATTAATGGGGTTTAAATTGCCCGTCCGCTACGCTAGGATTTGATTTCATGGGAATTTCCCACCCGCCTCCTCCGGGATATAGCCGTTGCCCTCGTCTGGGAGCCCATAATATAATATAAGGGCTGCTGGTTTAGTATCTTTTTGGTGAAAAAAAAAATTCAGTTGGAAAAAAAAAGTGCGGTGGTCCTTATTTTCTAATAGAGGAAAGAGAAAATATGTCAGCTTTTCATATAGTTGAAAGAGAGAGAGAGAGAAAATTATGTATGAGTCACAAATTTTTTATTCTCTATCAAAAAATTAATAACTTTTTCTTGAACAATTTTTTAAAGCGCACATTGACGTCAACTGATCCAGTAAAAATTGGTATCAAAGAAAATAATAATAGGTTGATTTCTCAAAGAAAGAAATCCAGCTAAAATTGAACCTTCTGTTATTTTTTTCACCCTTTCTTACCATGTATGTTTGTCTTCATCTTTTTTTCTAAATCGTTATAAGCATGATAGATTATCTAAACTCTTAGATGAATGATGATAACATCTACAAATGAAGATAGATTAACTAATACTTTTTAAATTAAGAATGGAAAAATGAAATCGAACCTTACCTAGGATGTAAAGTGTATTTGCTTCTAATTATATTTTAATTTTTAGTGCCGATCCATTTTAGTTATGTTGAACCCTAGGCTCAACAGCCAAAGTTTTAATGGGAGAGCGATCCATGAGTTTTAGGAAAGTGCTAGTTTTTTTTTTTTTTTTTTTTTTGGTTTCTTCTTTTGGCTTTTTATCAAGTGAAAGTGGATTTAGAGACCTCCAGCAGCAGGAGTTGCATGAAGTGTACTATATATTGAGTGTCGTGCGGTGTGTTCTGGGCCAACTTTCTTCCTTGCTTTTCAATTTTCTTCTGACCTCCAAAATTTTCCATCTACCGTTGTTGTTGGATGATTTAATTGATACTTGATGATACTCAATCACCTCTTTTGGACGTCGAGAAGAAGGTTGATCCGTGAACCTTCGATGCACCGAATGGCCTGCAAAAAAGTCCAAAGACCGAAGGGGGTCCTCCAGTGAGACCCTCCGATGCCTAAGTCAGCAATCAGAGTCATAGCAGAGAAGGAGCTCGAGAGAGCTCTTGGAAAACGAAGAGATCCCAGAAGGACCGGGATTTTTCTCTGAGTATTAGGGTATCAAGTGTGTAAACTTGCGTTACCTGGTTCTTGAGGTGATTTACCTTTTTATAGGGGTTGACGCTGGCACGATCATGTGGGTTTTCAGAATGTCTGCTGAGCCCTTGCGTGAATACGGGTTGGTTGGTGGGCTACGTCCCATCAGTTGTTGGGTAGGTGGGTCCTGTCCCATCACCAGTGTTGCCAGTGGGTTGCTGGATCTGGCACTGTCAAGCGGCGCGCGTCTGGTGCTGTCGGGCGGCGCACGTTAGAGAGGCGGTTTCTTGAACCGCTGAGGCTGATCTGGCGGGAACTGGGAAATTCCATCTTATCAGGGCTGAGCCGGGTCGACCCGAGATGGCTGGGGCCAATCCCGCTGGCAAGGTAGTGCCGGGGCGGGGCCGAATTGATGGACTTGGAGGCGTCGGGGCTGAGTCGGGCTGGCCGGGGATGGCCTTGGCCGACTCGGCGGAACTGGAGACGCCGGGGCCGAGTCGGGCTGGCCGGGAATGGCCTTGGCCGACTCGGCGGAACTGGAGACGCTGGGGCCGAGTCGGGCTGGCCGGGGATGACCTTGGCCGACTCGGTGGGACTGGAGAGGCGGAGGAAGTGTCTGGGCCGACTTGCTTGGAGAAGTAGGGGCCGGCTGGGAAGATGCCGGGGCCGCCTGGGAAGTGCCGGGGCCGCCTGGGAGGTGCCGGGCCGCCTAGCTTGGACACGCCGGGGCCGGCTGGGAAGATGCCGGGGCCGCCTGGGAGGTGCCGGGCCGCCTAGCTTGGAAGTGCCGGGGCCGGCTGGGAAGTGCCGGGGCCGCTTAGCTTGGAGACGTAGGAAGCCGGCTAGGAAGGTGCCGGGGCCGCCTGGGAAGTGCCAAGGCCGGGAGGTGCCGGGGCCGCCTAGCTTGGACATGCCGGGGCCGGCTGGGAAGATGCCGGTGCCGCCTAGGAGGTGCCGGGCCGCCTAGCTTGGACACGCCGGGGCCGATTGGGAAGATGTCGGGGCCGCCTGGGAGGTGCCGAACCGCCTGGCTTGGACACGCCGAGGCCGGTTGAGAAGATGCCAGGGCCGGCTGGGAAGTGCCAGGCTTTGGGGCCGAATCGACAGACTTGGAGGTGTCGGCCTTTGGGGCTGTCGGTATTGGAGGTGGCGGCCTTGGAGGTGTCGGCCTTTGGGGCCGTCGGTCTTGGAGGTGTCGACCTTTGGGGTGGCGGCCTTGGAGGTATCGGCCTTTGGGGCCGTCGGTCTTGGAGGTGTTGGCCTTTGGAGCCGTCGGCCTTGGAGGTGTCGGCCTTTGGGGCCGTCAGTCTTGGATGCCTTGGAGGTGTCGGCCTTTGGGGCCGTCGGCCGACGCCGAGATTGAGGTGGGCCGTCCAAAAAATTTTATTTTCGTGGGGCCGAATCGGCCAAGGCCATCCCTGGCCGGCCCGACTCGGCCCCGGCGTCTCCAGTTCCGCCGAGTCGGCCAAGGCCATCCCTGGCCGGTCCGACTCGGCCCCGGCGTCTCCAGTTCCGCCGAGTCGGCCAAGGCCATCCCCGGCCGGCCCGACTCGGCCCCGGCATCTCCAGTTCCGCCGAGTCGGCCAAGGCCATCCCCGGCCGGCCCGACTCGGCTCCGGTGTCTCCAGTTCTGCCGATTCGGCCAAGGCCATCCCCGGCCGGCCCGACTCGGACCCGGCATCTCCAGTTCCGCCGAGTCGGCCAAGGCCATCCCCGGCCGGCCCGACTCGGACTCGGCGTCTCCAGTTCTGCTGAGTCGGCCAAGGCCCCGGCACTGACTTACTAGCGGGATTGGCCCCAGCCATCTCGGGTCGACCCGACTTGGCCCTGATAAGACGGGATTTCCTAGTTCCCGCCAGATCAGCCTCGGCGGTTCAAGAAACCGCCTCTCTGACGCGCGCCGCTTGATAGTTCCAGACACGCACCGCCTGACAGTGCCAGATCCAGCAACCCACTGGCAACACTGGTGATGGGACAGGACCCACCTACCCAACAACTGATGGGACGTAGCCCACCAATCAGCCCGGATTCACGCAAGGGCTCAGCAAACATTCTGAAAACCCACGTGATCGTGCCAGCGTCAACCCCTATAAAAGGGTAAATCACCTTGAGAACCAGGTAACGCAAGTTTACACACTTGATACCCTAATACTCAGAGGAAAATCCCGGTCCTTCTGGGATCTCTCCCTTTTCCAAGAGCTCTCTCAAGCTCCTTCTCTGCTGTGACCCCAATTGCTGACTTGGGCGTCGGAGGTCTCACTAGAGGACCCCCTCCGGTCTTGGAACTTTTTTGCAGGCCATTCGGTGCATCGAAGGTTCACGGATCAGCCTTCTTCCCGACATCCAGGAGAGGTGATTGAGCGTCATCAGATTGGCGCGCCAGGAAGGGGGGACGCGCTGAAGGAAAGAACGCTGTCTCCTTGAGCTATAAGCCTCCGTCCCCTCTAAGATTGCTATGGTGGTGATGCGCATGCCAGAGGTTCTTACCATCGTGCTGGGGGCATCCACATCGCACTGAGCGAAAAGACCAGTCTCTCTCTCTGCCCCTCCTTCACCGCCAACTTCAGCTGCTCTGATTAACCAGCTGGCCATCCTCAATCGGCAAGATCAAGCTTTGAAAGTAGCAGTTCATGAACTGTAGAAGCAGCGCTCGGGGGCCACTCAGCAGCGCCCCAAGCCTCTCAGCAACGCCCTCGATGGACTCTCCCAGCCATTCATCTTCAATGACGCCAACTGTCGAGGCTTTCCTCAACGGACTCCAGCTTTGTCCGGTTCCCAGCTCCTTCCCGGCCATAGGCATCTCATCCTGGCCTCCAATGCGAGAGAAGGCCCAAGTAAGGGCAACGACACTTCCAATCCGACTAACATGACTCCCTGGGGGGCAGGTCACCAGCGGACGAAAGTGCTCAAACCCACAAAAGAAAAACATGGGAGCTACAAGAGCTAAGTACATTGCACTTAAGACAGTTTTCTTTCATTAATACTTAAAAACGTCATGCAGGGAAGACCCACCTTGCATCAACAAAGACCAACTCCGCATCGGCAACAAAGACTGACTCCGTGTCGGCAACAAAGACCGGCTCCGCGTCGGCAACAAAGACCGGCTCCACGTCGGCACCAAAGACCGGCTTCGCGTCGGCACCAAAGACCGGCTCCGCGTCGGCAACAAAGATCGGCTCCGTGTCGGCAACAAAGACCGACTCCGCATCGGCACCAAAGACCGACTCCGCGTCGGCAACAAAGACCAACCCCGCATTGGCACCAAAGACCGACTCCGCGTCGGCAACAAAGACCGACCCCGCGTCGGCACCAAAGACCGACTCTGCATCGGCAACAAAAACTCTCAAAGCCTGTAATCGACGTCGACAATGAACACGATGCAAAGACAAACAGCTATGAAAAAGCTAAGTATACTACACTTTGAGAAAAAAGTTTCTTTTCATTAGTGTCTGAATGCATTACAGGAAAACCAACAAAGACCGGCCCCGCATCGGCAACAAAGACCGACTCCGCGTTGGCAACAAAGATCGGCTCTGCGTCGGCAACAAAGATAAGTTAGCGTACGCTGCTTTGAATGGCGGGCGTGAGGTAATCAATTTGCCTCCAAAAATTTTTTTTTGAAGTTCTACACTCTTTTCGCTTAGCTGATACAGGGCACGCAAGCTCAAGGAGTGTGGGGGGTATTTGATGGGACTAGTTGACCCCAATACTCATATGGGATCATAAAATGGACAGTGATATAAAAAACCAAATAAAATGAGTTGAAGCTAGTTTGGTCCATTGGAAATGATCGATCTGTCTAATGGGATGTAGATCCATGGCTATGCAATGAATACCCCAATAGACTACTACTAATTTCTTTTGTAGATTACTTGGTCCCTAGTGCCTCTCTTGTTATCCTTTTGCATGGTGACGGATGGATGTTGAAACACGAGCTTGATCTCATCCCTTGTTCCTCCTTTTTACTCTTACAAGTTATCTTAGATTCATACAATAGGTAGTGATCAGCTAGATGTCCTAAAATGGGGGGCGACGCTATCATGAACTCAGTAATGGTCAAATTAAGAGGTTTATGAAAGGCAATCTCAGGTGGATCATAAAGCACTCTATAACTACTACAAAATATATGAGTGGGATGCATTGTACCGAGTTTTGTTTTTGTATGTAGAGACTGATGATGCCTGGTCACTGGTAGCAGACGTCAGAGGGCTCTATAAAGTTATTGATGAAGCTCCTCCCTGAAGAGAGACCTGCAAGAAGTCCTAGGACCGGAGGTTGCTCTGGCAGGGACCCTCCGACGGGTAAGTTAGCCAGAGTCACAGTCATAATCTTGGGAAAGCTCGAAGAAAGAAAGGCTTAAAGAATGGGATCTTCCCTGAGAGTTTAGAATGGGTTCAGAGTATATTCCTCTCCCTTACCTCACTAAGGGTCCATCTTACCCTTTTATAGACCCTCGGTTTTCATCTACGGATCAGCCATGTGGAGTTCCATGAAAGAGAATGTCTGCTAGACTCATGGCAATTACATGAGTTCGGAGATGGTTGGGGGGCCTGATCTCATCAGCCAGGTGGTTGATGGGCCTGGTCCCATCGGATGCATGGGTCAGGTGGTTGGTGGGCCTGGTCCCATCGGCCGCATGGGTCAGGTGGTTGGGGAGCCTGGTCCCGCTAGGTGCATGGGCCAGATTGTTGGTGGGCTTGGTCTTGTCAGGAGCGTGCGCTAGGTGGTTGGTGGGCCTGGCTCACGTGGGGGGCCACGTAGGCATCGCAGTTCGCTCGGGAGTCAATGCAGAGGCTGGTGCTGCAGCCAGCGTTGAGGCCGACTTTGGAGAGGGCAGGCCACAAGGGCCACCTTGGTGAGGAGGGGCCACCGAGGACCATCTCGGAGAAACGGGGCCGCCAAGGGTCACCTTGGAGAAGTAGGGCCACTGAGGGCCACTTTAGAGAAGCGGGGCCATTGAGGGCCGTTTGTTTTGATCTCCGTCGTCAGTTAGCTCTGTCGTTAATGATTACTTGATGCTACTGGCCACATCAGATGCCCCTCTTCGCTCCTGAGCTTAAGTGGCCATGTGTCCGTCAACCCTTGAGTGAATTAAGGAGCGCAAAAATTTTTCATGATGCCTTTAATCATCGAAGGCATGGCGCACCTCTCTGAGGCAATGTCGCTTCAGAGTCCATCAGTATTTAAGAAGAAGTACGAAAAGTGAAGCCAATTTTGGGCGCACCGAGGGAAGATCTCTTGAGAGATAGAAAAGTTGGGTGCCATCATTAAGTCACCACTCCCCACATCCTATCATTGGCTACAGATCCCGCTCTCTGTGCAGAACCGAGGCACCATATGTTGGGTGAAGGGGGAGCTATTAATAGCGGGATGTTGCCTTCAATTGCGGATGGACGCATGGCACCGCTTTGGGCGGGGTGATTCAAAAATTCTATATAAAATTGCTTCACCCACCCGAGCATGCTCTTTATGCTTTCATTATCCTTCATGTCGTCTTCTTCCTCAGAGTCCTGAAACTTTAGAGCCCCGAACCTTATGTTCTTCCTTTTCGATACCAGATCAGTCTCCTTTTGTCATCTTCCTTCTTTATTTTCTTCTTAGTCCATGGACCATCATGCCGTCAGGAGGGCAAGAGGCCCGTTGTAAGTCCCCCTCCATCCTCGAAAGAGGAGGAGGAGGGGTTCCTCTGTTCACTGTAGGCATCGGCCGGTCAGCGGTGTCACCATTCGCGACCACCCGACAGTAGTAGCCCCAACACCACCACCCCGAGTGTCTCCGCCTAGGGCTCCTCCACCTAAGGTAGTGCCAGCTAGGGTAGCTCCACTGTCCTCAGTCTGTCCGACTCACTCCCCCGCGGCCACTTCTGATTTGGTAGGGCCGAAGGGGTGGCCTCCACCATGACCCATGAGGAGGTAGAAGACCTTAGGATTAGGTATAGGGTTTCCAGCTACATCTGCTTGTCCGCTCCTGTATCTGAGGATAGGATGAACTCTGACCAGTCTGGTTGGGTAGCCCTATACGAGAAATTCTTTAGGTGTGGGCTCCGCCTTCCTTTCCATCCATTCATTCTTAACCTTCTAGATAGGTACGAACTTGTCCCAGCACAGTTGACTCCAAACTCGGTTCGAATCATCTATGCCTTCGTTGTCTTTTTGTTTCTTCCATAGCTCGAAAGCTAGAATTTCTCTGTTCCGAGCTTTTTATAAGCTCTGCCACCATAGTGAAGATGGGTGGTGGATTTTTACTTCCAGGCCGGGTAGGACCCTACCACTCAACCTCCCCTCTAAAGTCCAGGGATGGAAGTCCCGTTTCCTATTTGCTCATGTGGATGGGGTGAGGACGAGCTGGAGGAATCCTGACATCAGCCCCAATAAAGACTCCACTGTGGATAAGAGGGACCAGGAGCTATTCGACCACTGACATCCTCTGAGGTCCCTTCCTACAAGGAATTGTTGGCTAAGGCCAACCTTTATGAGGCCGAATTGGCCCCGGTAGTTGGTGAGCGCAAGATCTCGCTCTCCTCATTCCCTTTATTTATCTATTTTTTGTTCTGACCATTGATTTCTTGTGCAGCAATGATGTTGTCCACCGAGCGACTGAAGGCGGCAGTCCGAAAGAGAAGAGAAGAGGCCGGCGAGATGGTGAGGCCGGCCAAAAAGCCTCGGCGGAAGGCCCAAGGTGAGCCGAACCAAGCCCCCATGGCTCCTGCGGAGGAGCCAAGGGAGAGCGTCCTGGCTGAAGCGACGATGAGGGGAGATGTCCCTACCATGGCCGAGGCAAGACCGAAGGGAAGGGGCCAGCCGGCCCAGGCGAAAGAGGCCACGAACAGGCCCTCGGCTCCTATCGAGCTGGCAGAGGTCGTCGACTTGGAGGCCAAGGGTGACCCTCCTATCCCCCCGGGCTAGCGAAGGTGGCTAACTCGGGGGGCCAAGGGTAGACACCCGGCCTCACCCGAGCCGGAGGTAGAGGTGACAGCTTCGAGGGCCGGGGATGGAGAGGGGCCAGTGGATGACAAGGAGGTGGGGCCGACAACCCCGCACCCATCGCCCGACCGAAGGTCCAGGGCTGAGGAGCCGCAGTGGCCACCGAGGTTCTCGGCCATGGAAAGCGGGCGACTGGCAGAATGCCTGCTGGAGAGGATTCATCTACCTAGGTTCCACGATCAGCTCAGACACGAACCTGTCGCTAGGATCCTTGACGCAACCTACGTATCGGTGCTTCAGGTAATTTTTCTTCACGTTGCTCTTCTTTTTGATCAAGCTTTGACTAACTCTTTGACTTTTTAGATGGCCATTGAAGTTCTTACCCTCCAGAATGCCTTGGTCTGGACCGATGATGCCGTCGAGCGCTCCCAGATGCAGTTGGCCAAGTACCAAGGTCAGTGCGATGAGTTGGCCAGGAGGCTGGCCGAAGCCCAAGCCCGAGAAACTGAGATGGCCGGAAAGTTGCTCATGATCGACGCTGCTTGCAATGACTGGGAGACCCGATTCAGGGTGGCCGAGGTGAAGGTCGCGGCCGAACTCGACCCTAACTTGGCAACTGAGGCCAAGTTGGCGAAGGCCGTGGCGATGCTGGAGTCGACCGAAGGCAAGGTCGATGAGCTAACCTAGAGGCTCGAGGATGCCAAGGACTGGGCCGAGACGGTGGAGGCCTATGCTTACGCCGCCGAGGAGAGGGCCGCCCTAGAGGAGTCTGATGCCCAGGAGGCCGAGGAGAAGAGGGCCGATGCTGAATCTCGAGCCCAGAGCGCTGAGGCCCGAGTCGGGGACACCAAGAACCAAGCCCAGGATGCCAAGACCCAGGCTCGAGATGTCGTCGAGTAGTTCAAGAGCTCCCCGACGTTTGAGCAGGAGGTGACAGAGGCCAGTATTGATGCTTACATCCAAGGCTTTGAGCATTGCAAGGAGAAGGTTTCCCAGGTCTTTGGGATCGAAGACCTCTGCGCCATCCGGCTGAAGACCTGGACGACGAGGAGTCGGACGAGGATGACATCGGTGGCGATCCAAGGCCTGTCAAGCCATAGATCTCTAGGTCTTCTTTTGTTATTTCTTTTCCTTCTCTTTGCTTGCAAGTGACCCTGGGGTCGGATTTTGTAATTCCTTTGAATATCAATGAAAAGGAAAGTCTTTTTCCCATGTGTTTTACTTAGCTTTTTGTAGTAGCTTTGTTTTCTTGTAATGGTGTACCAGTCCCGACCTTTAGGCTCGGTAGTAAGTGGCTATAGTCTTTTCGACGATCTGACCGGGACTCAGAGGAACTCATGGCATCAGCCAAGTCCTTAGTCCCTTAGGCACTTTTTGGAGTGACTGTAGAGTGTCAGTGTCGGACTCGAATGGGCATGAAACTGTTGGGGTCTTGAACCGTCTTGGAGGCATCTCCATGCCAGACCGAGTGGTAATCAACTAGTCGCATATCCATCGAGCTCCTTTAAAACTGCCTTGGGGGTTTCGTGTACCAGCCCAAGGGGTGACTCGAACGGGAATGAAACTGTCAGGGTCTTGAACCACCTCAGAGGCACCTCCTATGCTGGATCGAGTGGTAACCTGTTAGTCGCATATCCATCGAGCTCCTTTAGAACCGTCTTGGGGGTTTCATGTGCCAGCCCAAGGGGTGACTCGAATGGGAACGAAACTATCGGGGTCTTGAACCGCTTCGGGGGCATCTCCATGTCGGATCGAGTGGTAACTCACTAGTCGTGTATCCGCCAAGCTCCTTTAGAACCATCTTGGGGGTTTTGTGTGCTAGCCCAAGGAATGACTCAAATGTGAACGAAACTATCGGGTATCTTGAACCACCTCGGGGATGCCTCCTATGCCAAACCGAGTGTTAACCCGTTAGTCACATATTGTTGAGCTCCTTTAGAACCACCTTGGGGGTTTCATGTGCCAGCCCAAGGGGCGACTCAAACGGGAATGAAACTGTCGGGGTCAACCACCTCGGGGGCATCTCTATGCCGGACCGAGTGGTGACCCGTTAGTCACGTATCCATTGAGCTCCTTTAGAACCGCCTTGGGGGTTTTGTGTGCCAGCCCAAGGGATGACTCGAACGAAAACAAAACTGTTGGGGTCTTGAACTGCCTCGGGGGTGTCTCCTATATCGAACTGAGTGGTGGCTCGTTAGTTGCGTATCCGCCGAGCTTCTTTAGAACCACCTTGAGGGTTTCATGTGCCAGCCCAAGGGATGAGTCAAACGGAAATGAAACTATCGTGGTTTTTAACCACCTCGGGGGCATCTCCTATGCCAGACCGAGTGGTGACCCATTAGTCGCGTATCCGAGCTCTTTATCACCGCCTTAGGGGTTTTGTGTACCAGCCCAAGTGGTGACTGGAATAGGAATGAAACTGTCGGGGTCTTGAACTACCTCGGGGTCATCTCCTATACCAGACCGAGTGGTGACCCATTAGTCGCATATCCACTGAGCTCTTTTAGTCGTTAGATCCTTGGCTTCAGAGATGAGTCAGGTATAACATTTGGGAATTCCTTTTATTATCATCAGCTGAAGGGGTACATTATTGATAATATCGGTGAAGGTTATCCGCGTTCCAGGTATGTAGAATGGACCGTCCATCGAGTTCTTCGATCTGGTATACTCCTCGGTGAAGTATCTTGGTGACCCGATAAGGCCCCTCCCAGTTTGGAGATAATTTGCCTCCCTTCGTTGGCCTGAATATCTTGGCCTTTTTGAGGACCAGATCTCCATGGTGAACCATCTTAGGATGGACTCGGGCATTATAATACTTGGTCGCTCGTTGGCGGAATATGGCCATTCTGAGCTGCGCCCCATCGCGTGCCTTGTCAATGAAGTCAAGGTTGACCCTCAGCTATGCAGGGTTGTTCTTTTCATTGTATGACTTCACTCAGAGGCTTGGGAGGCCAATCTCGATGGGGAGGGCTGCCTTGGATTCGAAGATGAGGCTAAAAGGGGTCTCTCCCATCGGTGCCCTTGGAGTCGTGTGATACGTCCACAACATGCTTGGGAGTTCTTCCATCCATCTGCCTTTAGACCCATCCAACTGGGTTCTAAGCCCCCAGAGGATGGTTCGATTCATGACCTTGGCCTTTTCATTGGTCTGTGGATGGCCGATAGAGGTGAACATGTGGCAGATGTTTAGCTCAGCACAGAATGTCTTGAATGTGGCATTGTTGAACTGTCAGCCATTATTGGTGAGGATGGTGTGGGGCAGCCGAAATGGAATATGATGGACTTCCAGAAGAAAGACTTGACTTTTCTCTCGATGATCTTAGACAGTGCCTCAACTTCAACCCACTTGGTGAAGTAGTCGATGGCAACGAGTAAGAACTTCTGCTGATCCAAAGCTGAAGAGAATGGCCCAAGGATGTCCATTCTCACTGGGGAAGGGCTATGAGGCCGAGAGTGGACTCAATGGAGAAGCTGGCTATCGTTGGATGTGTGCATGTCATTGGCAACCATCACACTTTTGGACTAGCTCAGCAGCATCCTCCTCATGGTGAGCCAGTAATATCCTTGGCGGAGAGCTTTTTGTGCCAGTGATCTGTCCCCTAGGTGATCTCCATAAATGCCTCTATGTATCTCTCTGAGGATGTAATCGATGTCTGCAGGACCAACACATTTAAGAAGGGGGTAAGGAAAGACCTTTTATATAGTCGTTCATTCAGCAAGATGAACTTGGAGGCTCTCCATTTGAGCAGTCAAGCTTTCTCACGATTAGCGGGAAGGGTATCGTCCATAAGGTAGCCGACGTAGGCATCCATCCACGTTGGCTCCTATGCAACTGGGAGGACTTCTTCTTTGTCTTCAATGATGGATCTTTCCAAGTGTTCGATGTAGATGCTTCCTAGGACGTTGTCCGCCGAAGTGGCCAGACGAGAAAGGGCATCGGCCTTGGCATTCTCGCTTCGGAGGATGTAACTAATGCTAAAATGCGTCAGTGAGGAGATCAAGAGTCAAACCTTTTCCAGGTATCGGGACACGATGGGATCCCAAGCCTCGTATCTTCATTGATTTATCTAGAAACGAGTTGGGAGTCGATGAAGGTTCTGAGATACTTCACCCCAAGATCCTAGGCGAGCCTCTCTTCGACTAGCATGGCTTCGTACTTGGCCTGGTTGTTTGTAGTTTTGAAGAGGAGTCGAGGGCGTATTCCACCTTCTCACCCTGTGGACCCGTAAGGATGAGACTGGCACCACTTTCTTGGGAGTTTGAGGCATCGTCCATGTGGAGGATCTAGTACTCCTCCATACCTTTAAGCTCAGCATTAGGTTGCACCAGTGGAGGTTCTTCTACTTGTTCCTTGGTCCAAGTGCACTCGACTAAGAAGTTGGCCAAGACTTGGGATTTTAGAGCTGGCCTTGCTCGGAATGAAAGGTCAAACTCTTCCAACTTGATCGCTCATTTGGCCAGCTAGCTCGAGATGTCGGACAGACCAGAATAGCTTTGTGGGGTTGGTCCATGAGCACCACGATGGGGTGAGCTTAAAAATATGGCTGAGACGCTGAGCGGAAATGATCAAGGAAAAAATGATTTTTCTCTTTTAGAGTACCTGATCTTGGCATCATGGAGTACTTTGCTCGCATAGTAGATGGGCTTTTAAGTTCCATCGGTGTTGAGGCATATTAGGATGGAGCTGACGGCTTCCAAGGAGGCAGTAAGGTAGAGGAAAAGGCTCTCTCTATCTTTTGCTTCGACAGCAGCGATAGGCTAGATAGGAACTTCTTTAGTCCTTCAAAGGCTATTCGGTAGTCTTCCGTCCACTCGAACCATTCACCTTGCATAGGACGTTAAAGAAAGGCAAACATCTCTCGACCGACATGGAGAGAAAATGGCTCAGGGCCACCACCCTTCCGATGAGTCACTGTACTTCTTTTTTTAGCCGGTGGCCTCATGTCAAGGATGGCATTGATCTTCTTCGGATTCACCTTGATCTCGCGCTGCATCACCATGAAGCCCAGAAACTTTCCTGCCATGACCCCAAAAGCGTACTTTAATGGGTTTAGCTTCACTTGGTAGCGGCGGAGATTATTGAAGGTCTCCTTTAGATCAGAGACATGGTCGAAGGCACAGATGCTCTTTGTTAGCATGTCATCCACGAATACTTTTATGTTCCGTCTGAGTTGGTCTTTAAAGACTTTGTTCATCAGTCTCTAGTAGGTTGCCCCTACATTCTTTAGGCCGAAAGGCATTACCTTATAGTAGTAGATGCTCCTCTCGATTACGAAGGAGGTGTGCTCCTCATCATTCGGATCCATCTTTATTTGTTTGTAGCCAAAGAAAGCATCCATAAAACTGAGAAGTTCATGATCGGACATGGAATCCACCATCTGGTCAATCCGAGGCAATGGAAAGCTATCCTTTGGGCATGCCTTGTTGAGGTCGGTAAAGTCGATGCAGATCCTTTAGCTCCCATTGGCCTTGTACACCATCACTACGTTGGCCAATTAATCTAGATAGTGTGCTTTCTGGATATGACCGATGGCGAGCAGCTTGTTGACTTCTTTGTCAATGGCTTTTTATCGCTCAGTGGCAAAACTCCTCTTTCTTTAGTCGATCAAGCGATGCTTTGGATCAATATTGAACATGTGGGTGATTACCTCTGATGGTATGCTGGGCATGTCGATGCCGACCAGGAAAAGATATCTGAATTAGCCCATAAGAAGGCTAGGAGGCTGTCACTATCCTTCGCATGAAGAAGTTCACCAACCTGCACCATTCTTATCGGGTCATCCCCTAGTGGAAAAGTCAGCAGTCGCTCAGCCGGCTCTCCTCTTTTGCCAGACTCCTTGGGATCAGGTACCTTCGGGGTCGGTGTGACCTCTTAAGGGCTTGAAGCCATGTGATAGCATGGCAGGACTGAGTCAGTCTCCCCTTGCATCTCGCCAATCCCGCTACTAGTTGAAATCTGATGAGCAGCTACTTGGTGGAGATGACTGTGTCAAGGAGACTTAGGCCGGGTTGGCCGAGGATGGCATTGTATACCAAAGGCACTGGGATGATCAAGAACTTCATCAGGACAATGCTTTGACACGGTGGCATTTCAGCCATGACCGAAAGGATAATCTCACCTTCCACCCTCATCGAGTTGCCTATGAAACTGACCAAAGGTATTGCCACTGATTGAAGGGAGCTGAAAGATAAGTTCATCCAAATAAATGCATCATAGGTAATGATGTCAGCCAAGCTTTCACTGTTAACTAAGATTCGTTTTACAGGATGCTTGGCAATCATTATTGAAATGACAATGCCTTCATTGTTTATATTTTCAATCCTGGCTAACTTCCTTTTAGAAAAAGGGATTACATAATCTAACTCCTCGACTCACCTTGGCCTTTTGGATGTAGATCCTACCCTCCAAGAAACCATTCCCACCTTCTTCTCTGTTGGGGTGTTGTTGATGTTGACCTGAGCAGGCAGAGGCCCCATCAATGCTGGAATAGCTGGGGGTCCCTTCTGAACATACTTTCCAAGGTAGCCCCTCTGGATGAGTTCCCTGATGGCACGCTTCAGGCTGTAGCAGCTTTCGGTATTGTGGCCATAGTCTCGATGGAAATGATAGTAATAGCTCTTGTCACAGGGAGCTCCTTTCTTCATTGGGGGAGGGCACTAGAAGTATGGCTCACTCTCGATCTCCATGAGAATGTGAAAGCAAGGGCAAGGAGAGGGGTGAGTTCACCTTCTTTGGGGGTGAGACTTCGGTGCTTGTCATCTGGACGGCGTGGTGGCTCAGGCTTTTTGGAGTGAGAGGGTTTGCTTGGTTCTGGGCAAGCAAACCTTCTGCTGAATCCTTCATCGAACTGCTTACGGGTGGAGTCAGATTCGTCTGCATGAATGTAGTTTTGCATGTGAAGCAGGAGTTTAGAGTAGGAGCTGGGTGACTTCTTGTCAAGAGAGAAAGTAAAATGGGAAGGACAGAGTCCTCATTTTAGTGCCAGGGTTGCCACCGCATCGTCCAAATGATAGACTTTGAGGGCAGCCATTTTGAAATGGGCTACGAAGTCTCTGAGAGGCTCTCCTTCCTTCTAACGAACAGAGAAAAGACTACTCACCATCTGGAGGATCCTCCGATAGGCATCAAATTATGCGAGAAAGGCCCTCTCCAACTATCGGAAGGAGTCTATGCTATGTGGGGTCAGGCGGGAGTGCTAGGCGTGGGCGGCCTTCCTCAGGGTGACATGAAAAGCTTTGCAGAGAGGGCGTCGGTAGCCCCTTGGACTTGCATTAGAGCCTTGTAGCTCTCAAGGTGATCGAGTGGATCCGTTGTACCATCATATGAATCCAGCTGAGGAAGGCAAAATATGGAGGGAATGGCTCCTCTAGGATATGGCGAGTGAAGGAAGAACAAGTGTCGTAGTGCACCTCTGGCTGGTTGTTGATTTTTCATCTAAGCTCCTCCAGCCGCTGGTGGTACTCGTCCAAGCGCCTCTCCACCTAGTGATTGATGGTTGAAGTCTTCCTTGATGATACGAAAGATGAAGAGGGGAAAAAGTGCGGGTAGTGGTGCCTCCGCTTGAGCTTTTCCCGGCACCGTTGTTCTGGGGAGGAGTCACCTGGGCTATGGATGGGGGAGTGTGACCTCTTGAGGGTCTTCCGACGGCATCCTTTTGATGGGGCCTGATGGCGGTAAGGCTCTTGCCGAGGAGATCTTTCTTAAGCGGACTGTTGGCTGGCTGGTGCATCTATCGCAGGCGGTGCAGGGGGCCTGGACTGATGTTGGGTGGCCATAGACTGCTGCTCCTGCGGTCCGTGAACCACTGCGGTCAAGGTCTGAACTTGTCGAGTGAGTGCGGCCACTTGATTAGCTTGGGTGGCCGTAGATGGTGGCGCGGGAGTGGTCGGAGGGTTAGCAACAGGAGGGTTAGCAACAGGAGGGTTAGCCTCCTGCTGCTCTGTCGGTTGGAGATGCCCCCTAGTGTGGCTAATGGAGGCCTTCCGAGCATGCGTCACCACCATTGTTGATGCAGAGGAAAAGAGGGCTTATAGCTTGGTGTTACAGAGCTCTACCCTTTCTTTCCCCTACCTGGTGCGCCAATCTAATGATGCCTGGTCATTAGTAGTAGACGTCAGAGGGCTTTATGAAGTTGTTGATGAATCTCCTTTTCGAAGAGAGACCTGCAAGAAGTCCCAGGGCTAGAGGTTGCTCCGGCGGGGACCCTTCGATGGTCAAGTTAGTGACCAGAGTCACAGTCGTAAGCTTGAGAAAGCTCGAAGAGAGAAAGGCTCAGAGAATGGGGATTTTCCCCCGAGAGTTTAGAATGGGTTCAGAGTATATTCCTCTCCCTTACCTCACTAAGGGTCTCCATCTTACCCTTTTATAGACCCTCAGTTTCCATCTGGGGATCAGCCACGTAGAGTTCTGTGGAAGAGAATGTCTACTAGACTCATGGCAGTTACATGAGTTCGAAGACGGTTGGTGGGCCTAGTCTCATCAGCCAGGTGGTTGGTGGGTCTGGTCCCATCAGGTGTATAGGTCAGGTGGTTGGTGGGCCTGGTCCCATCGGCCGCATGGGTCAGGTGGTTGTTGGGCCTGGTCCTACCAGGCGCATGGGCTAGATGGTTGGTGGGCCTGGTCTCATTAGACGTGTGATGGTTGATGGGCCTGGCTCATGTGGGGGGCTATGTAGGCATCGCAGTTTGCTCGGAAGTCAATGCAAAGGCTGGTGCTACGGCTAGCGCTGAGGCCAACTCTGGAGAGGGTGGGCCGCAAGGGCCTCCTTGATGAGGAGGGACCGCCGAGGACGGCCTCAGAGAAACGGACCGTCGAGGGCTGCCTTAGAGAAACGAGGCCGTCGAGGGCTGCCTTGAAGAAATGAGGCCGCCAAGGGCCATCTTGGAGAAGCGGAGCCATCGAGGGCTACCTTGGAGAAATGGGACCGCCGAGGGCCATCTTGGAGAAATGGGGCCGCCGAGGGCCGTCTTAGAGAAGCGGGGCTGCCGAGGGATGCCTTGGAGAAGCAGAGCCGTCGAGGGTGGCCTTGGAGAAGCGAGGCCATCGAGGGCCATCTGTTTTGATCTCCGCTGTCAGTTAGCTCTGCTGTTAACGATTACATGGTGCTCCTGGCCACATCAGAGATTATTAGAAAAGGCTTACCTACATCTTGGCTTTTAATTAGTAGAATTTCTGGTCTTTCACCACACTATAGGAGATGCAATCTTGATGGAGGAACATTGGAGCATCTCTTTTTTTGTTTCCATAATCAAAAACTATATGTGAGTTGGCCTCTCCTTACTTTACCATCCAAATGGATTCATTGCATGAAGTCATAAATTTCAATTATTAGTCATATTCTAGCGATCTATGGTTTTCTTGTCACTCTTAATCCATATCCTTTGATATATGCAGAGAGAAAGGAATAAGAATTTACCTTAGCATAAGGTACCACGACAACAATTATGTGTTTTTGCGACGCTAAAAAGGTGCATTTTCAATGCTAAAAAGCATTAAAAAATATTATTCGATGCTTCTTGAAGCATCGAAAACCAGAAGTGGAGATGAAATTTTTTTACTTTTTGAAAGCGTTAGAAGAGTTTGATCTTACCAATGCTTTAAAGCGTCGGCAAAATTTCATGTTACCAACTCTTTAAAGCATCGGCAAGATCAAACTCTTTCGATGCTTTTATAAAGCATCAGAAATTTTGACCTTGCCGACGCTTTAAAGCTTCGGCAACTTTCCTTCGACGCTTTAAAGCATCGACAAATTCTTTAAAGCATCAGCAACTTTCCTCAGGTTGTTTCAACACTTTAAAGCGTTGGCAACATTAGAATTTTCCGACGCTTTAAAGCGACAAAAAGTTAAGTTTGGTAAATATTTTTATTACAAATAAAATAACAAATAGAAAATTTAAATTAAACATGGATAAAGTAATTAAGATAAAATCACATTGTATACATAAAATTTATATTAACCTGCATAATACAATTAAGATAAAATTTATATTAAACCTATTATATTTAAAAAAAAATAACAAACATAAAATTAAAATTGAGCCAATGTTTTCCATAATTTTAAAATCAAAGTCTATACAAATTTATATTAAACATGTATAATGCAATCATAACAAACATAAAATCATATTGCAAACATAAAAAATCAGCTCGAATAATTGCACTATCAATAAACGCCTTCCAAACCATAAGAAAGCCGAAATACATCAAAGAACCTCAAATATATAAAGAAGCATTAATTTATTTGATAAAAAACAACAAAATCACATCAATTTGACTCAAAAAATCTGCAAGTTCAATCGTAGGGGAGGAAGGGGGGGCATGGTGTGATCCACAAGAAATTTAAAATGGAGATTTTTCAACAAGCCCTCAAGAACTCAAAATTCTATGGAAAACTAAACTAATCCAAGAAAAGTATTAGAAGCTTGCTTGTACCTAGCTGGAGCCCGATGGTGGAGGAGCGAAGATTGAAATGAGATTTCGAACATTAGGGTTCGATTGGAATCATTTTCTTCGACAGAAGGAAAGGGAGGGAAGGAATAAGCATAATCTACGGACCCATCCCTTGAACGATAAGATGACTTAATAAACCCTTATCTATCTGATATTTTTCCTCATTAAATGTTAGGAGTTTTACTATAGGTTGCCTAAATTCCCTGCTAAACAAGCATCTTACTATAGGAATGCATTGTGATGACAATCTGCTTGTGATTGGACCACAAAAGAAAGAGAATGAATAATTTATCTCACCTGAGAGGATATGATCGGAGAGAGAAAAGACAAGGGAGCATAGCTAGGGTTTCATTGGCGCAGGAGAGATAGAGATCAGTGTGGGAGAGACACAGAGGGGAGCATGGCTAGGATTTTATCAGTGTAGGAGAGATAGTGCGGGAGAAACATGAGAGACATAGAGGGGAGTACAGCTAGGGTTTCGCCGGTGTGGGAGAGGCAGTCGGTGCGGGGGAGACAGTGAGATAGAAAAAGTCTGATGCTGACGCTTATAAGCACCATTATTTTGCCAGCGCTTAAACGCGTCGTTACACTTGTTAACTGCCGATACTTTAAAAAAGCGTTGGCAGCTTTTGAAATTTTCCAACGCTACACTGTAGTGTTAGGAAGAAAGGGTTGCCACAACATATATTTGTTGTAGTGTACATAGTACCAAAACTATTTTAATTCAAGTTGAATATGTTATATATAATTTCTATAGAGCTAAAGATAGCACTCTTTAGAGACATTCTTGTAGGGAATTTTTTATACTTATTATTTCAGGTGCTTTTTCTCACACCCTCCTATCATGACATCCATCACTATTAGGATTTCTCAAATTAAATTTTGATGATTCCATCAACGCTTTGTCAAGTGGTGCAGAACATTTCGTTAAGAATAATCATGGACAAATTATTAGTTAGCCATCTCACTATCAATCGATTTTGTTCCACATTTTGAACTTATATTGGCATGGCATGGGATTCAGAAAGCTTTACCCATTTTTATACATGGATTGATTATTGAAGGTGATTTTACTTTTATATTATCATGGTTAAACCGTTTCTTTAAATTCTTACATTCTTTGCTCCTTAGCATTAAACAATTGATAAAATTTTCTCTAAAGATCTTTAATCAAACTTTTAAAGAGGGTAATCAAGACACTTATTTCTTTACAAAAAAAGGGCTTCATCGTTGAGTCAAGCTATGGTTGGGAGAGAGGACTTCCCAATAGGAATACTTAATATTATGAATACAAATATTAGAGGCATGGCTTGCCTGGCCACACCACTACTAATTATATCCTTGCTACCAAAAAGAAAAGAAAAGAACCATCAAGATATACCATTTTCTCCAAAAATGTGAAGACCTAGTTACCCTGGATATTTAGAGAGCAATTTACTCAAATTATGGTCCTCTATAAAATGGTTTGGATGATTTAAGAAGCATCTGATAGAGATATAGACTAAAAGATATGCTTTATGTCTTTACATTTTTAATGAGAATTCATTTTGAGCAATGTGTGCCATTTACTATATATATGTGCATGTGTCTAGTATTTCCAAAGAGTATTTGATCTAGTGTGTAGAGTACGGCTTACACACAGAAGACTAGATCATCGGTTCTTTTGGAATACAAGTTTATTGTTCACAGTTTTAGATGGAATTGGACACACCATCAGTAGAACTGTAGCACAAATTTTTAGTAGGTCTGTCTTGACTACGGGGAATGGTTTATTCTAACTATTTGTGCTAGTACACTTTGTGTGTATTGAACAGGACCCAGTTGAGTTGATTATTTTATACTGACTTTATAAAATAATTTAGAACTCATGAATATTATGATTACTTATGCTCTTAATCTGAATTCTATTACTAGACACGTGTGTGTAGTGATTATTGCTTTGATTACACATAGAGTGAGATTCTATATGAGTCAATAATCTCAGTGGGTTGGGCAATAACATTATATATATGGTGAACATTAATAGTTGAAGGAATCCACGTCCGGTTAATTTGGACTGATGATATCCCCTTGAGAAAGCTTATAAGTTTTGATTGTATCAAATCTTGCAAGTGGATTTTGAATCCGATACGTCAAATAAGTTAAGTGGATAAGTCTCAAGGATAATAACAGCCAATTAAATTATATTGTCAGTATTTAAATTTAATTGGTGGATATCTGTAATCTTAACATGGGGAGATAATAAGTATTTAATATTAAGGCTCGAAAATATAAATTCGAATATGATTAGGAGTACAATTATAATTCTTTAGTGGAATGAATTATAATTTACGTAATTAAATCCTAACCCGGGATAGGATTAGGAGATTTAATTACGTGGGAAGTCCTTTTCATATTTGCCTATTTGGTCCCTGTTGTAGCCCTATAAATACCCTCTCAATTGGTTGCTAGGGTTAACGCTTTTGAGAAAAAAGAAAAGCAAGAAACCCTAGGTCGGCCGAGAGAGATCCCACCATCTTGTGAGAGAAGAAGGTATTTTCGGGAATACGGCGGAAGGCTGAGAGGTTGAGGTCGAGCAATCAAATCAAGTGTTCCAGCGTTCAAGTCTGAAGGTATAATCTTATACTCATAGATTAGAACGGTAAAAGATTTTTGCATTACTCATATACGCTATAGCCGTGATCTTGGGGGTATTCCGCGCTCCCCAACAGCATCCACTATGAATCCAACCTTCACCAAATAGACAATGAAAGGAGAGCAAAAAAAAAATCATAAGGGAATTTACTGGGAATAGTGAAGTTGCATCTATTTATCTATCTATCTATCTATATAATCAATCTATTTATCTATGTATCCGTATGTGTAGACAGATATAACCATTTCGCTAGAAGTGGCTCTAGATTTTCTTATCCCACCATTAATGGTGGTACTCCATTGAAATGGACCTTTTTTTTGAGAAAAGTCTTGGAAAGAGGCTGTACATTTATGTTCAGAAAACATACAGTGATATGAGTAAAAGTTGAAATGAAAGTCATTTAGATGCGGCATGATTGCAGTGCTAGTAGTGCTTACAAATGAAAGTCTCATAGATTAGTAGCCAAAACATGAGTGAATTCTCAAATTAAGGGAGGTATGATAGGTCAAGCGCTCCCATATTGAAAGGTGAACCACTCCAATTCATGAAAAAAAAAAACTACATATTAACCTTGTTTAATATTGAAGGTCCACTTATAACTGAGCTCATGGTAGGCTACAAAAAAGTAAATTCTCAGCTATCGATATGTAAAAAGTTAAAATGAGTAGCATGACATACATGATACAATTGGACTTGGAACTTTGCAAATGTCAGTTATAGCTATAAATATTATCTTAAATGTGGATTCAAATATTAATACTTGTAAAATTAAGGTGTTCCCTTGTTATCATTCCGTCTAATGGCACAACTTCATATATTAGCATAAGGTCCATAAGTCCCTGTCAACCATCTATTACATAGTTATCAAACCCGGCCCAAACATTGACCTGACCAAGGGCTCGGGTCATTGGGTCACTGGTTCAACCATCGGCTCACCGGTTGAACCAGCGATTCAATTATTTTAATATAAAAATATATTTATATTAATAAAAATTAATTTTTAGTAAAATAAACATATAAATACTAATTTTCATAATCTTCTTCTTTTTGAAAAAAAAATCTTTTTTGGTTTCTTATTTAATCTCTAAAATTTGCTTACTTTCATTCTACGTACCCATTTAGTCTGTTTTAACTTTTTCTCAAAAAAATGAAAGAAAATAAAAATATATATCCGAGTTTTCTTTATTTTCATCATTTTCTCTTTATGTTTCTGCTTTCTTATCTTAATTCTCATAAAATTTTCATATTTTCACCCTTTTTCCTTTTTTTTACTCTCCTCTCACCAATGCGCTCTTCTTTGCATGATCTCCTTCTCTTTCTCCATAAAACTTGTGAGCATCCATAATGAAGAAAAAGTTACCATAAGCTCTAAATTTGAAACGCCAAAGGTCAGAAAATTTTAAATAGCATTGATAAGTTCAGGCCGGGTTGACCCGATTCATGGGTGAACCGAATGGGTTGACCAAATTATTTCGGATCTCTTACATATCCGGTTTTAACAACTATGATCTATTAATGATTCACATTTTAATGGAGTGGTGTGGCTTTTCATAACTTTACAAGCTAGCTAGCGATGTTTAGCTTTCAAAAATGTCTTCAAGGCCGGTCAATTTTAGACCTTCTCTTTTTATTTGTTTATTTTTTCAATAGATTAAGAGAAAATATGGGATAATTTGGTCATGTTTCATTTCAAAGAACCCACAAATGAAGAACACAATCTTTTGAGAGGCAGGAAAAGAGTTGGATGAAAGCAAAGAAATGGAAAGTTCGTGCAATCTCTAAGAAAGTAGCGGTTTTCAGGTGGTTCCATCGGTTGGAATCCAAAATCTTGGTTCTTGTCTAAGGAATTTCCATTTTAATATAAGCCTAACCATCAGAAAATTGACAAATCAATTGTTGAAGTATTTAGTGACCTATCTTGAATCACTAAAATTAAAGTTGTCTTTATTAATTATTTTTTTATATTCTTTATTTTCCTGTCAAAATTTTTAAATAACTATAGGATCCAATAATGTTAGGTTAGTTCACTTTAGATTAAAACACAATTTGATCAGATTAATATAAAAAAAATAAAAATAATATAATTAAAATATTTGCTTGAATTTTTATTTATGATGTTGGATATTAAGTTAGCTTTCTAACATATCTTGAATCACTAAATTAAAGTTGAATTGAGAAACTTAGAAGTAATTATGAACATTAACAAATTTTAAGAAATTACAAAAATGTCGGGGATAAGGATGAGTTTTATTTTTTTTATCAAAATTTTTATATTTTAAAATTATGATAGATGAGTTAAAAATTAGTTTTGTGTTGAGAATATATTTTAAATATTTATTAGATATTTATTTATTTAGTTTGCTTAAAAATTAATATAATATAAAAACTAGAAAGTTTATTAGTTTTACGAGATTAGTATTCTATGAAAAGTAAAAGATGTCTTGGCTTTAGAATATTTTCTATAAATATAGCTTAATAGAGTTCTTTAAATATCAAATTAATAGTCCAGAAGGTAAAGGTTGAAGAATTAAAAAGGATAACAAAGCCCTTAGTAATATAAATTGAGGATCGGTTCAAAAACAATTTTATTTGAGGAGTTAGTAACCTAATTATAGTTAGAGTTTTTTTTAAAATTAAAATTTGGATTTTAAAATTTTGTAAGTAACCTAATTATATTTAAAATGCTTTCTAAAATTAAATAAGATTTAAATTTCAAATTTTATAAATAACTTAATCATAGTTAGAGTATTTTACTAAAAATATTCATTAGATATTAAAATATTTATCAATGTTTTACTTACAAGAAAATTAGAAAAATAATATTAAGGTATTGTTTTATGTTGAAAATCCATATATCTAGTTTTACCATATTTCATAAATTATAAAATTTGCTTTGAATATCTTTTGCACCTAATATTCAATTTGAAATATGTTATAATATATTTATAAAATGAAAGCATAATTAAAATTTTAATCTATCTATATCTTTTTTCTACATATAGTGAATCGCTTTTTTGTACAAGTGCATCTTTAGGTTTAAGCTACACATTTTAAAAGTTATTTTTTTCTTTAATTTATCCTCAATTGATACTATTTTTTTTTTTTTATGAATTACTTTATTTCTTATCCTATCTTTTTTTCTTTTACTACACGTCCATTTTTAAATTCTTGTTTCGGCTATATTTATTTGTGTATATAATTTTCTAACAGTTTAATATATACCATAAAACACAATCGATCTTTTAGTTCTTTTATAAAATTTTTTCTTCAACTTCATAGATACTTTACATTTACATAATATTCTAATTATACTTTTCTATTTTCATCTAACCAGCTTTAGTCTTACGAGTAATATCATCTTCAATTTCTTCTTCTTTATAAATAATTGATTCTAAATATCAAAAATAATTTTTTTTGAAAACTTTACGGTCCTTAATTTTTTACTTTACATCTCACTCTATTTTTAATTATACTAAAATTACATTCATCATATATTGTCTTTGTCTTGCTTAACTTAAAATTTTTAGATTCTAATGCATTTTTTTATAATTTCATAATTATATTATAATAATATTATTATATTAATATAATATCAAAAAATTTATATGACCGAGGATATTTGGTTCCTAAATCTCAAGTCAAGATTATTGTCTGAGAGTGATCATGGATACCTAATCTTATGGATGAGTGGGAGATCACAAAGTTAGGCAGTGATTTTAGTTGAGGTGATTTAATAGAGGTGGCAATTTTAGACATAACTCATGAACATAAAATTAGCAGGTTTAGGTTAAGTATAAACGAGTTTGAATCAAAATCGAGTTGACCTATTAGACATGATTAATAGATATATTAGCTTTTGGGTTAGGTCACTAACTCAAAACAACTCATAATTTATCCTGAAATTAACCTAGCATTTACCCAATTATTCAATGGGCCAATTCATGTAACCTAAGCTACCAACTTGAGTACGACTTTTGAGGCTTAGTTATTTTATTTATCCAAGTTAATGTCACATTTTAATTAATTATTATTTTATCATTATAAGGATCCAATGATTGGATGAATGAATCAGGGACAATTAAAATTATATTGGGTAGATTTATCATCCCAATTCATAACTTAAAATCTTAATCCTTAAAACTTAAAATGTAATAGATAATGCATATATACGCAAGCATTAACTATGTAACATAGAGTATATAAGTTATATGGGCCATATGGGTTATGCATTTATGCCAATCTAAACATAATCTGACAGTTAAATAGGTTACATAGATCATATCATATAACCCCCTAACACATAGTTAGGGTTTGGATTTAAATTTTTAACATGATTTATAAATGGTTCGTATTCAAACCCACCCATTTGTTATTAAACTTTCAAGTTGACTTGATTTATTTATGACTAATTGGCATGATCGGACACCCTATGATTTAGGATCATAGTCACGTAAGATCGCTGAAATGTAATTAAATATAGTGATCACATCACCTCTACCTAAATAATTGGTGAGCCCGAATGAATTACTTTGTACCAATCCCAAGAGGATTAGGGAACACGGTATCTATAGACTCTCTCTCTCTCTCTCTCTCTCTCTCTTATATAGAAAGCCATATTAAAATTTTCTCATAGGCAGTTTTGTGAACTGGATACAAAGAAGGATTGGTAGACAATCATGATGTTGCTAAACAAGCAGTAAATTGTCTTAAGAAACTAAAGAATTAAATCTTGCTTGTGTGATTGGAAGTATTTTTTTTAACTAAAGCAGTCATGTTGTTAACTCTTCTAATTGTCATCTAAAAAACTAGTATTAGATTTCTATCTTTCCAAGTAAAGTAGGGCTTAATGTGGGATCCTCTCCAAGTAGCAATACATGAGGTGACAACCTGTATTGCCCCACCCCTATATTTGATGCACTTTCAGTCTACATGCAATTCAAGGACACCTATAATTGAGAGACTAGCGCTTTTAAGTTCAGATATAAAGATACAAGAATCCCAGCTTGAGTTTCTAAGGGTGTAATCAAATGACTCAAAATTTTAAATTAGGAAAAGTCTTAACTAAGGAACGGCTAACTTGGGAGTCCATATTTCTACTATGAAGCCAAAATTATCCATGCGGCTCACCTATGGTGAAAATAAATAAATAAATTAAACATGTAATCCAAACCTATATGAATAATANGTGGTCATTCAGTGATAATGCTTAATAAGGATATTAAGAAACTTGCTCATGAAGGAATCCTTTTTCATGATGATCTTGGTTATCCCAAAGGAATGTCAGAGGTAGTGGAGACGTCAGAGTGAGGGAAAAGGGATCTGGCTCCAAAATAGAGGTTCAGTGTCCCCTTTTGGGTATTTGTCTTATGCGGACCATTTAAGGCGTGATGTTTTTAGCATTTCTCGATTTCTGTTCCGAATATGACGGCTTATCTTGTTTAATGGTTCTGACGTGGGGATTATTCTTAAACCGGGGGATCGCCAGAGGCTGGGTGCTGCCTATACCTTTGGAGGCCGCCCAAGACTAGGGGGGCCGCTCAGGACTGGGGGCCGCCCAGGATAGGGGGCCGTCCAAGCTTTAGGGGCCGCCTAGGATCGGAGGCCGCCTAGACTTTGGAGGCCGCCCAAGACTGGGGGCCGCCCAAGATTGGGGGCCGTCCGAGCTCTAGGGGCCGCCTAGACTCTGGAGGCCGCCCAAGACTGGGGGGCCGCCCAAGACTGGGGGCCGCCAAGGACTGGGGGCCGCCCAAGATTGGGGGCCGCCCAGGACTGGGGGCCGCCCAGAATAGGGGGCCGCCTAGACTCTGGAGGCCGCCCAAGACTCTAGGGGCTGCCTAGACTCTGGAGGCCGCCCAAGACTGGGGGGGCCGCCCAGGACTGGGGGCCGCCTAGAATAGGGGGCCGTCCAAGCTCTAGGGGCCGCCTAGGATCGGAGGCCGCCCGGACTTTGGAGGCCGCCCAAGACTGGGGGCCGCCCAGGACTGGGGGCCGCCAAGGACTGGGGGCCGCCCAAGATTGGGGGGCCGCCCAGGACTGGGGGCCGCCCAGAATAGGGGGCCGCCCAGACTGGGGGCCGCCCAGGACTGGGGGCCGCCCAGATTGGGGGCCGCCCAGACTCTGGAGGCCGCCCAAGACTCTAGGGCTGCCTAGACTCTGGAGGCCGCCCAAGACTGGGGGGGCCGCCCAGGACTGGGGGCCGCCTAGAATAGGGGGCCGTCCAAGCTCTAGGGGCCGCCTAGGATCGGAGGCCGCCCGGACTTTGGAGGCCGCCCAAGACTGGGGGCCGCCCAGGACTGGGGGCCGCCCAAGGTTGGGGGGCCGCCCAGGACTGGGGGCCGCCCAAGACTGGGGGCCGTCCAGGACTGGGGGCCGCCCCAGATTGGGGGTCGCTAGACTCTGGAGGCCGCCCAAGACTGGGGGGGCCGCCCAGGACTGGGGGCCGCCCAGGATAGGGGCCGTCCAAGCTGCCTTTTATTTATTTAGTTTAACCATTTTGCACATTATCCATATCAGGTAGCATGGTGGATGATACCATACGGCATATCTATCGATAAGGGACTCAATTTAAAACCTCATGGCACTTTCAAATTTAATCAAATTTTTTTTGTTGATTATCCAATATATTAGAATAATATTCTTATTTTTATAATAATTATTATTTTTAAAATATTAATAGTATTGTACTCTTTAATCTTTTGGCACATATATTAGGGTTCTTGTGGATATTTTATGCTTCAATCGTTCTCTGTGTACTCTTGATCAAGTTATGACAAGGCTTATTAAAACTAGAAAAAAGTCTTTGTGTACCGCCACGTGAATCCTACATGACTTAACCGAATTCATAATCATGATCTTGCCACTTCTACAATCTCTTTATGCATGGAAAATGACATTTTTGTTTCTTCTAAAAGCACATGGGTGTCATTTATTTTTTTTAAAAAAATATCACGATACACCAGTTATAAAATTACGATACCTTATTATAAAATAATGATACCTTAGTTATAAAACATTAAGGCAAGTTTTATGACATCCCAAGAAGATTTATGATATTGATCAAAAAAAATTATGATATCTTTGTAAAATTATGATACTATAAAATTACAATACATATTCAGAAGACGTTAAGTCAAAGCTTTACAACATCTCATGATAAACTTTTGATATCGGCCAAAAAAATTACATCTTAATGTAAAATTACGATACCATAGTTATAAAATTATAACATCCATGGAAGATCTCTAATATAGGCTGAAAAATATTATGATACCCCAGTTGTAAAATTACAATATCTTAGTTGAAAATCTACAACATCCATTAAGAAATTGTAGGATGCACTATTCCTAGTTTGTATATAAATTTCAAAAAAAATCTGAACAAGTATTATTGTACGTCACGCTCAAAACTTAAAATTATATCCCTACTATTCTATTTCGTTTCATCACGTCAAGCCATATATAATGTACGTAGGTCAATAAAAAAAAAAAATATTCACATAGAATTTACTACATCGAAAGCGATGTATAAATTTTTTTTATAAAACTAAAGCTCAAAAACTGAGGAAGCCGAGGAGCTATACTCTACCACCACGAAGATTAATTGAGGAGCTATACTCTACCACGAAGATTTCAGTATGAATTTATACATACACAATTAGACTCTCTCTCTCTCTCTCTATTAGTTTTACGCTGACTTTAATTTTAGTTTATATATTACACGCATGCACATCTTGTGATGCGATGTTGTGATCACATTAGGCACTAGAACTAACCGAAATTTTAATGGATCGAAGCTCCTTCGTTCAAATCTTTATGTACAAAGTTGGTGATAAATTTTATTAGCTGTGCAACTTGAGCTCTTATCCAATGCATCAAAGAGGATCTTTGCTTAAAATAATATTTATAAATTATTTCTAAAAATAATATAAAAATTATTTCTAAAAAAATAGATTTTATTTTTTTAAAACACGATGTTGGATGATTTATGATTATATTAAAGCTTCCTTTCATTTAAAAAATTATTTAAAGATTATAAATTATTTTTAAATAAATAATTTTATGATTTAAGCCCACTAACATAGATCATTTTGGACACTCAACGAAATCTTCTCTTTGTATAGTTTTGAATCGTTCGTTGAATAAATGAATCTAAATTGTTTATCTAACAAAAGGTTTCATCTCATGGTGCATTTTTTATAAAAAAACCTAAAATGCTTGGTTGGCATCCATGTGGCATCTCAACATTCCTACATTATTTTTAAAAATAGTTTACAAATAAATATTATTTAAAGAAAAAGATCCCATCTAAGTGGGAAAAAATGTTAAACAAAAATTGTTCCAAAAGCTGATGATTGGTCTGCAGTAATGTTATTAGCGTGTCATGGGCCCGACCTAATTAAAAGCACCAAACGGTACACTTGCATGGCCTACGCAATCAGAAAAGAAGAAATAAAGATGATTGGTTTCTACTTTCTAGTAGATCAAGCTAACCTAATCTCTTCTTTTAAGAGCCTTACGATAGTATTTCGCATGCTTCAATCCAAATACTTCTCTTTTTTCTTTTCTTTTTTTCACTTTTAATTTTAATATGTATTGTTCAAAACTTTAAAATTATTATTTTTACTGTTACTAATAGACTGTTGAGATTTGGAGGTGAAAAAAAAAAAAAAAAAAAAAGGAGAAAGAAGGAGAATGTGAGGCCAAGCTGTGTGTTTGAGTAGAGGAGTGGGTTTCCCCCCATGAGTCATTGCCACTAAGTGAAGGAAAGGCCACCAAAAAAAAACTATTCATTGATTCCTAACAAAATAAAGTAACAAGCAAGAAAAAAGAAATACACTGTGATTTTTTTTTTTTTTTTTTTTTGGTATGGGAAAATCAACATCTTGGCTTGTTCTATCTATTAATTCCACAGCAAGCAGGCAAGACATATGTAGCTTCTTGCCAGGTTCAGTGTATTTTCGTCTTCAATTCTACATGGAAGTCGAAAGAGTAATCAGCTCGCCAACTTTAATGGCACTGATGCCTGGAATTCATGTGCATCTCTTGGAAGAATTCTAGGGACTTGAATGGTAGCGTAATAGTGAATTTAATTGTAAGTTCAACAGAATGAAGTCTGAATCCAAACGTCTGATGGCAGCCAAAAACAAAAAAAAAAACAAAAACAAAAACAAAACAAAACAAAATTTTTGTACTCTCTTAAATGAATGGTCGACTCAAAAATGAAAACTTTTAGATTTTGGCTTTGAACTTATACCCACTTTAGAGTCTTGATTTTGGTTTGTATGTTAGTAAGTAAGACATCAAATTATCAAGAGATGTGTAAGAGAATGTCATAAAGGGTCATGCACTTTCTAGTATGAATCCATTAAAAAAGAAAAGGAGGTCAATTTTCAATACAAGGTCCCAACCATCTCAAAACATTTCTCTTTCTATTATTTTTTTAAAATCATGTTTCTAAATTTAATTCTATTCAAGCTAATTATATAAGCGTTGTTGTAATTTTTTTTATGATTTTAGCAAGATATAAAGATTCGTTCAAAGGGTCCACCACCACCATATAAGACAAGACAAAGGTAGCGTAATTCGTGGACTGCCCTGTTCAATATTCAAAGGCTGAGAATTTGCGGCTCAATCGTTGTTAAGTGACGAGGAAATGTTGGTCATAAAGAGCATGAGAAAAAATCTTTATGCATAGCTTTCGATGTATTAAACATATATTAATTATATTTGTATTCGTGCATATAAATATATCATAATCTAATAAACTGATATGTGCGTATACCTAAATGTGCGATCATAGTTTTGTGCATAAAAGATGATGCATAAAGTCTTTTTCAACACATAATAAGTAACTAAGGAAATGAATAAGATTGCTAACTTCAACTCATCTATGTTTATAAATAAAAGTTTTTATAGAGATGACGATGAAGATAAAAAAATTTAATCTTCATAAAAAATAGTCTCAACGAGAGTAAGTTTAAAGGGATTAAATTAGATGAAAGTAAAAATATAAAAAATTAAAAATTCATTGAATTTAAGGATAAAATTGGGGACTAAGTCTTCATCTTCAAGATCATTTATTTTAATAGTATTGAGCTCTTAAATATGATTTTTTTAAAATCATTTTAAATAACTAATGATTTATAATAGATTTTTGTATTTCAAATATATTTTTTTATATGCAATAGAATTCAGCTTAAAACTTATAACATAATTCTAAAATAAAATAAACTAATAATAAGGAATTATAGAATCATTAAAATTAGAATGAAGAATATATTTTCCAAAAGGTGATGCTTCTTTATCCATCAGAAAATGTTATTTTTTTTAAAAAAATTAAAGCATATTCTAGCTTTCAAATTTTGAAGGTGTCTCACTTCCTCCATCTTGAAACTATAAATTTTATGAAAATAAACAAAATCAATAACATCATCATAAGAAATTTATCGACGTGACATGCCCACCGTGGCTTGGGAGGCTCGTCCGTACTATCCCTCTCAATCTCTTCCCCCTCGTCTCGTCTCGTCGTCGTAGCATCCGATACGACTGAATGCAAGCGCAAACCTTTCGGAGTTCCGCTTCCACGTGCCTTAATGAACCTTATCCACTCCTTTATGCCGTTGCCGCCGCTCACCGACGGCCCCGATTCGTTTTAACTAAGAAGATGATGAATCGTCTTCAAACGAGTGCTTATAAAAGCAGCGCGGACAAGACAGTGGCAGTTTTTTTTATTTTTTTTTTCGTTCGTCGCCACTCTCCGCGTTTCTCTCCGTCCCCCGGTCCCCCCGCGTTTCTACGCTCACCGGACGCGGATCTCGGCGGCGGCGATTCTTTTTTTTTTCCTCGCTCCTCTCCGCGTTTCTCTCGCCCCGCCGTTTGTACGCGCAGCGGACACGGATGTCGTCGGCGGCGACGATGGAGGTGAGCCACGTCTTCGCGGATTCGGATCTCGGCAGCATCGTCTGCGACCCGGACCCGTGCCCGGCCGACGTGGTGGCCCTTCGCCGCCTCTCGGAGCACCTCGGGGCCCTCCTCCGATCGACGGAATTAGGATTCTGCTCCGACGCATGCATCACCGTCGGATCCGCCGGCGGCGGCGACCCCCCGCGCGAGGTCCGAGTCCACCGGTGCGTGCTAGCCGCGCGGAGCCCCTTCTTCCGGGAGCGATTCGCGCAGGGGTCGACGCAGCTGGAGCTCGAGAATCTCGTCCAGGGTTTCGAGGTGGGGTTCGAGGCCCTGGGCGCGGTGCTGGACTACGTGTACACCGGCCGGGTGGACCCGCTTCCGAGGGGGGTCTGCGAGTGCGTCGATGAGGAGTGCGTCCATGTGGCTTGCTGGCCAGCCGTCAATTTCATGCTCCAGGTGCTCTTCGCCTCCGCATCCTTCCAGATCTCCGAGCTCGTCAGCCTCTTCCAGGTTCCCTCACCTTTCCTGGATCCCAAAGTCGACTTTTCTTTGGAGGTTTTGAGTGGATTTAATGGAACGCTTTTTGTTCAAATGAAATCTTTATTGGGTTTTCGTTTTTTTTCTTTGGTTTTCTAATCTGTTTGAGGTTTTAAGTGATTTAATTCAGTGCAATTTGTAGTAAAATTCCATTTCTTTTCTTTTTTTTTTAAAAAATAAAGCTGGGGATGCGATTCACTGGTGGATTGTCGTAAAATTAGCGATCAAAAGTTGGTAAAATCTCCTAATATTTTAAATAAGACAATCCCTAATTTTGGTTAGACTGAAGATGATTGATTTGCTTTAGTGGGTTGGTTTACTGGTGTAAATGATACGAGAAATAGAAACTGGCAGCAATCTATGGAATCGCTACTGAGAGTGATGAAGAAGATTCTGAAATCAAACATAGATATTAATAAGAATCTTCTGCATCAGTTTATATCGTCAAGGAAAATTTTGAATTCTATCTTGTAAAGAAAGAGCACATTATGGCAGGCAATTGAGTGCTTTTTAATCTGAGGGGCAATTGATTCACATTCCTTGAAAGTTCTCCCTCTTGTTTACCCAGTGTCATCCTCTTGACCATCAGATGCTCACTGGAATCGTTAACAACTTATCTCAAGTTTCAACCTCATAAATAATAATGAAGTTGATTCAACCTAGATACAATATATGCTCTCATGAATCACAATCCCGCTCTTGGTTACTAGAAGCAGGAGCGGGTGAGGAGCAGCAGAACAAGGCTCTCGAGGAAATTTTGAATGAGGATGTTCTTGGGAAAGCTACAAAAGTAAAAGAAGGTTATATCTGCGAACATTAATTCACTCTGAGATGATCTCCACATGAACCTTCAGGAGTCTCCAACAGGGGTGAACTAGCAGCAGAGCATAATGCTCCTCTTTTTGCTGGTTTTGCTTTTATTTTCAGGAGTTCCGTTTCCTGCCTTTTTTCCCCTTTATACCTTACCAACTTATCAAAGAATAGGGACAATCTTCTCTCTTTCTTCAGACATATTTTACTTAAAAATATGTTTCTCTTTTTCTGTTTTTTGACATAAAGAAAGAGAGATTACTTGGATGCTGGGAAGCTGAAGGAATTGGTCATGACAGTAATCCATTACAGTGATTGGCACTTGCGATACAACTGGTTCTTGGCCAAATTAGATTCATCTTACAGATGAACTTAATTTCTATGAACAGGGCCACTTTGGCCCTTTCTTGCTGGTGTCAGCTAGATCACTTGTGTGTTGTTACTTAACCTGCTTGCTTAATTTTTCAGTCACAAGTCACAACCACAAATTTGTGCACCAGAATCTCTTTGTTAAATTTATTTCCTTCCTTGAAGAGATGGTAAACCATCAATATCTGTTCCATTGCAGCGGCACCTCCTTGATATTCTTGAAAAGGTGGCAACAGATGACGTGCTGGTGATTCTACGTGTTGCAAGTCTGTGTGGTACAGCTTGTTCAAGATTGCTCCTAAAGTGTGTTGAAATAGTGGTCAAGTCATGTATTGATGATGCAACGCTTGAAAAGACATTGCCCTCTGATATCGTCAAGCAAATCATGAAATCACGCTCAAATCCAGGGTTACATAAACCAGACGGCCTTAATTTTCCAGATAGGAATGCGAAGAGCATATACAAAGCTCTTGATTCAGATGATATTGAGTTAGTGGAAATGCTGTTGGAAGAGGGGCACGTCACTCTAGATGATGCGTATGCACTGCATTATGCAGTAGCACATTGTGATTCAAAAATTACAACGAAGCTGCTGGATCTTGGACAAGCTGATGTTAACCATAAAAACCGCAGGGGTTACACCGTTCTTCACATTGCTGCAATGCGTAAAGAGCCTAATATAATTGTATCCCTTCTAACAAAGGTGCTCGACCGTCTGATGTCACTGCAGATGGAAAGAAAGCAATTCAAATCTCAAAAGACTTACCAGATACATAGATTATGAAAAGCCCAACCAAGAAGGAAAGGCCTCTTGTAATAATAAATTGTGCATCGAGGTACTAGAACAAGCCGAAAGAAGAGAAGAAATGGCTCTTCCTCTTGCAATGGCTAGTAGCGACCTGCATCAGAAATTATTGTATCTTGAAACTAGAGGTAATTTGTCTCGGTTCTCTTTTTTCTTTTCTTTTGTTTCATTTTTGAGAATAATGAAGTTACTCGCCCACCAGTCAAGTTTGAACCTCTTATCTTGCACTTAGAGAGGAAGGTCACAATTGGTCGTATGTCAGTGCATGCATAATCAATCTAGAAATATTTATTGTTAGATTCCTGAGTTCCGGACCATGTCTGCATGTTCTATTTTCACTTTTACAAGTCATATGTGATGTAGTATTGTGCTTTATTTTGTGGTAGAAATCGGGTCACATAAGAGAACAACCATTCATTAAACTGTGAGAATAAGATGATATAGCTGTTTATTCTGGTTGGCTTTGAGATTTTCTTCAAATTTATCTGCAACTGTTGACAGATAAATCCTTGCACGTTCAAGTGCACAAACAAAATTATGTCCCCATCCTGTTTGATTTGGGAATATTTTTATCCTAGTGGTGGAACAAGTGAAGTAACTTTAGGGCAAAAAATGGAAAGATAGGCCAAAATAAATCTATGTTACCATTTTGGTGGTGTACTTTAATCCAACTTAGGTGGAATGAGTAAAAGGGCAGCTTGTCCGCTTTTTTAAATGCTCTTTGTACTCCTTCCCAACCTCCTTTGTTATAGAGCCAAAGAGATCATTTGGTGGGATAAAGCGGAATAAATGGGTTCTATTCTGGTTTATTCCCCAGTTTTCCTGGTTAAAACAGGGTATGGATTACTGATTTGCTCAATTCAGTTATGCCAGTTTACACTTCCATCCTATGCAAATGCAGTCATCATACAAGGACCATTATACACCAAGGATAATGTTAATAAAACTAAATCCAACATTTTGTGTGCAGTCAGCTATCATGGGGGACACCTATTTTGCAATTACATTAGTTTATAAACCTCTAATGTGGCATATATATATCACAGATGATAAAATATGGGTACATACATTCAACTTGTTAAAAGACCTACATAAACATTGAGGAGATATCTTCAAGGTGTTTAACATAATCCAAAGACTACTTGTTTCTTGAGCTGAATGTAATCCTTTCTCAACTTTGACTAAATTGACCTAATGATGGAGGACTCTGTCATCTCATACAGAAATGAGCTTGAAAAATAAATCTTCATTTCCATATATTGGGATGCTTTTATGACTTAATTTGTGTTGGATACACTCAAAATTGCGATGGAGGTCTCTGCCATCTCATAAGGAAGTGAGTTTGTAATATGAATCTTTATTTTTGTATGTTAGGATCTCATCAATGACTTTGTTTGCATTGGATACATTCAAATGTGTGTGCGTGTGTGCACTCGCGTGTGTGTCTGTAATTAAGTATATCAGGCAGAAGTGAGCCTTTAGTCTGAAAATAAAACACAATTGTGAATATTTATATGACCAAACTATGCAACAAATGCTATCATCGACCTTTATACCTGAAGGAAAGTTCTGCAAATAGTGTTGTTTTAGGCATCTAATTTAGTTGATTGGGTTGCTTGTATCTTAATGCAGTTTCTCTAGCAAAGCTCTTATTTCCGAAGGAAGCAAAAGTTGCCATGGACAATGCTCATGTGGATGGTACTCTAGAGTTCAACCCAAATCTCTCTACTGGATGCCATAAGATGGCAATGGATTCAGATAGAACAGCTTTGAAGATGAACAAAGAAAACTTATCTCGCATGTGGGCTCTCCATAGAACAGGTATTTGTCTCTGGACCTTATTTTCTTCCAAGCACATGGTATTAGAATTTTATTGATATTAAGAAAATGTTCGAATTTGGCGACAAGGTACCTTTGCTTTAGAAACCTTCAAAGATTCTAGTGGACAATTTTGAACCAAAAAAAGGGGAAAGTATATAAAAGGAATGGATTGATATACCTCAGGAAAAGAACATAACTTATATTGAAATGGGATTTTAGATTGTTTTCCCCACTTAGCCGATCATAGTGTGTGAATGTATACAATGTATCGGAATGATATATTTTCTTTCAATCTATATAATAGGGTGATATTTTTTTTTTCTTTATTGCGATAAAATTGCAATGCTAAAAAACTTCAGTAATTGACTCCTGTTGAATAGAAGACTGGATCCATGACTATATGATTTAGTATCTCAACCAACTTGCATGAATCTATCAAATTCTAAAAACATCTGAAAATGTGATTCTATCTTGATTTGCTTCACTGCAATTAATTAATAAACAGTCATCTTTCCCTTTTCCATGCAAGAAAGATCTCCATTCTGAGCATAGAAAAATATTCTTGCACATATCATAAAATTACAAATCAGCTGTATTGTGTTAAGTGGAAGTTTTTTTTTCCATCTGAGCCCGTAGCCTGGCTATTGTTTGAGGTTTGAACTATTCAGCCCTTGAATTAGTGGATTCACTATCTGGATATCTTGAAAATTTGATGTTGAACTAAGGACCTGACCTGGCCTGACAGTTCAAAGAGAGACAAGGGGAAGAGATGCCATGTATATGTTTGCGCATATGTAAGGAGTTATCGAAAGCAATGTGATCACAGTGACGGTGGAGCCTTTTAGATTTTAGACCACTATGAGACCCTCCAGAAAGATAGCTGGGCCACACACAGAGAGAGAAATACATTAGCGTTGGCCATTTTATTGGGAGGACCGCACATCTTAAGCCATTGCTTTTCTTCATATGTGGGAATTCTTCAATTATAAGAAGCCTTAAAAACCTAAATTGTTATACATGGAGCCTAGATACGGGATTCTTTTGAAATTCAAAATCAGTGGAAACTTGTGATATTGGGGCACTAAAAGTCTGGCTAGATAAGGGAAACTTAGTCACATGCTTGAAAGTCTAGTTGTGTAGGCTTCTCTCATTGAATTGGTAAGATTGAGGTATGGAATATAGGTGGGGCGGGGGAATCACATTTGAGATGCTTTTAGAATGAGCAGGAATGATCAATAAATATCACACTACCATATAATTATTGAGAAATGATTAATGCTTTTTGAAAAGTCAGTTAGCTAAGTTTGTTGCAATCTCATTGCTCCTTTCAAATTCCTATCGTGAAGTGTTCCACATAATGATGCAACAAGGAAATCTGAAAGTTAGCTGAATTATATTTTTGAGTGAGATTTTTGAGTTACTATAGCATTCTTCGAGGGAACAAGGAGCTCCACATCAACAATCAGATTACTGTTATTATCCCCAATCCTGATTTCTTTATCCCATCAAACAAATTAATTGTCAAGGAAGATTCTGAAATAATAAATCTATTGTTATGGTAGGATGTTGCGTTGAACCCAGTGTCCTCTCCTCTCGGGACATTTTTTGCTATATTGAGAATGCTCAAATTTCTCAAATATTCAAGAAGCCATGATGATTTGAACATGTACATCTCTCATAAGTATTCAATAACCCGTTTCTGTACTCCAGGACCTATTGTTAAGAAGAGTGAATTACTATTCTCATTAATAGCATTCAACCAACCATGTAATCATATGCTTTGTCCAACATTAAATGCTAGACCATTCGTTGAAGATAAGAGTGCATCAAACGAGTCCTATTATAAGCTGATAGTATCCCTTGGGCAAATATTTGTTTTTTTGGACTGCCAAAAGCAGGCATGATGTTGTTATGAACATAAAGGCCCAAGGTATGGTTTGGAAAATTCATCTTTGCTTTACAGTCTCTCTTGATTCTTTGGACTTATGTGAAGCTGAGACAAGCATGACCTTGATGTCAATAACCTTTGGTGGAGGAGGAAGGTGTAAGAACCATATCTTGGTGCTTGGGTTGACACGAGCATGAACATTGTGTGGGAAGGCCAATGTTATAGTAGATGAGCCCTTTAAATGTCTTCATGGTTATTCTCAATCAAATACCATAGCCGCTGACGAGCATGCTGGAGGTGACAAAACAAAACACCTTTGTTCTATGAACCAATAATGGTATGAAAGGAGGAATTCTGTTATGAAGCCACATTAGTCCTATAAACCAATAGGAACATAGGGCCCATATGTCTGAGTTGTGGGCTCTCCTATAAATGATGATTTTTTTAGGCTAAATTTTTTATCACACTACTCACCAAGCTATTATTATTATTGACCAGTGGAACTTGGGATGCGCTACTTCCCTCGGTGCTCGAGGGTGCTTAACAAGATTGTGGATGATGACTCATCAGAATTCACTGGTCTGGAGCATATTACTTCAGAAGAGCGAAAGAGAAGATACCAGGAACTTCAAGATGAAATGCTGAAAGCATTTAGCCAGGACAAGGAGGAGTTTCCCAGGTCTGCCTTATCCCCGCCATCATCCAAACCGGTGCGAGCTGTTCGGCCTAAGGTTGCCAAGAAATGACGGATGATTTTTATTTTTCTATTTGTATCTTTAATCTGTTGTCCTTCAAACATTGGATTGTAACATAAAACGGTCGATCTCAACTCTAGTTTGAAGAAATTTGTAACCTAGTGGTGGAGATGTAAATAGAGATGATTGAGCAATTGATGCTCCCTTCCCAATTTTACTTAGAAGATTGGTGAACAACTTTTCTAAAATATAAAAAAGTTGACCGCTGTTCTTCTCCGGACGCGTTGTGCCTGTATAATGAATGTTTCAGTTGGAATATCTAGATGTATAGCTTGACTTATCCCAATTTTGATGCAAATTATTTCTTATTTTCTCTCTAACAACTCCCATGGCAAATGATAATAGAAGATGAAATCCCTCGATCGTTTCATTTTCTTCCTGCGTTTCTTGCCTTTACGGTAGTGCAAGACCATCAGCACCCCACGCGCGCGTGCACCGTTGCGAACCCAATTATAACAGTAAATAAAATAAAGAATTAAAAATAATTATAATCGCTTTGAAAGGGTCATATCTTCAAATGATAGTCTTAAAAAAAATTAGATTTCTTAATAATCACTTCGAAACGAATGAGCCTTAAAAAATAAGAAACTAATAATATTATTTTAACATTAAAAAGTTATCAAAATTGAAATTCTAATTATTTAAGATAAGTTTAATATAATTATGTAAAAAAATTTCTTAATGTAATAATCCAAAACCAAGAGAATAAATCATTGATTAAGATTAGTAGTTCTTTGAATAATTAGATCCTTCAAATTAATAAAACCTTATAAATTTAAAAAAACTTTAAAATTAGAAAATCCTATCATTCCATCCCTTTAAAGTTAACCTTATCCTTAAGGTTGAAAATTAAGAAACTTATTCTTTCGCTGGTAGAAGTACTCTCATACGGCCTCTTTAACTATTCTTATTTGCAACTGTTGGGGAGCGCGAAATACCCCCAAGATCACGGCTATAGCGTATATGAGTAATACAAAAATCTTTTACCGTTCTAATCTATGAGTATAAGATTATACCTTTAGACTTGAACGTTGGAACAACTTGATTTGATTGCTCGACCTCAACCTCTCAGCCTTCCGCTGTATTCCCTTCCTTCTCTCACAAGATGGTGGGATCTCTCGGCCGACCTAGGGTTTCTTGTTTTTCTTTTTCCTCAAAAACGTTAACCCTAGCAACCAACTGAGAGGATATTTATAGGGCTACAACAGGGACCAATAGGCAAATATGAAAAGGACTTCCCACGTAATTAAATCTCTTAATCCTATCCCGGGTTAGGATTCAATTACGTAAATTACAATTCATTCCACTAAAAAATTATAATTGTACTCCTAATCATATTCGAATTTATATTTTCGAGCCTTAATATTAAATACTTATTATCTCCCCACGTTAAGATAACAGATATCCATCAATTAAATTTAATTACTGACAATATAATTTAATTGGCTGTTATTATCCTTGAGACTTATCTACTTAACTTATTTGATGTATCGGATTCAAAATCTACTTGCAAGATTTGATACAATCAAAACTTATAAGCTTTCTCAAGGGGATATCATCAATCCAAATTAACAGGACGTGGATTCCTTCAACTATTAATATTCACCATATATATAATGTTATTGCCCAACCCACTGAGTTAATTGACTCATCTAGAATCTCACTCTATGTGTAATCAAACCAATAATCATTACATACACGTGTCTAGAAATAGAATTCGGATTAAGAGCATAAGTAATCATAATATTCATGAGTTTTAAATTATTTTATAAAGTCAGTATAAAATAATTAACTCAACTGGGTCATGTTCAATACACACAAAGTGTACTAGCACAAATAGTTAGAATAAACCATTCCCCGTAGTCAAGACAGACCTACTAAAAATTTGTGCTACAGTTCTACTGATGGTGTGTCCAATTCCATCTAAAACTGTGAACAATAAATTTGTATTCCAAAAGAACCGCTGATCTAGTCTTCTATGTGTAAGCCGTACTCTATACACTAGATCAAATACTCTTTGTAAATACTAGACACATGCACATATATATATATATAGTAAATGACACACATTGCTCAAAATGAATTCTCATTAAAATGTAAAGACATAACATAAAGCATATCTTTTAGTCTATATCTCTATCAGCAACTTCATTAAAATAAAATCATGATCCATATGTATTCATTGAAGTCCAACCATGAACAATAGGTATGAAGTTTGTGAGATCACTATTAGATGATGCGGTTGGAATAAGATCAAAATAAATCCATATGAGAACCAATTTGTTACTTGTGTTAAACAAGATGCATCATCTAATTTTATAGTATCAGCACCACTATACATTAGAGAGTTTGATAATAACAAATGATTATTTTATAGCATATTAGCTTGTTGCACTTCCAATGGCTTCATTGTAATTTGTGAAATCTGATAAGACTTAGATGCTGATATCGAACTTCTTGAAATGGTTTTTTTATTTGAAAAAAAGACTACTGCTCTAATAGATGCTTGTAAAAGATCAACTTTTATACCAGAAAAAAGAGAGAGTCTAGTATATGCTACTGAAGTACTGTTGGCTTTCTCTAAATACGCCATCAACTTCTTTAGTCTGCAGTTTATAGGCTTGAGTAATGGAGATCTTGATCATCTAATGCAAGAATGTTATGGTAGTTATCCCATTCACTAGATGGTTCAAATCCTATATGATGCACATCATCAGGAGATGGAACAATTGCAACATAGGGTTTCAAACCAATACTAGAAATTATGTGTATCATTTTAAGTTTAAGTTTAGAGCCAACTTATTTTTCTGTAATAGAATAGCTATCTTTTTGCTTCCATAAAGCAAGCAGTTGCTCTTCTTTGAGCCTTGTCAACCTAATAGCTTTAGTTACTCTTCTTTGAGCCTTGTTAACCTAATAGCTTTAGTTATAGTGGTTCGCTGGAATATATGAACTGCATGCTTGATTTCTTTTTTAAGTTCATTTATAAGATAATTTATAAAAATTTCTTTAGTTAACCCTATACTCTCTATTGTTAATAAGTTGTTCAAATTGGGATTAATACTCACATACTGTAGAGGTTAGGTATAACTTGATGAGTTCTCCATCAAAATAAAAAACTTCATGGCATAAGGTTCATGATTATATATGTATAGCGATCAAATTCTTGCTATCTAATGAATACTATTTGAAGATTTATCAAAATTTTCTTTTCTTATGCTTATAATCATTTTTTCAAATCAACCAAAACATTCATTATTTTATAGCATTATGGGTATTTTGATTAGTTGCTTCTCGTAATTCCAATATAAATGCCTTCATCATTTCTTTTAAATTTTTAATATCATCTTTCACATGTTTCAGATAGGTTTTCTCGGTCATATCTTTACAGGTCTTAGCAACAAACTTTCTTAAAAATAAGAAAAAAATTTCTCTACCTTTTTTTTTTAAAAAAAATCTCTCTATTTTTTTCTTTTCTTTGTTTTTTTTTTTTTTTTGCAACTTCCCCTTTATCTTTTTTTTTTCACTTTTTCTCTTTCTCTCTTTCCCACTAGAATTATTATTATTATTTTTTTGCAGATGAGAAAAATAAAAAATAAGGCTGATTTTTTTTTTTATGATAGGAACTAGACAAGTTTTGAAAGTGGCAACAAGAAATAAAAATTTTTTAATACTAAAATTTTGTATATGAAAAAAAAAGGTGAAAGATAAAAGAGTATTAGGTTATTGGCTCTAAAATCTGATACTAACTTTTACGAATCCCGATAACCGTTTTAAGAAGATTAGACTTTCTGATAACCACTTTGAGAGAATTAATTTTTTTTAAAAAGAAACAAGTAATATTATTTACTATTATAAAGCTAAGAAAGATGATTATTTATTTATAGAATTAAAATTTTAATTATTTAAAAAATCTAACATAATTATGTAAAAAAAAATTGTTAATGCAATCAATACATAATTAAAAAATAAATTATTGACTAAAAAAAAATTCCTTTAATAATTAAATCTTTCAAATCAAAACCCTATTTTAGAGAGAGAGAGAGAGAAAGAGAGGATTTTAGCTTGCTCCGTGGTGAGCAGGATTTTAGTTTACTCCGTGGTGAGCGGTTAGCAGGTCGGGAACGTGCAACGATCTCCTTCGTCCTTCTGCGGTGTGGGCCTTAATGGATATTATCAATTCAAAAGAAGCCTCTCTCTCTCTCTCTCTCTCTCTAAAAGAAAATGATGCTTGTACTCCAAGTATCAGACTCACATCAATAGCTTTTCCTTCCAGCTCTTGTATAAATGCATCACAGTTCATTACATCTGCAAGCAATCGTCCCATTTCCAGGTCCTCAAATTACAGCAAGCAAGTGATCACCATAATGAAAATCATGCTATAAAACAAGAAGCATAACAGACAGATCGAAGGAATAATTAAATACTTCATTGTTTTCCTTCTCTGTCAAGAAAAAGTTCCAGTGCTCTCTCACTGCCTTCGCATCTTGCTGTATCTCTAATTAAAGAAAACATCAGCTCTGGTTCAATCATACACAACTACTTTAAACCGTCCTTGATAAAAAGATGGATAACGTCACCCGCTGAATGAGCTGCTGCAGCAAAGATCAAAATTATGATATTTAGAGAGAACGATACCTTCCTTGCAGAGCAGATATTTTGATTGTCTTCAGCATACTGCAGTTCAAACCATTCACAGCCTATAAGATATACAGAAAAAGGATAAACAGCAATAAGCTTATAAACTTCATGGACAGTCTATAAACATATAGCTCAAGAGATTGTTCTTTGGTTACACACTGCTGCTCAGATCTATTAGTAAAACTACAGGGTGCTACAGGCATAATACCTAAAGAGTAAGAATGCTGTCGATGTCCACAGCCTCATCTCTCAATCCACATTTCGCCCCCTGCATCTCTTAGGATTTGAATCTAGAATCCCCATCTGCTCCACGAAGCTTAATACATCTTCACCCCAGTGCTCTGTACCACCAAGCCCCTCCATTCCAGCCTGTTTCTCAGCCTGACCTCCTTGTTCTACTTCAGCCCCTGGGAGCAAATCGTCACCCAATAATTCTTCCCACATCACTTCGCAAACCGTGTCTAGCTTCTGATCACTGGATAATTCTTCCCACATCACTTCACCAACCGTGTCTAACTTCTGATGATCACTGGATTCCAACACCACCACATTCTTCTGACATCTGTTGCTCGAACTGCTTGCATCACTGTTCTTTGTGGAGAAGAGAGACTCCATCTCTTGTTCCATCTCTGCTACCTCAGTTGCTTGTGGTCTTTCTGAGCTTGGATTTGCCGGCAACCTCCGCTTCTTGCTGGCACTCTCCAACCGCTTCTTCTCACTCCAAATTATAAGCTGTTGGACGAACATTGGGTTCTTGAGAGATCTGGCCAAGAAAGCCATTGTCTGTTGCTGCTTCCTTTCTGTGCCCTGAATCCTCTCCACCATGGCGAAGAGCTGCGCTTGAGAATTCTGCTGCTGCTGCTTCAGCTTCATAACTTCTGCCACCAGAATATTGCGATCCCTCCTCAGCCTGTCAACCTCAGTCTCAAGCCCAAACTGCCCCAATTCAACACAACAAGCTCCACCTTCCTCCTCCTCCTGCTGCTGCTGCTGTGAGCTCTGAGAGACGTTTCGCCGCCTCTTGATGCTCTTCAAGAGATGCTTCTGGCCTCCCAAGAATCCTTCATTCGCAAATTCCCATCGGTCCGGATCAATCTTTCGAAAACCCTATATCATTTGTGGTAAAGGATTTATAGGTATGACTCAGACTTGACATCCACGACAGACACAAAATTTTGTTACAAATCAAAGCTCTGCCAAAAGAGAGAGAGAGAGAAGAAAAAAAAAAGGAATTCTCTAGGCAAACAGTATTGTGAGAATTACCAACGAAAAATCATAAACTACTCTCAAAAGAAATTGAAGAAAATAATTAACTTCTAGACACGTAAATAAATCAGTAAACTCACAGAACAAACTAGAAACCAGTAAGCCTCACAAAAATAAAAATAAAAATAAAAATCTTTTTTTTAGCTTACAAAAGAAAACGTTGTGGTAACCGGGCATAATCTTGGAATTTCTAGACCCTTATGACTGGACTCTCAGGCCAATCTTTGCTGTCATATATATATATATATAGCAAAGATGGTTTGCTCTACCCAAAATATAACAAAAGGTTGAAGAACTGTCCACATGGGGCGGGACAACAGCCTATGTTTCACATTGCAGCTAATAGTATGTAATTTTTTAATCTATAATTTCTTCACGAAGAATTAAATTGGCCGTATTTCGAAATAAAGAAGAAAAAGAAAAGAATAAACTTTAGATTAGTCAAAAGTTTATCAAAAAGCCTTCGATTCGATGTGACACTGTTCTCGAAATTATAAAACATTCAAAGAAACAAGACATTTCTTCTCACAGCTCGAGCTGATACGTATAAAATAATGAAATAAAATATTCGAAGAAAGAATGATCAAAGAAAGTTTGGCCCTCCAAATCCGACATTTCTTCTCACAATCCAACCGGACACACGAAATCCCTAAGTAAATGGAATGGACGAGCTCGAGCAGAAGACGAAGAAAGAGAAGAAGCGCTCACATAGGTGTTGAGCTGGCGAATGAAGCTGGAGAAGTTGCTGTGCTTGAAATATTTCGGGAGGAGGTCCGTGGAGAACCTGTGGGGATCCCAAACAACGAAGCTGTTGCGATCGCGGCTCCACGACACAACCTCGTTGGTCTCCGGGTCCTCCACCATCTCGAACGTCTTCGTCAGGAACGGCGGCGGGCCCACCTCGTTCAGTCCCGCCATCGGCCTCGGGCTCGCCGCGGCCACCGCCTCCTCCTCCTCCTCCTCCTCCTCCCCTCGTCCTTCACCACTACCACCTCGCCACAGCCACCTTCCATGGCGCCTTCCTCTTCCTCCTCCAAAAATTCCAGAATGGGGGAGGGGGTCTGGGTCTGAAGCTAACTCTACTGGGTTTCCATCTGAGGGGTTTAGGGTTTTAGAAACGGGGGCTCGGGGGACGTCGTCCGGTTGGAAGCCGATCGGCGATGGAAGCCGGAAGGACTAAATAAATATTAACATTAGAAGAGAGATGAAAAAAAAAAAAAAAAAAATTGGGAGCGAGAAAAAGAGAGAGAGAAGGGTTGGTGGCTTGGGATTTTGATTGCTCACGCTTTTCCTAACCTGATATAATGCCTGTTGATGGCTCGTTACTGCTTAAGTTCATCAATATCGTCTATCTGGTCTTTTTTAATAGGTAGTAGATTCTTAAATAGGTGATGCCTCACATCGCGATTATTTCCGTCCCCTCCTCTTTTCGAGAGGGGCTCAAGATGCTTTCCATTTTTGGGTTTGTTTTGTGCCTGGGATATGAGCTTAAATTCTGAAAAGAAAAGCTTCAATTGATTGCTGCACGTCACTTTATGGTTATTAAATATGTGCTATTATTGTGATTATTAAGGATGTGTTATTACCTTATTGGCTTGCTACCTTGTCAGTAATAATAAAATTATATTGAATGAAGATTGTTTTTGTTGATTGTTTTTTTTTTTTGTACAGACGGATGATCAAACTACTGCGAGTCAGCCCAGAGATATCAGAGTACAAAATCTGCTTAAAAGCAAAGGGACAGGGATCACACTATTTTCAACTTCAAAACCCCCCATGATAGGCCATAGCCGCCGCAGCCCAATCTGCCGCAGAATTAGCTTCCGGTAGATGTGACGGATGCGGACGTGAACACCTCGAAGAGCAATATGAATATCGGTGAGAAGAGGGTTGCTGGGGATATGATCTCTAGAATCCGAGCGAAGCCACCGAATAACAGAGAGAGAATCCCCCTCAATAAACAGGCATGGCACACGAAGCTGCTCACAGCATGAGAGATACCAGCCCATGCTGCATAAAGCTCGGCCATGGAAACAGAAGAATCTAAGGAGCCAATACCTCCAGCCGCCAACAAGGCTCCATCCGTCCCGCGGATAATAAATGCAGACCCAGCAAGTCTACCACGAACACTTCCATCAAAGTTGATCTTAACATACCCTAGAGGACGGGGCTCCCAAGAAATATAAACCGTCCGACGGTTCGCTGTCGAAATAGCAGGGGAGCCCCAGTGCCCAGGATAGTAAGAAGCAGATCCGATAGGGAGAAGTTCACTTTCAGCAACCATAGATCTAACCTTCCGCTCTAATTTGCAAGGAAAGTAGTCTCATCCGAAAAAATACGCCGGTTCCGCATAAGCCATATCTGATAGGCAGTAATAGCCCACAGGGCACTGCGCTGTCTAGTGGTCCTCCGAAGAGCATCAAGGAATGGGGAACACGAGGAACCAGTAGCATCCACTCTGCAATCATAACTCATCCTCGTCCAAATCCCGCTCAAAGTGGGGCAAGTGAAAATGGCATGATCAATAGTCTCCTCCTCTTGCCCACACAGCGGACACGTGGCCTCTATATGAAGACCCCTTCTCGACAACTGAGAGCAGGAAGGTAGACAGTCCCACAAAAGCTTCCATATGAATAATTGGACCCTGAGATGAACAGAAAGCTTCCATATCCAATTCGCATCCCGCGACTTCTGGGGCTGAGGTCTAAATATCTCAATAAGGTCCAAAGTGGGGGCCCTGGAAAGACAAGATCTCCTCCACAATCTCATATCAGGAATGTGTCCAGCTGTGAGAGGAATAGAAAGGATCCGTCGAGCAAGCTCCTCCCCAAATAAACTAATCACCATAGGGGTATCCCAAGATGAAAGATCTTGGGTGATGAGATCCTGCACTCGCATATGATGTGGAATATCCATACTAATAAAAGACGGCCAACAAGAGAGGGGAGATCAGCGATCCATCGATCCTGGACAACGTCGACCGAGGAGCCATCACCAATCATCCATGATATATTGCCCAGAATAGCCGGAGCATGAAGACAAACCTCCTTCCAAAAGAAAGAATGGCGACGAGTAGTAGGAATATCCAAAGAAAGAGAGTAGTCACCATAACGAGCTCGCATAAAGGAGCTCTAGAAACAGTGAGGGTCAAGGATGAACCTCGAAGCATGTCTCGCCAGCAAAGCATCTCTCCTGACCAGCAAGGACTGAATACCAAGACCGCCATCTTGCAAAGGCATGCAAATCAAATCTCAAGCCTGAAGATGAATGCCATGCCCATCTTGCATAGAAGCCCACAGAAAATCCCTGAAGTATCGCTCTATCCTTCGCAAACAAGTAATAGGGACCACAACATTAGAGAGAAGATGCATAGGAAGGGACGTAAGGACAGAGCGGATGAGAGTGATTCTGGCCATTATGGATAAACCGGTGACCTGCCAACCATCAATCCTATCCCGAATGCGTCGCTCAAAGATAGCAAAATCCCTGATGCGCGAATGCCTCCCCAACACTGGGACTCCCAAATAAGACAGACCAGAAGACTTAGTAAAGATACCCAGAGCATGGTAAATAGCTTCCTTGGTAGACCTAGAGGTCTTGGGTCTGAAGCAAATAGTGGACTTCTCTAAATTGATCTTCTGCCCTGAAGCACGACAGTAGCCCTGAATGATAGAGGCATAACTAGCAGCATTATGAGGAGACGCATGTCCCAGAAGAATACAGTCATCAGCAAAAAGAAGGTGAGAGACAGGAGGTCCCGAAGGGCCAGCCAAAAAAAGAACTATACGACAATCCTGCTGAGCCTGATGAAGAGCATGAGAGAGATCGTCCGCAGCCAGAACAAACAGGAACGGGGATAAAGGACAGCCCTGTCTCAGACCCACAGTAGAATGGAAGGACCGCGTCTGAGTTCCATTAACCAGGAGAGAGAAAGAAGGCTTCTGGATACAGGCCATGATCCAATCAATAAACAGGTCGTGAAAACCGAACTCAATCAGAGTGCGATGCAAGAAAACCCAGCTCAACCTGTCATAGGCACGTTCCATATCCAGCTTGACAGCCATAAGACTCTGCCTGGCCGAGGCTCTCTGAAGATCATGCATAAACTCCTGAGCAATAATAACATTATCGGAGATGCTTCGACCTTTAATAAAAGCCCCTTGCTCAGGAGATATGAGCTGAGGAATCACCTGCCGCAACCGGGAAACAAGAAGGTGGGCACATACCTTGTAAAGAGTAGTACACAGACTAATCGGTCTAAAGTGATGAGGGGACGAGGCATCAGGACGCTTCGGCACAAGAGTGACAAGAGTGTGATTCCAAACAGAAGGAATGGATTTGGAAAGAAAAGCACTCTGAATAGCCTGAGTAACCTCCGCACCAACAACGTCCCAGTAATGTCGAAAGAATAAAGGTGGAAATCCATCAGGCCCAGGAGCCTTATCAGGCCCAGAGCCTTATCAGGCCCGAGTTCCCATAAAGCCATACGAATCTCCTCATCAGTGATTGTCCTGGTCAAGAGATCATTATGGCAATCAGTGACCTTCTTAGAAGGGGGAACCCGGAACACAGGATCCCCAACTCCAGAAGACTCGGTCCACCTAGACTGAAAGAACTGAAAGAGCTGATCCTGGATAACAGCAGAATCTCCTGAGCATTGCCCTCCTCATCAACTAATCTCCGAATTCTGTTAGCTGCCCGACGCTTCAATGTAGCCTGATGAAGAACCTCGTGTTCCGTCACCTTCTTTGATCCAATGAACCCTTGATCGCTGTCTCCAGTAGGCCTCCTGCTGCATAAGAAGGGAATGGTGGAGATCAAGCTTAGAGCGAAGGGAGGAAAGGTCAAGATCAGATAGATAGCCATCCCGGTCCTCCCTCGCTTGGATGAGGGCAATATTAGCTTCAGCTTGCTCAATCTGTCTAACTAGATGGCCAACTTCCACTCTATTCCATCTAGAAAGCCTACGCCTGACCAGCTCCAACCGTCTAAAAAGACGGTAAATAGCATTGCCTCTCATAGGTAAATGCCAGACCTGGGATATGATAGCTCGAGCCGAAGGGTAGAACGTCCAGAATTGCTCAAATCTAAACTGTCACTGCTGATGGATAACCGAATCAGTGGAAATCAAAATGGGACAGTGATCAGACGCAATTCTGGACAGGTGGGTGACAGTAGCAGAGGGAAACAACTGAGTCCACTGAGTAGTAGCCAACGCTCTATCCAGCCTTTCCCAAACACGAGCCGAGCCCTGGCGGTTGTTGCACCAGGTGAACTAGGGTCCAGAGAATCCCAGATCCAACAAGCTAGCAGAAGAGATAAACACTCTAAACTCCGAGATGTCTACTGATTCCATGACTCGTCTGCCTCCTTTCTTTTCATTAGCTGCAACAATATAATTAAAGTCCCCAACCACAATAGACGAAATACCCTGATGAAGGAGGGAGAGAATCTCCGCCCAAAGAACACGCCTTTCTCTATAATCAGTGCTGGCATAAATCCCCGGAGGAGCCATGGGCCAGAAGACCCTTCCGATACAAGAAGAGCCACCTGCTGATTACACTGATGAAAGGCGTTAACTGACACCGAAGAGTGGCGCCAAAAAGCCACAATCCCTCCGGATAGGCCCTCAGCCTCCACAGCATATGAAGACCACGTCCTGGCAGCCTGTCTCCATAATTGGACCAGGCTATCTCCCGATAACGAGTTTCCGTAAGGATACATATATCAAAATTATGAATTTGTAGAAGACGACCAAAAGAGGATCGAAAAGACGATTTTCGAGCTCCTCTGACATTCCATATAAGGATTTTCATTTACAATTGTGGGAAGGGGTGGAGGCCACCCTGGTTATCTAGCATAACTGAGTCAGAGCTTTGCTTCGGATGCAGGGTACCGCCCACTTCCGCCTGCATAGCATAATCCATCGTAAGATTATCAGCCCGCTGAGCAACTACCTCCGATACATCATCAGTTGCCCAAGGTCCATCAACAGGGAGGCCAGAGACGACCGACTGACCATGACTAGCCAATTTAAGGCAAGGTAGTGCCAATACCTTGTTGCAGTTCACATCCTGTAAGGATTGGCCCGCACTCCCAGTTCCGAATGAAACCTGGCCAGAGGAACCCTTATGAGGCATGCATACAATAGAGGAAAGACCCTGATCTGGGTTCAATTGGCATTCAGGTGAACCTTTCCCTTAGCCCCTTTTCCCCCAGAAGCAGCGCCTTTACCCTTCCGGTTAGCAAATTGCAAAGACTTCCGCAAAGGATGGGACTCCTCTGGCCTAGCGCACTTGGAAGGACCCGGATTGGCATCTATCCGGACAGAAGGAGAACCTTCCAAACTAACTGCACCCAGAAGAGCAAATGGATTGTTGGAGTTAGTCTTATGGAGCACAGAAAGCTGAAGTTCAGACTCATCTTTCTGAACTTCAATCTTCTTGGATGCCACAGCTCCCTTAAATAGCACAGGCGCCTTACTCCCAGAAACCGGCACGGACCCATTACTACCTGAAACCGGCACGCCCTCAAACTCACTGCAACCCTCAGACGAAGGTCCATCCTTCTTCATTCTGGCTAGAAGGGTACCAGGAGCCATCACCTTGCTGGCAGAGGACAGGCCGGCCTTGGAGGATTTTCGACGAGCAAACTTGGCAGGAGATTGCCAGCCCTCGGCCACCAAATTCGACTTCGCAGCTTCGGAAGAGAGAGACTCAGAGGCAGCTTGGGAGGCCCCCGAAGGTGTTGAAGATTTCCTCAGCTCCATACCCGGCGGTCGACGGCGACGGGAGACCATCATCCAAGGGCCGAAGCTTGGCCCAGCCAAAGGCTGCTCCGCCGCCATAGCCGGTGAAGACAGAGAGCATGGTCCGTTGAGATGGATCGAGCCGCAACAAGAACAGATCCCTTCCATATTTTCATACTGAAACTGTTGCCAAAAGGGGGCACACGAGCCCTGAACTCTGACACCCGGCCGGAGGGGAAGCCGGAGATCCACCCATATGCAGGCTCTGGTGAAAGCCCCTCTAGAAAGCTGGCGAGTGGCAGAGTCAATGCACAGGAGCTCACCCGCCGACTCCAGAATTTCTCTCAGAACAGCTTCAGACCAGAACTCAACAGGGAGTGAGGGCATCCTCACCCAGAGAAGGGCAGAGGACACTGCATCCATCGCCAGAACAAACTCCGGACGCCATTCTTCCATAGCAGCAAGCTGCCCGTTGATCACCCATGGACGCCGAAGCACCAAATCCTTCGACTCCTTAGCCTCGAATCGGAATATGTGGCATCTATGAGCAAGGCTAACCGGATGAATAGCTCCAGATATGCTAGCCCGCCGGAATTCTCTGATGAAGGCATCCGGCGAAACCCACCTCTGGAATGTTCGGGCCAGGATGGCCATTTCCTTCCAACAGTTGATAGACTCCTCCAGTGCTGCTGAAGGGATGCGAACCACCTCTGGGAAGCGGCCCTCCAGCTCAGCAATCTCCATCGAAGACGGAGAAGACGATACCCACATATAGCCGGACGCCTGACCCCTGTTCCACGGCTTCGGGGCAGCAGAATCTCCGATCGAAGCCATTGAGGAAGGAGGAAACAAGCAGGACAAAAACCCAGAGGAGACGGATCACTGGAACAGCTTGACTCGCCGGAGATCAGGCAGAGAACCGCCGCGGACGCGAATCTTAAAATAACCACAAAACCAAACGCCCGAAGCACACGCAGCACGAACTTTAAAGCATGAACTTTAAAGCACAAAATCAATTTGGTCCCTTACAAAATCAATCGTTCGTAGATCCAACTAGCAATGCTGTGAAATAAATATAATAACAAAACCAAAGATTAGATTATAAGTTTGGATATGTGTATATTTAAGTATAATTTATATATAGAGAGAGAAACGCAGCATAAACTTATATTTTAGCTTCTTAAGAAAATAAATTAATAATTTTAAAATTAATTTAAAAACATTCAAATTGAAGATTCAAATTATTATCCAAATTGTTAGATATAAACTAATAAAATATATAAAAATATGTTTTAATGATTTTTTACATACCAATATTTTGAAAATCGAATTGAATAATGAATCAGCTTAATATTTGGATTGTAGGTCAATCGATTCGACCGAATGAACCGATTTAATCGAACCAAATAATATTAATTAACTTTTAATTTAATAATATAAAATAATAAAATAAAAATATAATTTAAATAAAAATTAAAAAATTAAAAATTAAAAACCAGGTTGAACCGATTTGAAACCGATCGAATCAATGAATTTTTTAAATTTTTAATCGATCATATAAAAGTCAACTTTAATAATAAAATTAAATTGAACTGATGATCAATTTTTAGTTAGATGAGCCCGATCCGATCTTCAAAACAATGAACCTAACTAGCCAATGTTTTTCTTAAAAAAAAAAACAAAAAAGGCTACGTGAGCCTAAAACCCACAATTCACTCAATTTTAGCTAGACTTCCACCAATCTTGGTTCTTAAAAATAAATTAAAATAAAATAAGATCTAATCATGACCTAATAATATTTTGCAGTGCTATCATCTCTATCACCTTGTCACAGAACAACGTAAACTAAACAGGTGGTCTAGGTCTCTAGCAGAACAAGCTATGATGTCGGATGCATCGCTTGTTCATATTTGAACTTGTCTAGTTGCCATGTTCTTTGTTATTTAGCCAAGACTGCACTCACTGCATGGGCTTACATGATATCCACTTATCAGCAGTACATATGTGGCAGTGAAAGAGATTAGCTCAAATTTTATTAATACAATATAGAAGCCATAAGGTTTAAGCCAAGCTAAGCAACCATTTTAGAGCTAAAAACATAGCGATCAAAAGCATAAATGCTAGTGCTTGGCAACGAGTGCAACAAAATTGCAGAGGTCTGTGCAAATGAAAAGAAAGAGAGGTCCAAGAAACATGAGAAAAATATGTGATAAAATTATTGTTAAAAGAAGAAGAAATCTCAGAGGAACATGAGAATAATGTCAGATTTAATTAAAGTTTACCTTGCCCCTTTGTGATGGGTAAGAAAAAGAGCTCGATAAAGGTCATTTACTGGACCACTATACCGTCATGTGAGATGGAACAGAGATCAAAGAGGAGTCTGACAAGTGTCCATTGATGGACCACCATTTTTGATCTGAGACACAAGTGGACGGACTGATCATCCTCATCATGGCACAGGTGGTCACAGAGCGGCAATGGTAATTGGTACGCATTGGTGATAATAATATGTCATGCCCCCGCCATCTCATGTGTGATCACATGAGGAAGCCTCCCAGTTGGCCAGCTCTTCCCCACTGAACGTGTCTCTAGATCTACTGGCACGCTTTTATGCATCACCTATCACAAACTCGTCCATGAGGAACGCACTAACTGCTAATCTTTTTTGCTTGGTTGCATGTGAACCAGAATGAAATAGGCACACTTGATGATGCATGCGAGCATACTGGATCAAAATCAGCCAGCTTCTTCACAGCATAAACAGAATCAATGGGAATTGGTCAGATAGATCACCAAACTCTGAATATAATTAAAGCTCAGGAACAGGTGAACATTTAGAGAAACGATATGATGAAACTTTCTTGATGTGCATCTTGTGTATCAGCTACAAGCCATAAGAAGAGATGGCAAAGAGAAGGTCCCAAATTCAAGGCATGTGACTTTTAGATTCCATCAATGCAGACAGTATACTTTGTAAACTCAGAATAGAGAGATGAATCTATGAGCGTTACAGAGTTGGAAAGGAGAGAGTCATTACGTAATATTCATTCCCCCTATCGACAAACACATGATGTCAAAAGAGCAGCGTAAACGAGTAGCTATAAGAAGGCAAACTGTGCTTAAGGCTAAAGCAAAGGCGTGGGACTACTAAAACTCCTCTAACCAAATATCCTGCTTCCATATAGGATCAAGATAATAAACTAAGAAGATGTGATTTACCATGGTTTGAGAATGCTTTACAACAGGTTTCAACTCCTAAAACCATTAGTCAAATATTATGAATTAGCATCTTGGACAAGGCAATTTTGAGTAACAGAACCATTAAGTTTCTAAGGTCGATGACAGCTAAAGAAAGATTACAGAAGAAAAGGCTTTGCAGGTCCATTTCCAAGGCACAAGTCAAAAGCCAAATCAAAACACAACTCCCAAATAGCAACCAATTGAGATAATTAGTTAGGGATCACGATGTAAAATATTATCAAATCTGCTAATTTGATTTAAAAGAATGGCTGGAACCATACCAGACATAAGTGCCAACTGCAAAGCAAGATGGCCAGACTAACAAATCAGAGCTAACAAAAACCATTCTTTGTTAACAGAACAGATTGCTACCATTGCAGCAGTTAAATCATTATTTGCAGTTTCCAATTACTAGGAATCAGAGAGTACAGCTATATTCAGATCACAACAATCTAATATTTCAAAGGGATGGTGCACTTCCAGAATATCATCAGACTTGGCAGAACTGTGATACTACACGGTGACTCTTGTTCTACCTTTTGCCAAACGCCGAGCAATGACCTTTCGCCCACCTTTTGTTGCCTTCCTGAGCAAAACAATGCAAATCGTCAATGCTAAGGAAAATTTTCTAGACAGTGAATTCACAATGGTTAAACACATATTTGCACGTGAGTATATACAAATATGCATGCAGCATTTCTGCAGACTGGTGAACAAATTAGCATGCCAGATTCCCGTCACAGTAAATGGAGAACCAAAAAAGAAAAAAGGAAAAAAAAAACATAAAACCACAGTAAAATAAGGAGAAGCTAGACTGTTAAAAACCAAAAAAAGCCAGTCACAAAGCTCCTCCATGAGCACTCCCTTGATTCACCATGATTGCCAAGGTGTTTGCAAAGACCATGGCTAATCTGATAAGAGGAGGTGCAGGAGTGCTCAGCCAAATTCATTTGAGTTCTCTCTATGCAAATTACGTTATGTTTCCTTCCATGTATAGAAATTATCATATCAAGTCAAGTGCTTCCTATAAGGCATGGAAATTGTCAACTAAGGGTCCACAAAGCCAATGCCAAATAATTGGATAATGCACAATGATTATAGTTATGTACACAACTGGGGTAAAATTCTGATAATGCGTAACAAATCTATTTGTATTATATGTCCAAACAACCAAACCATAATCTAGTCCCATTATATGAATAAATTACATGGCAGTTCTTTGGTCCATCCATATGCAGGATTGCTATAGACTGATCTAATTCCTGTACCATCTAGAAAAAAATATCATGATAAGTGCTGGTGCATCTGCCTCACAAACATGCTAAAGCAGGTTTAATTGCATTTTCTTTTGTCAAAGCAACCAGTGGAAGAAATAAGCATGAGAACACAATATTCTTCTGTCTAAATGTGCAGTTGACTGGTAATAAAGCATTTTAAACATAAGAGCATGTGCATGCACGAGCAAGAGAGTATATATATATATATATATATATATATATATATATATATAGATAGATAGATAGAGAGAGAGAGAGAGAGAGAGAGGACCGTGCAAGGAAACCATGAGTTCTCTTGCGCTTGATGTGGCTTGGCTGGTAAGTTCTTTTTGGAAGTAGGAGTAAAGGCTCGTTTACCAAAGAATCATTTCCTGAACATAAGTATCGGTATTAGCAACAACAAGCTCCATTAAATTGATTTCTTGAAATTTTTTTTAAAAAATATAGGTACTAAAAGTATTTGAATTTCTGACAGCTGTCATGCCTGTACATTACTGTGCTAGTTAAACCAGAAGGTTCAGTTTAGGATCCAATAGACTATCATCACAAAATTTAAACATTTCCAACCTAGCAGTTTAAAGGCAAAAAGCCACATAACTTTTGCAGTAATGTGAAACAGATTGAGCAAACTTAAAATACCAAGTCAATAACATCATAGCGCACGTTTAGATTCTCATCGATCAGTATTAGCATAAGCACTTCCTGCATATCTACTTTATATTAGTATCCAATCAAAACTAATACTAATAAAGGCAAAAAATTATAAAAGAGGTTTCTCCATCTATTATAAGATGAAACACAAAGAGAAAGATCAGTGTACATAAGGACAGCAAAATAATAAATTGTAGAGGGAAAGTCTCCCAACCCTTCAACAAGTCTTCCAAGTAAAAGCTACAGATTGTCTCCCAAAACTAGTACCGACTATATATCAGCTGCCTGGACCAATAAGACTACCTTAACTCCACAAAATCCTCATCCATACAAAGAAATTCAAAATACCCTCATGTATTTCTCCATATTTGAGGACATCTTGGTCTCCTTAGATATGTTATTGCACAGCAGTGTTGCATGCACGTGAATATAAGGACCAGATCAAACTCATATCTAGGTGTCTAACTTGGTAAGAGGGACAAAAAAGAAATACCAGGATATGTAGGATAATACATAAATTTAACCAAATTATATATTTATACTTTTAAACACCATCTATTTAAATATTAAAAAGAAAAGTTAAAAGGATATTGTTTGTTAAGTTCTTTTGATATACATGTCCTTTTTGTCCAAACTTTCCTATTAAGAATGTTCAGAAAAAGATATCTTGCAAAGTTATTTTAACACCTACATACTTAACAAATCTCAAAAAAGAATAACTATTCACTGTTAATATCAAATTAGATAATCTAACTTGTTATTGGAAGAGTTCATCTCAGTCATTGTGGGAAGAGTTCAACTCTCTTCCAATCTTTAAAAGTGACTACTAAAGAGCTTCATGAGTACTCCAGAATTCAATTCGTATCTGATGGATATGTATTCAATGGATTTTAGGAGCTGAGCATGAATGTCCAGGTAACACTGTTGCAAATCAAACCTCTCTTCTTTCAGTCAATTCAAATTGTCAAGGGAAAAAAAAAGTCAAACTAAATATCATAGCTAGAATTTTTTTATATATAAAAAAAGTGATCCAGCTTCATCCTCCTAAAAGTTAGCTTAACATAGCTTAACATGTTTTGTAGCACCTCTCACAACTTAAATTGTTTTCCAAGGGCATAAGAGATCCAGTGTAACGCCCTCCAAGGACGTTTAATGAAACTGTACCTACAAATGAGCTAAAACAACAGATCAATTTTCAATGTCCATGCCTGACAGAAAACTATAGGATGTTAATATTGCAAAACACACTTAAAAGTTTTTTTAATTTTTCCCACATTTGGAGCAGCAAATTGCACTTATATGTGACCGATAAATCTCCCATTATGAACTTATGATGACCCCCCATAACCACCCCCCCCCCCCCCCCCCACAAACACACACACAAGTTCACAGCTAAATGCTTGTTCTCCCCAAACATCATGATCTAGTTTTAGTGATTCTGTGAATCAAATGACCCCATAAGCGGCAATAGGATGGTGGTGTAAAACATGTTTAGGTCATTTATGTCCTTCACTTGTCACAAGCCATGAAACAAGACAGATAAGAAGTCTTACGTTGCGGAGTTTCAAAATAACACTTCAATGTAGGACAAAGGACTTCATAGGTTCAACCATAATCGAACCTTGCATGCAATACATGCTTGTCCACATATCCTCATTCTGCTCAAGTGTTTTGATGCAAGCTCTGTGCCATGAAACTGAGGCTTTCAAACATCTAAGTAGATGTTGGGATAATTGGTTTTCTTCCAAATGACTTTGATGTAAGCAGAATTTAAGATTTAGCCACTGGATTTATCGTTCTCTAAATTTAGCCTTCTGCAAAGAAGAAGTTTTACAATTTCGGCATGTGTTAACCAGATGCTACCAGGTCTGTTGAATCTCAAAAAAGAGAATGTAAAGTGTCAACATGTGCAACTGCCTAAAAAACCTACATCACACACCATAGACATTATCAATGTGAGCAGACAGCAGAAACATTAATTTGAAATCGAGTTGGTTGGTGAAAGTAAAGTATCAACATGTGCAACTGCCTAAAAAACCTACATCACACACCATAGACATTATCCATCTGAGCATACAGCAGAAACCTTAATTTGAAATCAAGTTGGTTGGTGAAAGTAACAAATCATGCATTAAGTCTAACTTTCGATCCAACCACCAATTTATATAGGCTTTAGTTACTTTCAAAGAGGAATTCAACATCCATGACATCTAATGCATGATGTGTTCTAGCTTACATTGTTTAGAGATCAGGTAAACATAAAATAGTGCAAAACTTGAAGGGAATTTTATCATTATTAGAATGGTACTTAGTTGCCTCAAGTCTTCAAGCTTTTGACTTAAATGAAGCCACCACCAAAGTATGTTGAGAGGATTTTTGACTCAGAGTAAGAATGGTGAACTTATCCCCATAGCAAACAATTTAATCTCAGAAATGCAAACATCACTAAAGTATAAAGAAAAAATAGCACCGCATATCTACTAATTGTCCGACATGATGTGAACTCTCCAACATACCACCACATTTTTTTCTCAAAACATATTGTATCGATGACAACGCTAATGCCCGCTCCGAATCTCATGTATAAAGTTGAAGAGCTGATGTTAAAGGTCAATAACTAGAAGCAAAAACAAGCTCAAATTACGCAACAAATACTACTAAAGAAATATACAACTGATTTTTCTTAAGAAATTACTTCAGCATGCTATCTAAAACCTTGCAATAGCCTTTTAGCAAGTTCTCACTCCTAAACAGTGTTCTTAACACGAATGTAGAAGTTTTCTTCAGTCAACATTTAGATAACAAGGTATTATTTATACTAGAAATCATGCATTGCGATAAGACATCAACATGTAAGATTAGTAAGAAAATCTTACTCGAATGAATAAGTCCACGTAAAGAAATAAAAGACACTGAATTAATATAAGGAGAAAAAACAGAAATAAAAAAAAAATGAAGGAGATGAGGAAAAAAATCCTATGCTACGTTTTCTTGAAAACTAATGAAAAATGCCATTTTTATAGAAACCAACATCTCGAAATTTTCCTCTCACCATCTTCTATGAAGAAGCGAAGCGAAGGGAGCCCGCAGGGGAAGGAAATCCGTTCGGAAGAAGCCAATATTTTTAGGGTTTCGGCGTCTCCTCCTCCCTGCACCGGAGGAGACCAGTGGGTCTGAAACTTCGCCGGAAAAGACTGCGCCGAAGGATTGGAAGGGATCTGACGCAGAATCAACGAACCGTCCAGCTTCGGAGTAATGGATCGATTGGAGAGGCGGAGGCGATTGACGAAGGAAGCTCCAGCCCGAGCTAGGGTTTTGGACGCCATCGCTCTCCGGAGCACCCAAAACCTTAGTTTTCTCGATCCGCTTTGTATCTCCGACCCAAAGCCCTTGCCGACCGTTCCGATCCGGGATGGTCCAAGCTAAAGTTGAACCGCCGTCTTATATAAACCGGAGCCATATCTCTCATTACAATAACCTCACGAGAGCTGGCCCTTCGTGATAAAATTGCTATCATAGGATTGATGTTTATGATTAATATAAATTTAGTTAATTATTTTGAAGTCTATTCTATATCTTTGTTATTCTACTGTGGTACAACTATAAAAATAATAACTATTTTCTAATCAGTTGTTATATGGACTAATACGATGTCAAATAAATCTTCAAATTAACAATTAAATATCAAAATAATATTTAAGAATACCTTATTTAATATAATCATCAAAATTATGATATTTAAATTTATAAAAATTTGATCCACTATCTATGTTAATTATTTTTTTTAATCTTTAATTATACTATCATTCAAGATTAAATAATGTGGATTGATATCAAATGATATATATATTCAAATTAATTAGATTTATGCCAAACGAAACTCAAGTCCATTCTAATATCTTATGTAAGGATCGATGTAGGAAACATTCAATAAAATTAAGAAAAAATCTTTATGCATTGAATGCGATGTAAATCGTGTGCACTGCGTCCGATGATTGATGCATGCATGTCAAAATAAAAATATCTTTTCATCTTTAACATGTGTGCGCATATGCTGCACGTTAATAGTTGAGCAATACAACTTTTACTGCATCGCATAGTATCCGACAGCAAGACTTTTTTTAAAATTAATCCTACGCATTTGTTCTCTCACCTCACAATGGTCAAATGGTCAATGCCTATTTGAGACCTATGAAAGGCAACTTATCTTGTGTTGGAGAACTACCATGGATGTAAAAGTTCAATTATTGTATAGTCCATCAATATTATATGGTGGTAGAGTTTTAAGTATTTGGACGTAGGGGAACATCATTTGGACTCCATGCTGTCATGTGATGGGGAACATCATTTGGACTCCATGCTGTCCATGCTATCATGTGATGTTTATGCTGGCTACCTGATGAAAGGATCTTTAGAATCTCCATACAAGGTTATCTTCTTCAATTGATTAACACAACCCCAACTTGTGGAGAGGCACTAACCCAAAAATCAGAAGACGGGAAGCCAAGGAATCAAATCACAATAGAAATTAGATCCTAAGGCAACTTGATTATCAGAGATAAAATGGACAAATGGCTAGCTTGTCTAAGTCCTAGTTCTTTCAAGAAGCAAGGAAGAAATACTTACGATTGCATTGCAACCAAAAGAAAAATCTGATTGTTCATTAAAAATTGCCATACACAAGCTCAGCATACAATATATATCCCTAACTCTCCAAGAATAGGAACAACCGCAATAAATACTACACCCCCCCCATAACTCTAATTTATGACATAGGCTGCACCACATGTTCCAAAACTCATTAAATATAGCATAAAGCAATCAAAAGACCAAATAGACATGACTCTTAAGATGGGTCGCTTTGCCAAACATATACTCCAATACAAATTCTTCATGTGGCTGCCATGTAGCTTTCATTCTATCTCCACTTGACACAGAACTCGGCAATTGGTTTCTTCTCCTTGGCTGATTGCTTCTTCTTGGCCAAAGGCTCCTATGATCAAACTTTGGAGCTCCTTTGCTTTGGCCCTTGTTATGGGTCTTGGATAGCTTAATGATGGAGCTTCTTCATCATCCCCTCCCTCTTCAGAAGAATTCGACTTTGAATTTGGTCCTATACCAAAATAGGGAGAAAGATCAGTAACATTAAAGTATTACTTACTTCATACTCACTTGGCAAGTCAATCTTGTAGGCATTAGGATTAATGCGTTCCAAGACTTTAAAAGGCCCATCTCCTCTTGGGTTGCAACTTTGATTTCCTTTGCGTAGGAAACCTTTCTTTCCTTAAGTGTATCCAAACTAAGTCACCTGGTTCAAACACAATTGCCTTTCGGCCTTTGTTAGCATATTTTGCATATGACTCATTTTTCTTTTCAATATGTAACTTAGCTTGTTCATGCATTTTCTTCACAAATTCTGCCTTACTCTTACCATCAAGAGATGCAATATGATTAACAGGCAATGGAGATAAATCTAAGGGAGTAAGTGGGTTAAATCCATATACAAGCTCAAAAGGTGAATACCCACTAGATGAATGTACAACCCTATTATATGCAAATTCTATATATGGTATGCATTCCTCCCAAGATTTTAAATTCTTCTTCACAAATGCTCTCAAAAGTGTGGACAAAGTTCTATTTACTACTTCTGTTTGCCCATCTGTTTGAGGATGACAGGTAGTAGAGAATAACAACTTTGTTCCCAATTTTCCCAAAGTACTCTCCAAAAATGACTCAAAAATTTTACATCCCTATCACTAACAATAGTTTTAGGAATGCCATGCAATCTAACAACTTCCCTAAAGAACAAATTAGCCACATAAGTAGCATCAGCAGTTTTCTTACAAGGAATAAAATGAGCCATCTTTGAAAACCTATCAACCACAACAAATATGGAATCATGACTCCTTTGTGACCTAGGCAACCCTAAAACAAAGTCCATAGACAAGTCAACCCAAGGATGCTTAGGTACAGGCAATGGTGTATATAGCCCATGAGGCTTCACCTTAGACTTGGCTCTTTTGCAAGTTTCACATTTGGCACAAAATTTCTCAACATCCCTTTTCATATGAGGCCAAAAGAAATGTTCCTTAAGTACATCAAGAGTTTTAGCAACCCCAAAATGCCCCATAAGACCACCACAATGACTTTCATGCACAAGCAAATCCCTCAAAGAGCTTTTGGGTACACACAATCTGTTTTCCCTAAACAAATATCCATCATGCCTAAAGTACTTTTGAAATGCAATGTTCTCACATGCCACATACACTTGTGAAAAATCAGAATCATGCTCATATAATCCCTTAACAAATTCAAAGCCAAGCAATTTAGAGTCAAGTGTGTTAAGGAGATTATACCTTCTTGAGAGTGCATCGGCCACAATGTTCTCTTTACCTTGTTGTATTGCACCACATATGGGAATGTCTCAATGAACTCGATCCATCTAGCATGCCTCTTGTTTAGTTTCCCTTGGCCCTTAAGATGTCGCAAAGACTGATGATCGGTGTGAATGATGAACTCCCTTGGCCACAAGTAGTGCTGCCATGTCTCCAAAGCCCTTACCAATGCATATAGTTCCTTGTCATATGTTGAGTAGTTCAACGCTGCCCCGTTTAGTTTCTCACTGAAATATGCAATGGGCTTCCTCTCCTGCAACAAAACAGCGCCAATCCCTTTCCCGGAGGCATCACATTCAATTTCAAAAGCTTTGGAAAAATCGGGCAATATAAGTAAGGGTGCTGAACACAACTTTATTTTTAACATGTTAAATGCATTCTCATGTTCATCACTCCATACAAATGGAACATTCTTTTTTACCAATTCATTCAAAGGGGCGGCTAAGCTACTAAAGTTAGGTACAAACCTACGATAGAAACTAGCTAGCCCATGAAAACTCTCACCTCGCTCACATTGGAAGGTCTCGGCCATTCTCTAATGGCTTTCACCTTCTCTTTGTCCACTTCAATTCCTTTACTGCTAACAACAAATCCTAGGAAAACAAGTCTTTCCATGCAAAAAGAACACTTCTTGAAATTAGCATACAACTTCTCCTTTCTTAAAACATTAAAACACTCCTCAAATGTTGCAAATGTTCATGCATGCTTTTGCTGTAAATCAGAATGTCATCAAAGTAAACAACAACAAACTTTCCAATAAAAGTTCTCAACACATGGTTCATCAATCTCATGAAAGTACTAGGTGCATTTGTGAGCCCAAAAGGCATCACAAGCCATTCATACAAACCATATTAGTCTTAAATGCTGTTTTCCATTCATCACCTATTTCATCCTAATTTGGTGATATCCACTCTTAAGATCAATTTTAGAGAATATGCTAGCACCATGAAGTTCATCAAGCATATCATCAAGTCTAGGAATAGGATACCTGTATTTCACGTGATCTTGTTGATAGCACGACAATCAACACACATTCTGAAAGTTCCATCTTCTTGGGCACCAAAAGCACCGGAACGGCACATGGGCTCATACTCTCCTTCACATACCCTTGGCTAGCAAGTCTTCCACTTGCCTTTGAAGTCTTTGTCTCTTCGGATTGCTTTTAAGCCGGCCGGTTTGGAATTTGAGCTCCAGGCACAAAATCATTTGATGTCAATCCCCCTCAATGGTGGCAAACCGGTGGCACTCATCGAGAAAATATCTTCGTATTTATGCAAAAGAGAAGAGCAACACTAGGGAGAGAGGAATCAGGATCAGAATTAGAAAACAGAGACTCTTTATACATAAGAAGGTATAAGGTCTCATATCATGCAAAACCTCTTTAATTTTCCTTTTTTCACAAACAATGCCATTCCCTCTTCCTCTTTTTCTTTTGGACCAGATTGTTCTCTCATTTCTTTTTTTCTCTCTTTTTTTCTCTTTACTCCTTTCTTTCCTCTCTTTTCCCTCATTTTTTTTTGTATCATTCTCTACCTCACCTGATTTTCCCTCAATTGCTCTCATAATCCTCACTTGGTCTTCATGAGCATGGACAGGACTCAAAGGGTTTAGGGTGTAAGTTCGGCCATCCTTCACCAAAGTATACTTGTTCTTTCTGCCATCATGTGTCACGTTCCTATCATATTGCCAAGGACGTCCCAACAAGATATGAGTAGCAACCATAGGCATGACATCACATAATACCTCATCCTTATACTTCCCTATGGTGAATGGAACTACAACCTGCTTAGTCACTCTCAATTTGTTGCACTCATTCAGCCATTGTAGTCCATATGGCTTTGGATGCTTCTTACACGCCAATCCCAACTTTTTCACAAGATGAGAGCTCACCACATTACAACAACTACCACTATCAATATCATACTACACAATTTGTCATTCACAGCACATCTTGTGTAGAAGATATTCTCTCTTTGAATTGCATCCCCATCTTCCAAACTCACTTGTGCACTCAAAGCTCTCATGGAAACCATTGCATAAGACAGCCCTACCATAGGATCTTGCTCCCCCATTTCCAATTCTTTTCTTCATCACTTTCGGCCAGATTTGGTGTCTCTACTTCCTCATCTTCATCTCCACTCTCTATTCCTCCATCTTCCCTCATAAACATTACCTTTTGGTTTGGACATTGATTTGCATAATGCCCATACCCCAAACACTTGAAACACTTCACTTCTCTAGCCCTAGTAAGACCTCCCTTCCTTTCTTTCTCCTCCACCTTTCCTTTCCCTTTCCATTCTTCTTTTCTTTGTTTTGCTACCTCCTTCTCAATCCTTTCTGGCTTGCCAACACTCGGTTTCCATGAACTTTTTGGGGTTGAAGCATAATGCCCATTACCATATTTTAAGGACTTCTTCATTTGCATTTGCTTTTCTACCTTAATGGCAATGTGTACCATTTCGGTTAGAGTGTTATAAGAGTGCAATTCCACCACGTGGGCTATTTCCATGTGCAAACCAGCCAAGAACCTTGCCATGGTGGCTTCTATAGGTTCCTCCAATTGTGTCCGTGCCAATGCCACTTCCATGGCCTTGAAATACTCTTCCACACTTCTACCCCCTTGAGACAATCTCTGCAACCTTTGATGAAGCTCCTTAAAATAGTGTTGTGGAACAAACCTTTTCCTCATGTTTTCTTTCATGGTCTCCCAAGTAGCAATAGGTCTAAGGCCAAGATTTCTCCTCCTAACCAACAATTGATCCCACCACACTATAGCATAATCTTTGAACTCCACAGCCGCAAGCTTAACTTTTTTCTTCCGAATAGTTGTGGTACTCAAAAATAAGTTCAACTTATCTTCCCCACTCCAAATACAAATCTGAATTTTCCTTTCCATGGAAGGAAGGAATCTTCATTTTGATACTACCCACATGTGAATCAACTCTCTCTTCAACTCCTTCTCCAATTCCATAGTCCCAGTTCCTATAATTCCTACCTCCCCTTCTTCCACCAAATCCTCTTCCTCTAGGTGGCCGAAATCCCTGACCACTCGGATTGTGGAGGTTGAATTCATACCCTTCTTCATCATACTCATTTCCCCACTCATTCTCATAGAGTTCCTCATTCCCAACATTCTCAATTCTCCATCCCTTATTTCTTCCCACATGTTGGTCAAATCCTATCCTAGGTATTCCGCCTTCCCTCCTTCTTCCATTTACTTCCCCAATCTGTGACTTTCCTTTACTCCCATTATCCCTAACTTCCTCTCCATCCTTTGCTTCCAACCTTTCAATTCTATCTAGCAAGGTGGTCATTGCAAAATTATTTCTTTCCATCTGTTGTCTTAAAGCTTCTAGCAACATAGGATCATCCCTATTCGCCTCCTCACTACCACTACCTTCGGTTTCTTGTGCTTTTGACATGTTCAGGTCTGCAAAAAAAAAAGATGTTAGTAGAAAATGGCTCACCCTCTCAAGTGTTTCTCTCAAGTATTGGCTTTTCTCTCTGATGTTCTCACTCTCTAGCCTTTTACCTTTCAAATTTCTTCCTTTTGCTTACCTTTCAGAATTAGGGTAGATTGACTTTCTAACCAATTGAAAATGTATCAATGATAATCAAAATGATTAGGCAATATAGATTCGTAAGAAAGAAGAAGAAGAAGAAGAAGATGATGCAGAATCTAATGAAAGATGATCCCAACTAAGAGAACAATGAAGTATAAATGTAGAACTCCTGATAACCAAAAAAAAAATTGAAACTCACCCAATTTGATGATAGCAAGCTCAAAATGCAGACGGCCTACTGTTTTGCTAGACGTTTCAAGATTAGAGCTGGACTGTTCTGATGGTTGAACTGAAATGTGCTGGTTCGTATTCTTCTTTTTTTTTTTGATAGGTAAAGGGACAGATTACTCAATAGAATATCAAGAGACAAGTTTTTTTTTTTTGATAGGTAAAGGGACAGGTTACTCAATGGAATATCAAGAGACAAAAGAAGAAGATGAAGGGACAAAAAAGGATAAACCTTGTTTGATGTACACCAAATGATGAAAGGATCTTTAGAATCTCCACACAAGGTTATCTTCTTCAATTGATTAACACAACCCCAACCCGTGGAGAGGCACTAACCCAAAAATCAGAAGATGGGAAGCCAAGGAATCAAATTACAATAGAAATTAGATCCTAAGGCAACTTGATTATCAGAGATAAAATAGACAAATGGCTAGCTTGTCTAAGTCCTAGTTCTTTCAAGAAGCAAGGAAGAAATACTTACGATTGGATTGCAACCGAAAGAAAAATCTGATTGTTCATTAAAAATTGCCATACGCAAGCTCAACCTACAATATATATCCCTAACTCTCCAAGAATAGGAACAGCTCGTAATAAATACTACACCCCCCCATAACTCTAATTTATGACATAGGCTGCACCACATGTTCCAAAACTCATTAAATATAGCATAAAGCAATCAAAAGACCAAAATAGACATGACTCTTAAGATGGCAGTTCTCTCGCTTTACCAAACATATACTCCAATACAAATTCTCCATGTGGCTGCCATGTAGCTTTCATTCTATCTCCACTTGACACAGAACTTGGCAATTGGTTTCTCTCCTTGGCTGATTGCTTCTTCTTGGCCAAAGGCTCATATGATCAAACTTTGGAGCTCCTTTGCTTTGGCCCTTGTTATGGGTCCTGGATAGCTAGGTAATGATGGAGCTTCTTCATCACTACCATTAAGCATCCTGACCGGTTGCTATGTTTTCTTTCAAAATCTTATGTTTGTTTGTCAACAAAGCAATTATTTGGTATTATTGGATGGATGATTTATAGTGCACCGAATGCTAGATTGTTCCAACGTTTTTGTTTTTTTTTCCGCCAATTGTGATATTATTAGATAGATCATTCTATGCCAAACTGAATATAATTAGACCTATTCAAAAGATGTCCTTTTGATATATATATATATATATATATATATATATATATATATATAAAATTAATAGAACGATGATGGCATTTTATGGCCTATGACTTCGGGCAATACCTTTGTGTTTTTTTGGTTGCCCCTTTCCTATAATTTGTTGAAGGTTAATTTTGATTGGTTTGTTTGTGGCTCCATGGATTTAGGTATTGCTGTAAAGAATCATGAAGACTTGCCAAGTTGTACGTTAAAATTAACTTTGATGAGAATGTTTGAAGCAGACTTATCGGATCAGTTTTTGTGATGAGCTATATATGCTGCTTGGACTGGTATTTTTTATGTCATTCGTAGCCTTATGCCCACAGTCTTGTTGAGAAAGATTCTATTACTATTATTTACTGGCTCCAATAGAACTCCTGCAATCATCTATCAACCAACCCCTTAATTTACGTTATTCGATCTACTATTCAGGAGGCTTACAACGTCCAGATTAGACATATCTATCGAAAAGCCAATTCAGCAACAGAATGGATTGATGTTCGGATGATCCATCACTCTGATTTTTGAAACTGAAAGCAAGGAGACCCGTGTCCTTTTATTTTTTTTACAAATTTTATTTTCAGATATATCGGGTTTGGCTTACCTTAGAGCAGTGTGATCATCCGTCTATACCAAAAAAAAAAAAAATATCATGAAGACCATTATTATGTACTGCTAGGAAAAGAAAACTAGTTGTTTTAATTCCATATTTTAAGCTAGCAGTTGCATGGCGTGATCTTTGTATAATTGTTTTCGTTTTAATGCAACTCAAATTTAGGCAGAGAAGGACTCTGTGACTGTTATTTCCTAGGTAGATCATTGTAAAAGAATTGTGCGGCTAATTCACTTCTTCAAGATATTTTGTAGATTATGAAATCATTATTTGCCTAATGCAACGTATGTGTAGGAAGGGAACCAAATGGATAACCTGTTGGCTGGGGCTGCAATTACTTCTTAAATTGCTTTGATGGAAGGTAAGGATGGTAACGAAGACGAAGAAATCCAATGAATCCAATCACTTTAGAGAACCATCCCGACAGAGATGAGTTGAGATGGATTAAATGGGAATAAGAATGTAGATGAAGGAAATTTTTATAAATTCATTAATTTTAATTTTAGGTTTAGATTCAATGACAGAAACTAGAGTGTTCTATCCCCAAATCCATCCCCAAAACTTAGTTATTTTATCTGAATATAAAATTATCTTTATATATATTAGCATATGTAATTGTTGGGGGGTAAAATCGTTATTGCATCAATATTCGTGCAAGGAGGCTAAGATCGACCCCATCCCTTCGCCCGCTATGATGTCCCCGAGCTTTCCGTAGCTCGGCTCCCCCGGGCTTCTATAGCTTGGCTCCCCCGAGCTCCCACAGCTTGGCTTCCCCCGAGCTTCCACAGCTCGTCTTCCCCGAGCTCCCACAGCTCGGCTCCCCCGAGCTCCCACAGCTCGTCTTCCCCGAGCTTCCACAGCTCGGCTCACCCTAGCTTCCCGTAGCTCGGCTTTCCCAAGCGATCCATGATCCGATACTCACCCCTCCGCGGAACCTGGCGCAGGAGAGCCTAGACCTATCGTAATAGCATTTTAGGCAAAGCACTATGTCGAAGAGTGGTCTAGAGCCTAATACGACTACCTAAGACCTACGCACCTATCAGATCCCAAGCCATCAAGGAGCTCTCTTAGCCATCGATCCCTTAACAAACAAGATACGGATCCCAACGACCCCACAACAGCCTGATTCGATCCATCTCCGTATCCTAACAATTTTCGAGCCTTTCAGAAGGCGCTCAAGATCCAGGTGACAACCTATAAATATGACACTCCCAGATTTCCTCAGGTATGTGCTCACTCTCACTCTCTCCCACTCTCGCCAGCTGCTCGTCAGTGCTCTCCCCTCTGGAGCTCCCGATCGGCCGCCCCTGGAGAGACTCCCCGAAGAGATCCATCTTTCCATTTTTTGATTGATCGTCGATTTTCCCCCACTGACTTGAGCGTCGGAGGGTCTTCTGCGGAGGGCCATCCCCAACGCCTCTCGCGTGAGGACTTGTGTGCAGGTCCACCCCAGGAGATCGACTGCGCTCGAGTCGAAGGACGGATTCCGACGGCAACAGTAATTATGCAACTTTGAACCTCCTATCATATTCTAAGTTTTAGGTTTATACTCTTAAATTTAGATCTTTTAATATATTTTGAATGTTCATTGGTTTGTAACATATTTTGAACTTCAAATAGGATTTTTTAATTTTTTTAAATAATAAAATTGGGTTCAAAGCTAATAGCCAATTTTGAAAATTAAAAAAAAAAGGATTGAGGATGCTCATGGGGAATGAGAAACTATAAGAGTAGGGACGGAGGACATTTATTTTCTAAGAAATGGGGGTGGTGATAGAGAATATATCTGCCCTAAATTTACTTTCTTGCTATTAAAGATGGTAAATTTAACAAATAGGTCGTAAATAGTTTGGATCAACTTCGAAATATAATAGTAAATAAGCCAATTTGAATCTTTATTAATCAAAAGAGAAATCTAATTCCAAACTTGACTTGTATATTGCTCTGATTATATAACACAACCCATGTAACTCATGCGCCCTGCATATTTTGTTTAATATCAATCATATAATAATTATATATTTAAAATTATAATTAAAGTAATTATATATTCATTCAATATAATTTTAATTATGTCCAATATTTTTATTCAATCATTGGATTATATAATGATAAAATGATAATTAATTAAATAATGGATGATAGATTAGATTACACTAATTAATTTATTTAATAATCAAATCGATTACAAATTAATTTTAAATTAGCGAATCAATTGAAGTCTGATATATTTATAATCATATTTAATAAATTAATTTAATTTTAATTCGAATTTATTTATGTTTTATTTGAATTTATTAATTTTATGATGAATTTGGATCATATTTATAAATTTGTTAAAAAATTATCACCATTAGATGTGTCTTTCTTAATCGAGGGCAATCAGTTTTCCATCAGCCTTTCCCATCTTATTAATTTTGGACGTGAAAGGCATGGCCCTGGTTTCCGTTTTAAGGGGCTAAAAAAGTCAACCAAGTCTCGTAGACGTTGATCATTCTGTGTTCTTCGCAAGGACATGGACCGGTCCGCTCTTCCTGCGGACGCGCCCTTGGTTTCTTGCCCGACCCAACAAAAGTTTTTTAAAAAAGATCAGCCAGTCAACGAATTCCACGTAGTACTTTGTGAATTTAGAAGCGTGGCGTGGCGTGGCGTCCGGGAGTAAACTTTTTGGTGAAAGGGTGTAGGCTGTCTATCCAAGACATCCAAGCCGGAAACAGAACCTGGCCGCCCTCATCGGAAAACCGCTGCCGCCGGTCTGGCTTGACGATTCGCAGCGATCGCAGCTCCTAAGCGTCGCGTCTCCGACGCCGAACCCGACCAAGTTCCTCGCGACGCTTCGGTGCTTTACAAGAAAGCGAAAGTTCGTTTCCTCTTCTCTTCCATCGCTTCTTCTAGGGTTTCTACTAGACTTTATTCTTTTCTCCAATCGACGGATTACAATCAGGTGATTTCCCCTCTTTCCCAATTCCCACAGTTTCTTGATGTTTCTGGTTGTTCGATCCTCAGAAGGTTATTGCGTGCAGTTCGCGCATAAAAATATTTGTCTTTTTTGTGGGTTTTTGCGATTGATTGATCCATGCATGAGGTTGGATAAAGTTTCCTTTTTTTTCTTGTATCTTTGTCCAAAAATCATCCCTTTGGATCAAGTATCCTATTTTTTTTTTTAAAGTCTTTTTGTTGTTGTTCGGAATCATCAAAGACTCTTCTTTTAATAATTTTCTCGGCCAAACCATCGCAGGGATCACTTACAGGCATTTAATCGGTATCAGTTTGGAGTTCTGCGTTTATTAATCGATACGCTTATAGTCTTATATAAATCTATGAATTTCTTCAGCTTTTTCTTGCTCATGTTATTTTGGCTGAGGGATCTAATAGGTGTGCTATTTTGAATCCAATGGTAGAAAAACGAGCTAAAATCACTTCATTAAGAAGAGCTGGAAGTAATCATGCGTAAGGTGAAAACCCATGATAGGGAGACTCATGGAATGAGCCATGACATCGATGAGAACACACCAACTGACGAAGTTAAAGGTCCGAATGTGTTTGAACGAGCTAAGGAGGAGATCGAGGCCATCGTGGAGGCTATCCATTCGAAGAACAAACATCGTCACGATCCTCCCACAAAGACACCGGGTAATTTTTCCCCACCAAATGTGATTAAACTGAAGTAGCATTAAATAAATTTTAATTGGATATCATGCAGGCATGCCAAGTTATCTGTGCTGAGATGTATTCCCATGATATTTTCTCTTCCTCTCTCTCTCTATCTCTTTCTCTTTATGGTTGTTTGCTCATATAGAATTTGCAGTTGCCTTGTTAAAACCCAAAAGAGTTGAGCCTAAGTAAAGCTCATGTTTGATAATTGAGGCTGATTTCGTCTTTACTTTGCGAAAGAAATTCAAAGATTTAATCCAATTATATTCATCAGATTTATCTTCATTTTTCTGCCCCCTGTAGGCTGAATTCTTCTCTGATTCCACTTTGTTATCATTACAATTTGTTTACATTACCAAGCCTTCTCTCTATCATATATCTTTGACAAGGGTATTAGTTGAACATTTTTTTTAAAAAAATTTAGTGATTGGTATATGAAATGTACTCTTCTATTTTCTTAGGCAGAAGTTCATTTATTTAATCTATGCATTCGAGACCAAATAAAATGTATTTCTACATCATCCTATTGCATTTTCCCAACAATTTTCTTGACTAAATTAGTGCTTCAGACAATTGTATGCCACAAGGTTTGCTATTGATTTGACAATGTTTTCATTATATAAATTTTTGTTTTTACAGTCCATAAATTATCCAAATCTCAATGAGGGTGTTTTTCTTTCTTTTTTTCTTTTTTTCTTTTGATTCATTGGCAGAAAGTGTAATGGAAGCATCCAATTTGACTGAGAAGGCAAATGAAGAGGCCAAAACATTGAGCAGGATTAAAACCCATGACAAGGAGACTCATGGTACGAGCAATGACATTGATGAGAATACACCTATTGAGAAGGTTAAAGGCCCAAGCGTATTGGAACGAGCTAAAGAAGAAATCGAGGCCCTCGCAGGAACAATTCATCCAAAGAAAGAACACAATCATGAGGTACACCCAGAGAAAGAAGGGGGATTCTGGGGTTTCCTTGGAAGAACGTTTGAGAAATTCTGCTGCCCTTCAAATGGAAAGAGAGACTAGCCATGAAGGTTTATGGGAGCTTTTCTGATTATTTTTCACAGAGATCTGTATATGGTTACAGATATGAATGTTTGATTTCTTGGATATTTTTTTTTCTTTATTCATTTTTTGCATGGTGAAGAGATGGGATTTTTATAGGGTGTACTGTGGTCTTTCGTATTTTTCTTTGGAGGCTGGATTATTGATCAAGAAAATGAGGATTGTTGCCATGATGTTAGGTAACTCAGACAAGGGAAATAGAAGGCATATTCCAGTGAGGTTGCCATGTTGGAAGATTCAATGTTTGATCAAACAGAGGAGTGGGATCCATGAAATTGATTCCAAAAAGATGGAAATTGTGGTTGTGAACCAGGGGGGGATGTTTAGTACAACCAGTCAAGGAGAACACGTCAAAATGTGCAATGAGATGGAACAATCTCTCATGGACTATTAGTTAGATATCATATCGACGAAGTCTTTTAGTCTCTAACAGAGTGCAAAGAAGGAAATACCATTAACCGATCAGTGCATCTGGCTTGCCAATTTTTTACAGAACTCCAATGCTTCCTTGGGTTTGCCTGCAAATCCTGCCTGCCTGCATGCTGCCTCGTCGCACTCCTCCTTGCATACTTCGGTGCTCGCCATGCCCAATTTCTTCATGCACTCGCCAGTAGCAGCTTTGTCCGGCCTCGCTCCACTCCACGGTGGACAGGAGAAGCAGCATGCCGATGAAGAGCGTTGCAGCCGCCACCTTCCAGGCCATCTCTTGCTCTGTTGTTTCTCCTGGTTATAAACACCACAGGAAGTCTTAGAGACTGTTGTTGACATGGTCAGCTCATGCTCGTCCTCTATCAAACTATAACAACATCTCACTTAGAGAGAGAAATATATATTACAGACAACGACCGACCAAGGAGCCCCAAAATAGACACTGCTCATCCCCCTATCAGTTATCATGATAACTCATTTAGAGAGAGATCTATTCTAGATCCTCCTCAGATTTATCAAGTCAAAGAATCTTAGCATCTATTCGATATTAAATTTCTCATTATAGTATTTTATTTCTTTATAAATTAATACTTTTACTTTAGAAAAAAGGTATCATTCAAAACTGAGTAGAATAAAAAAAATGGACTCATATAATTGATTCCAATTAGTTTAAAATTTAGACTCTATTGCCTTGTTATATATATTAGTCAAATGTTATAACTCATTGCTATTAGAAGTAATTTTTGCTCAGAATTTCTGCTAATTCTTTTTTTTATTTTTACTTTTTTTATAAATCAATCAACTTTCTTACCAAAAAGTTCAAATGATTTTACTAAAACAAAAGATTCCATCATATGTACTGTCCAGTGCAGTCTATTTCAATTTTCTTCTTTGAATTAAAAAAAAAGATTATAAATAAAAATAATGCCAGATATAAACTCTTATTCAATAACAAAAAAATAGAAACATTGATGTACCTCAAATTAAGGCATAAAACCTTGTATAATCGGGCTTGAGACTTAGCCTTTTACATAAACATTTCTGAGTTCAGAGTCAAACTAAATTCTAACCTTCAAGTTTCTATAACATTTTGACGGCATGAATCATCACACATTATATATATATATATATATATATATATATATATATATATATATATATATATATCAAGTTTAGAATTATTTATATATCTACATTTCTTGTGAAAGTATTTTTCTTTCTTTTCTTGTAGAAGAGATTAAGGGTTCATCCTTAGCTTAGAAAATGATTGTGAGGGTTCCTTCTAAATCCATGAAAAGAAATATATAAGGGTTTAATCCTCACCTGATTGAAAGAAAATTGATATCGTAAAAATTTTAACAAATAATTTTGACTTGAGTAGTGAATACAGGCAAGACATATAGAATCAGTATAAAAATTTTTATATCTTATTTACTGATTTACTGATTTACATTCTTACAATTACTTTTATTTATACTTATGTTGAGTTTCTTATGTTTTTAATTTGAAATACTTGATATTTTATGCAGAGTTCTAAATTAAGAAATCTCTGTTATGCATCTCATTTTTTTATTTAAGTTTTTGAAAAGCTCAATTAAACCTCTCCTCTTGTATTGCCCAAAGACTAACAACAAAGAGGACAAAAACTCATTTGGTAATCTTTTAATTGGCCCATTGGAATCATAGATTATTGGCCTACTAGTTTGTCACTCCAGAAAATAATCAAAACCTGGATAGTGAGCTCAAAAATTAGGTCTCTTATATCATATAAGGTAGAAGTTGTGATATTTGCTATTTCACTACTAAGCAGTGTTTAACATTGCAAAAATTGCCGAAAGCCATTGAATATGCTTCGGTCTAAAAGAATTGGTGTTCCATAGGGCGCTGTATTCATTGGTCCTTAGTGGCAAAGCAACTATACCCTTTTAGTTATTGAACGAAGATGGTATTGGCTAGATAATCTTTATTATTTTCATAGGAGAGATTGTATGTAGAAAGGCATTCATTCAAGCCTTGAGAACACTTAAGCAAAGGATGTCTATAAATTAAGCAATCTTTGTATTTTAGCTCTCTGAAATGGTAGCAGACAATGATCCGTTGCCACTGATGGTAGAATGCAAAATGCCTCATTTTAACAAGCGGCAGAGAGAAATCTTGTGTCATCTCAAAGAGTGTTTTCTCTATAAAAACAATGCAGTCCAAGGTATGAAGTGGGGGGGGGGGGGGGGGGGGGTGGGTGTGTGTGGGAGAACAAGAAATAATTGAGGTTTTGAGTGAGACAGACCTTGACATGTTTGATTACAGTTTTTTTATTCTAAAATATTTTTAAATAAAAAGTGTTAGGTTTTTTGTCATTTTAGCCTGATCTTGTTCCCTTCCTACATGCATGTATAATTTATAATCTCTAGAACTTTTTAATGCCGCCTAAAAAACTCTTCTTTTTGTCTAGTCTAATTGCTATATCTTTTATCTATACTTAATGAGATTTCATTAATCTTTTTTGAAACCTTTTTTTTTATAGGACGGTAGAAAAACTTATATTTGTGTTAATCATTCTAAAGAAGGTAGAATTAGAAAAACTTTTGATAAATTTTATATACTTTTTATGAAGTATTATATCCTTTAAAAAGCAACTAAGAATTCAAAAATAGGTATAGATAACGATGCAAAGTATAAGAATCTTTTAATGCATTGAAAGAATGTAAAAAAAGAATAAATAAATAAATAAATAGAGCCCAACTATCTTTATCATGCAAAATTATGATCCAACCATTCCTTCATTACAATGACCATCATGTGATCAAATTATAACTATTATATCAAAATTTAATATTTTAACTGAATAGAATTATAGAATAAATCTTTTTTTTTTAAAAAAAAGAAAATTCAAACACCTCTAAGGTGTTTGAATTGAACAGTGACTTGACTAGAGAAAAGAAATGGAGGGAACATCTACCCAAGGTGATATGGCTGATAGAGCGACGTGGATAATCACAGCAAAATCGATCAAGTGGCACGGGCATGTCTGCCCCAACTCCTTCAAATAGGCCGAGGCAGTCCTGACTTCTTCAAGTTGGCCCTCTACGGTCCCGACCTCTCCGAGTCGGCCGAGGCGGTCTCGACTTCTTCAAGTCGGCCCCCTGTGGCCCCGACCTCTCCGAGTCGGTCGAGGCAGTCTCGACTTCTTCAAGTCGGCCCCCTGCGACCCCGACCTCTCCGAGTCGGCCAAGGCGGTCCCGACTCCTCCAAAGCCAGCCCTGTGCGGTCCCGACCTCTTCGAGTCGACCGAGACGGCCCCAACTTCCCCGAGTCGATCCCAGCCGCCAGGCCCACCAACTTTTTGACCTGCGCAGCTTGACACAGCCAGGCCCACCTACCGTTTGGCTATGCCGTCGATGGGATCAGGCCCACCTACCAACTGGCCCCATTGATCGATGGGACCTGGCTTACCAACCGCTAGCTCCCCTCTCCGATGGGACAAAGCCTACCGATCGGCCCAAACTCACGTAATTTTATGTGCTCTGCAGACATTCCCTTCTCACGGAACTTCACGTGGCTAATTCCCAGACGAATGTCAAATGCCTATAAAAGGGTAAGTTAACTCGAAGCCCAGGTATGTGAACACAAGTGCTTACTTATACTACAACCCCAGAAAAACTCCAACTCTCGGAGCTCTTTCTGCCTCTAAGGAGCTCTCTCGAGCTCCCCTTCGGCTGTGACCTCGGTTGCAAACTTGGGCATCAGAGGGTCCCTACCGGAGCTCCCTCCGGTCTTGGGACTTCTTGCAGGTCATCCATCTTGGCGAGGACCCCATCAGCAAGTGGACATATCTTCCCGGCGTCTAAGTTCGGTGATCGGGCGTCATCAGATTGGTGCACCAGGAAGGGGGGGCGTGGAGAAGGAAGATGAACCTCATAGCGTCCGCTTGCGAATGTCCCCCCTCTGTTCATTGAGCAATGGTGATGACACGGGCTCAAGACGCCTCCTCCAGTTACCTTGGGGGGCATCCCCCACCAACTAGGTAGCATGAAGTCAACCTTCCTACCGCCGACTCTCCAGTCGTTCGCACACCACCAGATACAGCTACTCCAACTGATCAGCTGGTGTCACTTACTCAACAAGCCCAAGCCCTCACTGCTATGGTCCATGGACTCCAGGAGCAACAGTCCGTGGCCACCCAACACCAGCCTGCTCCACCGCCTGCTAGCAGCAGTCTGCGAGGGGAAGATCCCCCTAGCGAGAGGCTGGCCATCATTGAGTCTCTCCCAGAAGACATCGCCGGGAGCCCCTCAAGAGGTCACGCTCCCCAAATCGTGACCCGGGCAAATCCTCCCCAACGCCAGGAAGAGCCGAAGCGGAGACAGCATCTCCCGCAACCTTCCTCCTCTTATTCTTTGTTATATTTCGAACCATCCAGGAGGGAGCTGGCAGTCAGCCGCCAGGTGGAGGAGCGCCTGGACGAGTACCACCGATGGCTGGATAAACTTGCTAGAAAAATTAACAACCAGCTGGAGGAGGAGTACGATACCCATCATCCCTACACCCGTCGAATATTGGAGGAACCCGTTCCCTCCAGATTCTGCCTTCCTCAGTTGGATCCATACGATGGTACGACAGATCTTCTTGATCATCTCGAAAGTTACAAAGCTCTCATGCAGGTCCAGAGGGCTACGGATGCCCTCTTGTGCAAGGCTTTTTCCGCCACCCTACGGAAAGCCGCATGTGCCTGGCACTCCCATCTGTCCCCTCACAGCATTGATTCCTTTTGAGAGTTGGAAAGGACATTTTTGGCGCACTTCGACCCTTGCCGGAGGATTCTGAGGTCACAGACAGCCTCTTCTCCGTACGCCAAAAGGAAGGAGAATCACTTCGGGACTTTGTAGCCCAATTTAAAACCGCCGCCCTCGAGGTCTATCACTTGGACGACGCGGTGGCAACTTTAGCGTTAAAGCGGGGACTCCTCCCTTCCCACTTCACCTTCTCCTTGGACAAGAAGCCTTCCAGCTCCTACTCCGACCTCCTTCTCGGGGCACAGAAATACATCCACGCGGATGAGGCCTACCTCACCCGCCGGGAGTCTACGAGAGGATCCATCTGAAGGCCTGCCTATCCCGAGCCGAGCGGACCCTCTCGCCCCTAGAAGCCTGAGCCGCCTTGCCGATCAGACAACAGGCGTCGAAGTCTCACCCCTCTAGAAAGTGAGCTCATGCCTCTCCTTGCCCCTCGCTCTCATATCCTTATGGAGATTGAGGGCGAGCCCTACCTTTAGCACCCCCTCCTATGAAGAAAGGCCTTCCCCGCGACAAAAGTCGCTACTGCTGCTTCCATAGGGACTACGGCCACGACACTGATAATTGTTACAGCCTGAAGCGTGCCATCGAGAAGCTCATCCAGCAGGGCTATCTTGGGAAGTATGTCCAAAAGGCGCCCCCACCGGTGCCGGCTCTTATGGGGCCTCCGCCTGCTCAAGCTGCTATCGATAATGCACCGACAGAGCAAACGATGGGAATGGTGTCCTTGGGGACAGTCTCTTCATCCAAGCGGCCAAGGGGGGAGAAATGTCAGATAATGTAATTCCCAGGGGGGTTATCAGTAGTAGAAATTGTAAATAATGAAGACGTTGTTGTCTCGATGATAATTGCCAAGCACCATGTAAAGAGGATCTTAGTTGATAGTGGTAGCTCAGCTGACATCCTTACTTACGATGCATTTGTTAGGATGAGCTTGTCTGTTGATTCTCTCCAGCCTGTAGCGGCTCCTCTAGTTGGATTCATAGGAGACTCGGTGAGGGTAGAAGGTAAAATCTCCTTACCAGTGACGGCCGGAACGCCACCATGCCAGAGCACGGTTGTCATGAGGTTTCTAGTCGTACGAGTTCCCTTGGCATACAATGCCATTCTCGGGCGACCAGGCCTTAATCTTTTGAATGCTGTCATCTCCACCAGACGACTGCTCGTGTAGTTCCCCACCAGTAGCAGGGTCGGCGAGATGCGGGGTGAATCAGTCCGGTCCTGCCCTGCTACTAGATGGCCTCGAGTCCTCAGGAGGCCAAGCCAGCTTCGGAGGCACCCGACCCCAGGGAGTCCAGTAAGGGAGGAGAGCCGGTCGAGTGACTCTTGACTTTTCCACTAGGAAACGATCTGGCAAAGATGTTGCGTATCAGCGGATTTCTTCCTCTAGAGGACCGTGATTGCCTTTTAACCTTTCTGTGGGCTAACTCGGACATATTCGCTTGGTCGGCATCCGACATGCCCGGCATTCCTCCAGAGGTGATCACCCATGAACTTAACATTGATCCCAAGCACCGTCCGATTCGCCAAAGGAAGAGAAGCTTCGCTCCCGAGCGGCAAAGAGCTATCAACGAGGAGGTTAGCAAGTTGCTCGCCGCCGGCCACATTCGAGAAGTACATTACCCAAGCTGGTTGGCCAACGTGGTTATGGTCCGAAAAGCAAATGGGAGTTGGAGGACTGCATCGACTTCACCGACCTCAATAAGGCATGCCCAAAAGACAGCTTCCCCCTGCCCCGATCGATCAGCTGGTGGACGCAACCTCTGCCATGAGCTTCTCAGCTTCATGAACACTTTCTTTGGGTACAACCAAATAAAGATGGACCTCGACGATGAGGAGCACACTTCTTCCATAACCGAAAAGGGCATTTATTGTTACAAAGTAATGCCCTTCGGCCTCAAGAATGCAGGGCGACCTATCAAAGGTTAATGAACAAAGTCTTCCAAGATTAACTGGGCCGAAACATGGAAGTCTATGTGGACGATATGCTTACAAAGAGTGCCCGTGCCTCTGACCACATTTCCAATTTGAAGGAGACTTTTAACAACCTTTGCCGTTTTCAAGTCAAGTTGAACCCGAAGAAGTGCACCTTCGGCATCACGGTGGGTAAGTGCTTAGGTTTCATGGTGACCTAGCGAGAGATTGAGGCGAACCCAAAAAAATTAGCGCCATCCTCGACATGAGGCTGCTGACCAGCAAGAAGGAGGTGCAGCGGCTCACCGGAAGGATGGCGGCCCTAAGTCATTTTCTTTCCAAATTAGCCAAAAGGTGCCTACCTTTCTTCAAAGCCCTACGGAAGGTCAATGGGATCAAGTGGACAGACGACTGTCAAAAGGCCCTCGAGGGATTAAAGCATTTCTGTCCTCCCCGCCGCTCCTGTCAAAGCCGAAAGATGGAGAGAGTCTTTTTCTTTATCTCACCACCTCTTCAGAAGCCGTCAGCTTTGTTTTGGTGCATCTCGACATCAACGGGACCCAAAAGCCTGTCTATTATGTAAGCAAGGTGCTCCACGATGTGAAAGTCAGGTACTCCAAGACAGAAAAGATTATCTTCGTCCTGATCATCTTCGCTCGGCGTCTCCATCCATACTTCCAGGCTCATTCCATTATGGTGCTCACGGACCAGCCCCTCCGAGCCATTCTGGCTCGTCCGGACACCTCAGGCCGACTTGCCAAATGGGCCATCAAGCTGGGAGAGTTCAACCTCTCTTCTAGGCAAGGTTGGCTTTGAAATCCCAGGTCCTAGCTAATTTCCTGGTTGAGTGTACCTGAGCAGAGGAATTAGCCGAGGAGATTTTCGTGAAGAAACTTGATGCCGAGCCGGGCGACGACAAAGAATTTTGGATCCTCCACGTGGACGGCACCTCAAACTCCTAAGGAAGCAGTGCCGACCTCATCCTCACGGGCCCGGAGGGAGAAAAGGTGGAATATGCCCTTCGGCTTCTGTTCAAAGCTATGAACAATCAGGCTGAGTATGAGGCTCTATTGGCAGGGTTGAGGCTGGCCCAAGAGTTTGGAGTAAGGCAGCTCAAAGCCTTCACCGATTCGCAACTCGTCTCTGGGCAAATCAACGGGAAGTATGAGGCGCAGGACCCCGCCATGGCCCAGTACTTGGGAAGGTCCGGTTCTTAGTTTCTCCACTAACTTATTTCAGCATCAGCTTCATCCCTCGGAGCGAGAACGCCAAAGCTGACACTCTTTCCCGCTTAGCCACCTCAACTGACGACATCATAAGGGATGCCTACATCGAGTACTTGAAGAGACCCAGCATCGAAGACAAGGAGAAAATCCTCCCGCTCACCCAAGAGCCAACTTGGATGGATGCCTAAATCCGTTACCTCACGGACGGTACTCTCCCATTGACCGCGAGGAAGCTAGGCTGCTTAAATGGAGAGCTTCCAAGTTCACCCTCCTAGATGGGCATCTATATAGAAGGTCGTTCTCCTATCCCCTGCTCAAATGTGTGGGACATGCAGACACCGACTATATTTTTAGTAAAATCCATGAAGGCATCTGCAGAAATCACCTGGGGGGTAGGTCACTAGCCCAAAAGGCCCTCCGTCAAGGCTACTTCTGGCTCACTATGAGAGAAGACGCCGCTAAGCTGGTTCAAAAGTGCGATGGCTGCTAGTGCCATGCATATATCCAGCGTCAGCCATCCACTCCTTTGAGCCCGCTCTCGGCCCCATGGCCCTTCGCCCAATGGGGGATGGACATCCTCAGACCATTCCCTCCGGCCTTAGGCCAACGGAGATTTTGCTTGTCACCATTGACTACTTCACCAAGTGGGTTGAAATCGAAGCACTAGCCAAAATCACCGAGAGCAAAGTCAAGGCCTTTTTCTGGAAGTCTATCATATGCCGCTTCGGTCTGCCTCACACCATCATCACTGATAACGGCCGACAGTTTGATAATGACACATTCAAGACTTTTTGCACCAAGCTGGGCATCCGTCACCGATTTACCTCCATCGGCCACCCGCAGACCAATGGGGAGGCCGAGGTCATGAATCGCACCGTCCTTAGGGGACTCAAAACTCGGCTAGACGGATCCAAAGGCCGGTGGGTGGAAGAGCTCCCTAGCGTGCTATGTGCATACCACACGACTCCAAGGGCTCCAACGGGTGAGACCCCCTTCAGCCTCATCTTTGGGTCCGAGGCGGTCATCCTCATCAAAATCGGCCTGCCAAGCCTGTGCGTGGAGTCCTACAGTGAAAAAGGCAACTCTGCCCTGATAAGAGCCAACCTTGACTTTATCGATGAGGCGTATGATCGAGCGCGGCTACGGATGGCAACCTTCCGCCAGCGGGTGCGTCTCAAAGTGTTCCGCTCCGGAGATCTGGTTCTCAAGAAGGCCGAGGTGTCCAAGCTAACGGAGGGGGGCAAACTGTCCCCCAATTGGGAAGGTCCTTACCGCGTTGCCGAGATGCTTCACCAGGGGGAATACCGAATTGAAGAGCTCAACGGACGACCCATCCCGCGTACCTGGAATGCAGACAACCTTCGCCGATACTATCAATAGTGTATCCCCCACTTGATTGACAATAAAGGATCTTCTTCAACACCGCACTCGGTTCTTCCCTATGTTCGAGGACCGGTTCTAAAAAAAGGAGCTCGCCGGCATTGCAGCTAACGGGACACCCCTCGGCCCAGCAAAGAGATGCCCCCGAGTCGATTTAAGTCCCTAACAGCTCCGTACCTGGTTGAGTCGCCCCTTGGGCCAGCACACAAACCCCCGAGGTGGTTCAAAAGAAGCTCGCCGGCATCGCGGCTAACGGAATACCACTCGGCCTGGCAAGGAGATGCCCCCGAGTTGGTTCAAGTCCCTAACAGCTCCGTACCCGGATGAGTCGCCCCTCGGACCGACACATAAACCCCCAAGGTGGTTCAAAGGAGCTCGCCAGCATCGCGGCTAACGGAACACTACTCGGCCCGGCAATGAGATGCCTCCGAGTCGGTTCAAGTCCCTAACAGCTTCGTACCTAGTCGAGTCGACCCTTGGGCTGGCATACAAACCCCCGAGGTGGTTCAAAAGGAGCTTACCGGCATTGCAGCTAACGGGATACCACTCGGCCACGCAAAGAGATGCCCTCGAGTCGGTTCAAGTCCCTAACAGCTCTGTACCCGATCGAGTTGCTCCTCGGGCCTGCACACAAACCCCCAAGATGGTTCAAAAGGAGCTCGCTGGCATCGCGGCTAACGGAACACCACTCGGCCCGGCAAGAAGATGCCTCTGAGTCGGTTCAAGTCCCTAACAGCTCCGTACCCGGTCCAGTGGCCCCTTGGGTCGGCACACAAACCTCCAAGGTGGTTCAAAAGGAGCTCGCCGGCATTGCGGTTAATGAGACACCACTCGGCTCGGCAAGGAGATGCTCTCGAGTCGGTTCAAATCCATAACAGCTCCGTACCCAATCGAGTTGCCTCTCGGTCCGATACATAAACCCCCGAGGAGGTTCAAAAGGAGCTCATTGGCATCACGCTAACGGGACACTACTCGGCCCGGCAAGGAGATGCCCCCAAGTCAGTTCAAATTCCTAACAGCTCCGTACCCGATTGAGTCATCCCTCAGGCCGGCACACAAACCTCCGAGGTGGTTCAAAAGGAGCTCACCGGCATTGCGGCTAACGGGACACCACTCGGCCCGGCAAGGAGATGCCCCCAAATCGATTCAAGTCCCTAACAGCTCCGTACCCGATCGAGTCATCCTTCGGACTGGCACACAAACCCCCGAGGTGGTTCAAAAGAAGATCACCGGCATCGCGGCTAACGGGACACCACTCGGCCTAGCAAGGAGATGCTCCAAGTCGATTCAAGTCCCTAACAACTCCGTACCCATTCGAGTCACCCCTCGGGCCGGCACACAAACCTCCAAGGTGGTTCAAAAGGAGCTCGCCGGCATTGTGGCTAATGGGACACCACTCGACCCAGCAAGGAGATGCCCCCGAGTCGGTTCAAGTCCCTAACATCTTTGTATCCAGTCGAGTCATCTCTCGAGTCGGCACACAAACTTCCGAGATGGTTCAAAAGGAGCTCGTCGGCATCACGGCTAATGGGACACCACTCGGCCCGGCAAAGAGATGCCCTCGAGTCGGTTCAAGTCCCTAACAGCTTCGTACATGGTCGACTCGCCCCTCAAGCTGGCACACAAACCTTCGAGATGGTTCAAAAGGAGCTCGCCGGCATCGCGGCTAACGGGACATCACTCAGCTCGGCAATGAGATACTCCCGAGTTGGTTCAAGTCCCTAATAGCTCCGTACCTGGTCGAGTCGCCCCTCGGGCCGGCACACAAACACCCGAGGTGGTTCAAAAGGAGCTTGCCGGTATCGCGGCTAACGGGACATCACTCGGCCTGGCAAGAAGATACTCCCGAGTCGGTTCAAGTCCCTAACATCTCCGTACCTGGTCGACTTGCCCCTTGGGCTGGCACACAAGCCCCTGAGGTGGTTTATGGATTCGACAGCGAGCCGTTCCCTAAGTTCGCATGTGGGCCCCTAAAGTGATTCCGAAGGCCGCCCGGGCGTATCCAAATCTAGCACTGCCAGCAATGAATTTCTATACCCATTTGGCCAGGGGTTCGACGTGCAACAAACTTGACTGGCAGCACAAGCCTTGTGGATCTGTTCGTTTGTTATCAAGCCTGAGTCTATGGGGCTGCAATGACGTCACAGATATACGAGACAGTTATAAAGAACAAGGAGGAAGGCTTTGAAGAAAAATTCTTTTCCTTTCATTGATATCCTTGAAGGTTACAGAACCCGACCCGAAGTCGGTTACGAAACAAAATGAAAGATACAAAAGTAAAAGATACAAAAAATTCCTAGCTCAGGGTCTGCTAGGTCCTGGTTATCCCCCAGCCGCATCCTCCTCCGACTCCTCACCGTCTAAATCCCCAGGCTGGATCGCCTCAAGGTCAGAGCTGCTAATGCTGAAGATCTCAGACATCTTCTCCTTGCATCGGTTGAAACCCTTTGCATAGGCGTCAATGCTGGCCTCAATTACTTCTTGCTCAAACTCTGATGATGCCCTAAATTCAACGATGACATTGTTGGCCCGGTCCTCAGCCTCCTTGGCTTGCGCCTTGGCTTTCCTGGCCTGGCTCTCAGCCTCCTCAGTGCGGGCCCTGGCATCCTGGGCTTGGGTCACCGCTTCGGCCCACCCATACTCTGCTTCAATCGCCGCCATATCCACTGCGGCGGCCCTCTCCACAGTGGCATGGGTCTCATCCGTCGCCGCATTGGCCCGATCCTCCATATGCTTCAGCTGGCGGACCAGCTCCTCTATTCTCGTCCCGGCCGATTGCAACCTGGCTGAGACCAAGGCCAACTTAGCTTCAGCCACGGAGGCTCGGCCTTGCTCGGCCTCCGCCTCCCTAAGTTTGCCACCCGGATCGTCCTCCCAGCCTTGGTTTCCTCTTGCTGCCGAGCAAGCTTCTCGGTCAGCTCCTTACACTTCCCTTTAAATTTATCGGTTATCTCCTGGGAGCGCGTGAGCAGGTTGCCCGACCAGGCCACCGAGTCACGGAGAGCAAGGACCCCGTTGGCCATCTGCACCAACCAGTTTGTTAGCTACATGTTAAATTAAGTGCATGCAAAAGAGAGCTAGAGTGAAGAGTCACCTGGAGCACCGACATGAAGGTCATGTCGAGGATCCCAGCGATGGATTGTTGTTCCATTTGCGCGTTGATTCGCGGTGTCCGCAGCTTCGATAGTAGGTACACCGCCTCCCCGGCATCTTCCAAGGAGGAAAGTTTGGGCGCCGGTCACTGAGGTCGCCTCAGCACCTTCCCGATTGCCCATCGGGCTGAGGCACGTATCGTTGGCGGGGACGGGCTCCCCAGCTCAGCCCGATCTTGATCGGCCATTTCTGCCCGGCGTCGGCCGCCCCTTCCGCTGCCTCCCCCTCTTCGGCTGTTGAGGGAGCCCCTTCCGCCTCCGGTTCAGGAGGAGCCGGGAGGTCCTCTCCATTATCTGCTCGCCCTGCCACGGTCAGATCCGTGGAGGCAGAGATCTCCCCCTCGGGGTCTAGGTCCACCACGACCGGTTTGGTGGCAGCCGGGTTTCCCCTTCAGCACTGCCGGCCGGGCCGGGGACCACTTCTTCCACCGGTGCCTCATTCGGCGCCCCACTAGTCGGCTCCTCCGCAAGAGCCGCTTCCGCCTGAGGCGCGGGAGCCTCTGGAACTCGGGCCGGCTCGACGTAGGCCCTCCGTTGTGCCTTCTTGGCCGACCTCACTTTCTCGCCGACTGCTTGCCTCTTGTGGCGCATGACGGCTTCCAGCTTCTCGGCGGTAATCTTCATTGCTGCACAAATTCAAGCATTAGTAAAAATGTATAACATAGTGCCGGGCCGGGGATGAGAGGAGCAGGTTTCTCGTGCTCACCAACCGCCGGGACCAGTTCGGCCTCATACAGGTTCTCCTCGGATAGTAACTCCTTATAGGAGGGGATCTCATAGGATGTTAAGCAGTGGAAAAGCTCCCCATCCCTCCATCCACGGTCGAATTCTTGTTGGGGCTGACGTTAGGCTTTCTCTAGTCGGCCCTCACCCCCTCTACATGGGCATATAGAAACAGGGATTTCCATCCCCTAACCTTGGACAGAAGACCCAAAGGAAGGGCCCTACCCGGCCTGACGGTGAATACCCACCAGGCCTCCTCACTATGGTGGCAGAGCTTGTAGAAGGCTCGAAATAGGGAAAGCCTAGCCTCTGAGCCGTGGAAGAAGCTAAGGACGACAAATGCACAGATGATCCGAATTGAGTTCGGAGTCAACTACGCGGGCACTAACCTATACCTATCCAACAAGTTTAAGAAAAAAGAGTGAAATGGAGGCATAGTCTGCACCTAAAGAACTCCTCGTACAGAGCAACCCGACCGGAAAGGTTGGAGTTTACTCTGTCCTCGGGCCCTGGCACGGACATACGGATAAAACTAGGGACCTTATACCTGTTCCTAAGGTCCTCTACTTCCTCGGGGGTCATGGTAGAGGCCTCCCCCCTGGCCTGCCGAGTCAAGACCGGCTGCCGAAGGAGGCATCGGACGGTTGGAGGATATAGGGATTGCTCTCACAGGGGAGGTTCGAGCGGATGTTTGGTCACTTGCCTCCGGCCGGCAGCAGATGGTGATTCCACCCACCGACTGGGGCACTCGGCTAGCTAATGGGACATTGTCCTCATCAGAGGTGCAAGAAGACTCTACTATGGGTCTTTTACCCTCCCTAATGGCTTGGTGGTCCATGAGTCAAGGAAGAAGGAGCAAAATGGGGGAACTAGCCTGAAGCTTAGGAAGAAGATGAAGGTCAAAGGTCTCGGGCTGCAGGGGACTCAGAGCTCAGAGAAGTTACAGAGGAGGCAATGGTAGCGTAAAGGTCCTCCTCGAGCACAAGGAACAGCTTTATACCCCGACTTTGAATCACCTCGCTCGAGATCTTGCCACGTGGCCCGCGACCGCTGCGCCAGGTATCCAGCTATCGACAATCTCGCCTGCACCCGAGGTGCACTGCTTCGGTTCCGCCTGAGGAGCGGGATCTCCGGCCAATGATGATGCATGAAGAGCGGAGAAGCAATGATGGTGCCCACACTTTTTCCCATCCTTCGAGAGGCATCCTCTTGGGATGCCCGGTGCTGACATCAATCCCCACCTTCTGCTTGATTGCGGAAGATTTTCGAAGCGACACTGCCTCGGAAGAATGCGACAGCTCCCCGCTATTAAAGGTAACCCATAACTGGCAATCATTTTCAAATTTTCGCGCTCCTTTCGCCTAAGGGACAACAGACACGTGGCCCTTCGCGTCCAGGAGCGGGGGGGCATCTGATGTAGCTGATAGAGCCACGTGGATAATCACAACAAAATCGAGCAAGTGGCACGGGCATGTCTGCCCCGACTCCTTCAAATAGGATGAGGCAGTCCCGACCAAGGTTGTCAATTTCGTTTCGGAATATGTTTCGGTTTAGCATATGAAACGAAATATTTCGGTATCGGACTGTTTCGGTGCTTCGTTTCGGAATATATATATATATATAATAAATTTATTCATAATTCATATTCTTTATAAATAATAATAACAACATAAAAATAAAGAGTTTAAATTTTTAAGAGTTTGAAATATATATATATATAATGAAAAATTTATTCATAATTCATATTCTTCATAAATAATAATAATAATATAAAAATAAAGAGTTTAATTTTTTAAAAGATGCGACCGTGGGATAGGGTAACTAGAATTTTTTTTGTTATTATATATATATATATATTTTAAAATGGGGATAGGGTAACTAGGATTTTTTTGATATTATATATATATATTTTAAAATGGTTCTGAAAGGTTTAATAATTCATAAATTGGTCTCCAAAACATATTTTATCGAAACGGCCGAAACATACCGAAACGGTCGAAAACGGCCGAAACGGCCGAAAAATCTTTCGAAATGAAACGTAGTACTTATCTTTTCGGATAAGCTACCGAAACGAAACGTCTCGGCTGAAACAGCCGAAACGAAACGAAATTGACAACTTTGGTCCCGACTTCTTCAAGTCGGCCCCCTGCGGCGCCGACCTTTCTGAGTCGGTCGAGACGGTCCCGACTTCTTCAAGTCAGCCTCTTGCGGCCCCGACCTCTCCGAGTCAGTCGAGGCGGTCCCGACTCCTTCAAAGCCGGCCCCGTGCGGCCCTGACCTCTTCGAGTCGGCCGAGACGGGTCCGACTTTCCCAAGTCGGTCCCAGTCGCCATGCCCATTAACTTTCTGATCTGCACAGCCTGACACAGCCAGGTCCATCTACCCTCTGGTCATGCCATTGATGGGACCAGGCCCACCTACCAACTGGCCCGCTGACCAATGGGACTGGCCCACCAACCGCCAACTCTCCCTCTTCGATGGGACAAAGCCTACCGACCGGTCCAAACTCACGTAATTTCACGTGCTCCGTAGACATTCCCTTCTCACGGAACTTTATGTGCTAATCCCCAGACGAATGTCAAATGCCTATAAAAGGGTAAGTTAACTCGAAGCCCAGGCATGTGAACACAAGTGCTTACTTACACTATAATCCCAGAAAAACTCCAACTCTCGGAGCTCTTTCTGCCTCTAAGGAGCTCTCTCGAGCTCCCCTTCGGCTGTGACCTCGGTTGCAAACTTGGGCATCGGAGGGTCCTATCGGAGCTCTTCTGGTCTTGAAACTTCTTGCAGGTCATCCATCTTGGCGAGGACCCCATCAACAAGCGGACATATCTTTTCAGTGTCTAAGTTTGATGATTGGGCGTCATCACAAGGTATACCACGCAGGCTGAAAATTTTGAAAATGAATGACCGACCAAAGAGTTGGAAAACCACCGTATGTCACAACCTTGTGAAGGCAATTCAATGAATTCATGGATACCCATTCAAACATGTGCAGCAGCCTCAAAACAATGGGAACTATGCACAAGATTTCAGTCAAGAGAACATGAAAGCAGTGCACGCGTGGATCACTCTTACAACCGACCAACTTGATCAAAGGATCTAATTAGCCTCCCTCTCTCTCTCTCTCAGCCCCCATATCCTCCCAACATCTCAACGTATTCCTTCAAAATATTCTCTCCTCCGTCTTGAAAACAACGATGGCACGTTCATACAATGTTCAGTGGAGACCCATGTCCTTTCCTAGATTTGTTCTTTTAGATTGAAGCAAAATCTCTATCAGATTTGTCGGTGTCGACCCATCACCAAAAGAGATGTCTCCTTGTTTGGATGGAAATATTTCAATACAATCATCTGCAACAAAAAAAACTTGCAACCCAGTGATCAGCTGCACTGTTCCTTTCCTTGAAGGCATGGGTTGGTTGGAGCCTCACCAACATAATGGCTGGCATAAGATTCAAGGCAAAAAAAAAAAAAAGGGGACCCATTCAGCATCATAAACTAGATGGCCATATTGATTCTTAAGTGATCTTCTTTGATTCATTCTGGTACGTAGCTGTGATGTGTGAGGCTCAGGGGTTTCCTGAGCTGGTGTGAAAAAAGAACCAGAGAGTACAAAGTATAATACTTCAAGCGAGCGAGAGACAAAGACAATCTCCGCTTCCCTCTTGGAACACGGTAACCCTCGACAGCCAGTCAATCGTCAAACACGAGTGCTGACCTTTTTACATCAGCTCATGCGTCCAATTTCAAACGGTCAAGTCTTTGGTAGTTGCAGTTTGATACACTCCTCTCTCTCTCTCTCTCTCTCTCTTTTTCTATCTGTACGTGTTTTGAATTTGGTAGGTGACAATGTGGCATGGATAAGAAGTTGCATGGATTTGGTCTCGAGTCATCTTCCGTGCGGAGATTTAATTAATGTGATTACTTATTCACTGCCTTCGCCGGGAAATATATATCGCCGTCACTTCATTATTTTAATGGTGCTGCATCGCATCGGTTGGCTGCTTACTGAAATACAATTGGTTTCAGTTTTGCAGCATAAGTAATTAATCTTTCTTAAAATTTACGGAATAATTAAATTTTGACAAAATAATTTGAAGAAATGACAAAAATAATTTGCATAAACAAGATGCCAACAATAACAGGAAACATCCTGCATAACTTACAAAATTATGCTACCTGTTGATAATCTCAATTATTTAAAATATAACTCAAAGATATTCAACATAAATATATACATATTTTAGTACAGAGTTTTCAGAGTTAATATGCGTTTTTTTTTTTTTGTTGGACAAAAGAATTCTGACCTTCTAAATCCTGATGAACCTTAAGTCCTCATCTTAATTTTCATTATAATAAGCAAGAAACTTTATTGATAAATATATAAGATATATAATAAAAAATATTTGAAGAGAAAATAAATTGCAAGGAAAAATTTTTACAACTGCATAAATTTAAGGCTATAATATACCTTTGGTTCTTTTTTTTTTTTTTCAAAATACATACTGGTACTCTTTAAATTCTTATAATTTAGGCTCTATTATTTTAAAAATATTGCATTACCGATGGTATATATTTTTAATATATAAAAATAGTTAAATTTGAAAGAGTAATTATGTTATTTGACATGTAAATTATTACTTATTCTATGTAAAAAATAATTAAGATGATGTATTAGATATTTTATTAATTTTATATAAAAATATGATATTTTTGAAATGAAGAAATTAGATGATAATAATTAAAAATTTAAAGTACAAAACATATTTTGAGTGAAAGCTTATGGGTGGATTGATTAGATATGGAGATTGGAATGGGCTTGGTCAGAGGCCGGAACGACGTGTGCATTGAAGTGAACGATCTCAGCTGTGACCCGTCGTCGTCAACACCGTGCCCAACAGCAACGCCGTCGCTCTTCGTTCATCCATGGTGTCATGACGTTGACCGCTAACCCGCAGCCCCAGGCATGGCCTTCCCATTCTTGGCTTTCGACATGAGAGACTTGGTCGTGCCAACTGCCATTAACAACCATCTTGTCATGACACCATGAGCCCAACTAACATTCCAGAAATCTACCAAACTTAATAAATATATCACAGGCCTCGTCAACCCATCAAACTCCCTGAATCAAATACAAAAACAAGTGATGTTTGTTACCGAAAAAATTCGTTCTCTGATTTATAAACTATGCATATCAAAATTCTGATGGTGATCTTTCATTTAAATAAATTTATAAAATAATTTTTATGCAAGAATTATAAAGGATGATTCCTGCAAAAGTTTATCAATGCTTAAGTCAGTAAAAATTCTAAGCAAACAAATAAGAGAAGAAAGCTTCGACAGAAGGATCTTTCTTCTTGGCATAATTTTTCAGAAATAATAACCTAGTTATTTTTTGGGCTTATATTGCCTTCGATAGCATGCCCGGAGAGGGTCCTAGGACTTGATATTTGTACATTGCCAATGAGGTGAGCTATTACATGATATTTCGGGCATGTTTTAGGGAGTTGGCATCCAATAAGACCGAAATCCCAATAGTTATGGGGATCGAAAGTTGATACGATTAGAATTCCATCAGTTATGGGATTGGTAGCTGATCAGCCTTATCAAGAGTTTGAATATTCGATATGGTATGAGGTGGTAATAGCGCTTACGTTGAAGGGATGAGGATCAATCCCGGCAAGGTACTAAGATAGTTCGGCTCTGTCAAAGTTCGGATATAGCTCAGCCCTTCTGAGGTACTGAGATAGCTCGATCAAATGATTCGGCTCTGTAGTTTGGCAAAATATTTCGGCTTTGTAGCTCTTCCAGATAGCTCAGCTCTAGTCATCGGGCACGTTTATTGATGCGATGATAAATTTTTCTAGCATCACATGCCTCCCACTCCCTAGTCCGAAGCGTAGGTTCGGGCATAGGGAGTAGAGTCCATGATGGCTCAATATTGTTGATGGGATTTGAACCAATAGAGGCACATCATGATGGCCCCATAAATGCAAAGCCGGACGTCTAGCTAGGCGAAAAGTGGCCAAATCGAAGGTCAAGGCATGTGGCTGATGAACCTTGATTCTGTAAAGTTTTTACATGGCCCTGCCAAAGAATGTTGCTTGGCCTTGTCGAGGTACGGAGATGGTTACTCAACCTGCCGAGGTATGAAGAAATGTTTTGCTTGACCCTACCAAGGTACGGAGATAGTTGCTCAACCCTACCGAGGTATAGATAAATTTTTCTCAGCCGTGCTGAGGTTCGAAGAATGTTGCTCGGCACTATCGAGGTACGGAGAAATTTTTTACTTGGCTCTGCCAAGGTTTGGAGAAATTTGCTCGACCGTGCTGAGTTATGGAGAAATTTTTACTTGGCCCTGCCAAAGAATATTGCTCTACCTTGTCGGGGTATGGAAAAATTTTGCTCGGCCATGCCGAGGTTCGAAAAATGTTGCTCGGCCCTATCGAGGTTCGGAAAATTTTTTTACTTGACCTTGCCAAGGTTCAGAGAAGTTTTCTTGGCCCTGCCGATGTATGGAGAAATATTTTTCTTGGCCCTGCCAAGGTACGAAGATGGTTGCTTGGCTCTGCCGAGGTATGGAGAAATGTTTTGTTTGGCCTTGCCAAGGTACGGAGATGGTTGCTTGGTCCTACCAAGGTATGGAGAAATTTTAACTTGGCCCTGCTAAGGTATAGAGAATGATGCTCAGCTATGCTAAGGTATGGAGAAATTTTTACTTAGCCTTGCCAAGGTTTGGAGAAATTTGCTCGGCCATGCCGAGGTACAGAGAAATTTTTACTTGGCCCTGCCAAGGTACTGAGAATGATGCTCGGCCCTACCAAGGTATGGAGAAATTTTGCTCGGTTGTGCCAAGTTTTGGAAAATGTTGCTCTACCCTGCCGAGGTATGGAAAATTTTTTACTTGGCCCTGCCAAGATTCGGAGAATTTGTTCAGCCGTGCTGAGGTACGAAATTTTTTTTACTTGGCCCTGTCAAGGTACGGAGAATGATGCTCGGCCCTGCTGAGGTAAGGAGAAATGTTTTGCTTGGCCCTGCCAAGGTACAGAGATGGTTGCTCGGCTTTGTCGAGGTATGGAGAAATTTTGCTCGACCATGCTGAGGTTTGGAGAATGTTGCTCGGCTCTGCTGAGGTACGAAAATTTTTTTTACTTGGCCCTACCAAGGTTCGGAGAAATTCGCTTGGTCGTGCCAATGTATGAAGAAATTTTTATTTGGCCCTGCCAAGGTACGAAGAATGATGCTCGGCCCTACCGAGGTATGGAGAAATGTTTTGCTTGGCCTTGCCAAGGTACGAAGATGGTTGCTCGGTCCTGCCGAGGTATGAAGAAATTTTGCTCGGCCGTGCTGAGGTTCGGAGAATGTTGCTTAGCCCTGCCGAGGTATAGAGAAATTTTTTACTTGGCCCTGCCAAGGTTCGGAGAAATTTGCTCGGTCATGCTGAGGTACGAAGAAAGTTTTACTTGGCCCTGCTAAGGTACGAAGAATGATGTTCGGCCCTGCCAAGATATGGAGAAATGTTTTGCTTGGCCCTACTAAGGTACGGAGATGGTTGCTCGGCCCTGTCGAGGTATGGAGAAATTTTGCTCGGCCGTGCCGAGGTTCGGAGAATGTTGCTCGGCCCTGCCAAGGTGCGGAGAAATTTTTTACTTGGCCCTACCAAGGTTTGAAGAAATTTGCTCGACCGTGCCGAGGTATAGAGAAATTTTTATTGGCCATGCTAAGGTACGGAGAATGTTGCTCGGCCCTGCCAAGGTATGGAGAAATTTTTTTCTTGGCCCTGCCAAGGTTCGGAGAAGTTTGCTCGGCCCTGCTGAGGTATGGAGAAATTTTTACTTGGCCCTGCTGAGGTACGGAGAATGATGCTCGGCCATGCTGAGGTACGAAGAAATTTTTACTTGACCCTACCAAGGTTCGAAGAAATTTGCTTGGGCATGCCGAGGTACGGAGAAATTTTTACTTGGCCTTGCCAAGGTACGGAGAATGTTGCTTGGCTCTGCCGAGGTACGGAGAAATTTTTTACTTGGCCCTGCCAAGGTTCGAAGAATGTTGCTCGGCCCTGTCGAGGTATGAATTTTTTTTTAACTTGGTCCTGCTAAGGTACGGAGAATGTTGCTCGGCCCTACCGAGGTTTGGAGAAATTAGCTCGGTCATGCTGAGGTACAGAGAATATTGCTCAGTCCTGCCGAGGCACAGAGAAATTTTTACTTGACCCTGCCAAGGTACGGAGAAAGTTTTTCGGCCCTGCTAAGGTTCGAAGAAATTAGCTTGGCCATGCCGAGGTATGGAGAATATTGCTCGGCCTTGCCGAAGTACGGAGAAAAATTTGCTCGTCGTGCCGAGGTTCAAAGAAATGTTGCTCGGTCGTGCCGAGGTACGGAGAATATTGCTTAACCCCGCCGAGATACAGAGAAAAATTTGCTTGGTCGTGCCGAGGCTTAGAGAAATGTTGCTCAGCCGTGCTAAGGTACGAAGAATATTGCTTGGCCCTACCGAGGTATGGAGAAAAATTTGCTCGGCCATGCCGAGGTTTGGAGAAATGTTGCTCGATCGTGCCGAGGTATGAGAATATTGCTCAGCCCTGCCGAGGTACAGAGAAAAATTTGCTCGGTCGTGCCGAGGTTCGGAGAAATATTGCTCAATCGTGCCAAGGTTTGGAGAAATAGACCCGTAGGTCAATGATTGGGCAAGACAATTAGCAAAATGGCTCGGTTCAGGCATACTTCACTCATAATATACTCAGGGTTTAATCTATTTCTGTCTTCAAGGTACCGTGTTCCTTGAAGGTCTTCATCGCTCAAAGATAATCCGAGTTCCATATCCTAGGGATACTGTATCCCTTGAAGATCTTCATTGCTCAGAGATGGTCTGGGTTCCTATCCTCGAGGCATGGTATCTCTTTAATGTCCTCATCTGAAGAGGTGAACCCCTCGCACCGAACCCTTTCAAACAGGTTCTCCTCTTCGCTTGGCTGTACATGGTGGGTGCTGCTAATTATTTGAATAGCGTCATTCGCCTGTATGTTCAGCGCGCGTAGTTGTTGTTGCAGCTCGTCGTCCAGAGCAGTAGGAGAGATGGGATGGGGGGATCGCAGCTGCAGCGTTGAATTGTCGCGAGAGAATACTGGAGGTAAAGAGCGAGCCCGACAGGATCTGGGTAGGTTCCTATCTCCTTCCCTCCGCAGTGCTGGTTCAACTTCTCTATGGCTGGGCTGTCACGGGAGGCCAGTAGCTTCTAGTGGGTTGGGTGGAGGGACCACCCGTAGGGCCGGGGTAACTGTCCCATCAGGAAGCTGCTAAGAGGGTGCAGTCGGAAGAAGACCCCCAAGAAGCCCTTGCATCAGTTGTAGCAGAGCTTGAACTAGTTGAACCAGCATGGCAAACTGGTCCTACGTGACCGGGACTGCTGATGGTGGAGGAATCTCGGTTGGCGATGGCTGAGAAGGCGCTATATTGTTGGTGGGATCAGGCCTTTGAGAGGTGGTCTGATCAGGAGTGTCTGTGACTGCTCTCTTATGGTTGGCCATTAGGAATTGTTCTTCTTGTATGGAACCTTGTCTCATTGGTTTCAAGTTTTCAGAGGGACTTGGGGCCCTTCCTGTAGCGCCAATCTATTGCCGTGAAAATTCATTCTCCAGCTTGGGGGCGATGCACGTCGGGATCCGGATAGTATTTTCCCATCCAGATGGACCTGTAAGACAGTCCTCATGCAGGAATCATAGGAGATGGTCCCTACAGAAGATCCTCCGACGCCCAAGTCAGTGAAGATTTTAAGCAAACGGATGAGAGGAGAAGGCTCCGACAGAAGGATCTTCCTCCTTGGCATGATTTTTTAGGAGTAATGACCTTTGCTAAAGTTATTTTTTGGGCTTAGATTGCCTTCGAGAGCATACTTGGGGGAATCCTTGGACTTGGTATTTGTACGCTGCCAAGGAGGTGAGCCGTACCTGATTTTTCGAGCAAGTTTTAGGGAGTTGGCATCTGATAAAGCAAGAATCCTAACAATTACGGAGATCGACAGTTGATATAATTAGAATCTTATGGGATTGGTAGCTAATCAACCTTATCAGGAGTTTGAATATTCAGCATGGTATGTGGTGGTAATGGTGCTTACGTTGAAGGGATGGAGATCGATCTTGGCAAGGTACTAAAATAGCTTGGCCCTGCCGAGGTTCAGATATAGCTCAGCCCTTTCGATGTACTAAGATAGCTCGGCCAAATGGTTCGGCTCTGTAGTTCGGCCAGATAGTTCGGCAAGATACTTCGGCATTGTAGCTCTGCTAGATAGCCCGACTCTAGTCATCGGGCATGTTTATTGATGCGGTGATAATTTTTTTCCACATGCCTTGACCTTCGGTTTGGCCATGTTTCGCTCAGCTAGATGTCCGACTTTGCATTTATGGGGCCATCATGATGTGCCTTTGTTGGTTCAAATCCCACCAATAAGATTGAGCCATCATGGACTCTACTCCCTATACCTGAACCTACGCTTCTGACTAGGGAGTGGAGGGCATGTGATGCGGAAAAAAATTATCACCATATCAATAAACGTGCCCGATGACTAGAGCCGTGCTATCTGACAGAGCTACAGAGCCGAAGTATTTGGCCGAGCTATCTGGCAAAGCTATAGAGCCGAACTATTTGGCCAAACTACAGAGCTGCTATATATGATAGAGCTATCTCAGTACCTTGGAAGGACCGAGCTATATCCGAACCTCAGTAGAGCCGAGCTATCTTAGTACCTCGCCAGGATCGATCCTCATCCCTTCAACGTAAGCGCCATTGCTGCTTCAAACCATGTCGTATATCTCAGAGGATGAACCACCCTTATTGTAAGAATCGCAGAATGAGCCTCCCAAAATAGAAACGAGTGCCAAATACAACACTGCGTCTATAATCAACGAGATTCCAAATTTCCGATAAAGCATCCGTCAGCTTCATCAACTGTCGATCCTCGTAACTGTTGGGATTTCGGCATTATTGGATGCCAACTTCCTAAAACGTATCCAAAAAATTAGGTAACGGCTTACCTCCTTGGCAGCATACAAATACCAAGTCCCAGGACCCCCCAGGTACATTCTCGAAGGCAATCTAAGCCCAAAAAATAATTCTAACAAAGGTCATTACTCCTAAAAAATTACGCCAAGGAGGAAGATCCTTCTGTCGAATCCTTCTTCTCTCATTTGTTTGTTCAGAATCTTCATGGCTTAGGCATCGAAGAATCTTTCGCAGGGACCATCCCTGTGATTCCTGCATAAGGACTACCTTGCAGATCCATCCGAATGAAAGAACGCTATTTGGATCCCGACATGCACCGACCCTAAGCCGAAGAACGAATTTTCATAGCAATAATGTTATTGTCTTTGCTGTCACTAACTCTCAGCATCAAGCTAATGTGAGATAAGTAGAACATTATAGGTGAAGTTATGTAATATTCAAAAACACCTTCATATAGAATGAAAAAAATAAAATACTCATAACTTAAATTTATCCACTATTAATTAACTTTTACTTAAATTTTTATAATCACATAATTTTAATCTGCTAATAAATTAATTAAACCATCAGATGAATTTAAGATTTTATAAATGGTATTAGAACTGATTCGATGTACAGAAGTTGATGGGAAAGGACTATTCATAAATAATGATAGAATTTCACTAGAACATAGAATCCTCCTTACAACACTAATGATTCTAATTTAGCTCGAAGTAGATTCTGGCTAACTTCACGTACAACGAGATCATCGCATATAAAAAAGATTTGTAATATCAAAAAATAATCCCACATCGAATGAAAAAAAAAAGTTTAAAATACTTATAACTCAAGTTTACTTACCACTAATTAATTTTCACTTAAGTTTTTAAAGTTGCTTATTTCAATCTGCTAACAGACTAATTGAATTAGCAAATAGACTTAAGATGTTACAAATTATATTTTAACGAATTAAGAAAATATATTTGAACAAAGACAAGAAAAAATTTTTGAAGTAATTAATGCATGTAGAATTTGATCCACGTCACTAACGTCCAACCTCAATCAATTTTACCAGGGACTCAAGCATTTTGTCAAATGCATCCAACCCGGCCCAAGCAATTTTACCTGACCTCAAGCATCTTGTCAAATACCCCAAGAGACGGTTCCTGGTATTTGAACTTGGAAGTTCTTCTTTAGGAATGCATATGTTGGACTCTGTCTTAGTTTACAAACACTAGGACTCTTAAGATGGATCTAGTCAGTCATCTGGATTCAATTATAAACTAACTCAATCAATTTGTCAAAATAAAGTCTAAAAAGAAGACATAAACTTGGGCAATATATTGACGATGGACTCAATTGAGAAGATAAGATTGTTCCATGGGTTAGACAATGTGAGTCCATTATTTTCATCCAGTATTATGTGGACCAATTTGATGAGATGCTCCTACGACCATTGACCATTATTGGAACCCAGCCCAAGTTATTCTGTTTCGATATTCCATCGACTAACTTAGATCATCATTTTTTTTTTTTGCCTATGGAGTTCTTATGTAATACATGCCTCCCTAGTGTTTTCTTTTTATTTTTAACTTACACAATGTAAAAAGTTTTTCCATAAGTCTTAAGTAAATTTGCAAAGATTTTTGAGAGAGATGTGCCCAAAGCCTCCTCAGTTCATATCTAAATGAGAGAGATTTAGAACTACTTCTCTCATGGCATCCCTCCATATTTGATGCAATATTAAAGTTTGGTTCAATAGGTTTAATATGATTCATGGAACAAAATGTCTTTTATGTCAAGTAGGATTCATATAATCACAATCATATGCTAATCAAACTTTGCCATATAACTAGAAACCAATCCGTTTCAAAATGGATATGCATTGAAAAGAATCCTACTCCTAACTTGACATAAAAGTCCTATTTGGATACTACTTGGGGGATACTTATCCTACTAATTTTTTTCTATGACTTATTTTACTAACCTACATATGTTAATCAAATGAAAAAAAACATTAACAATATATAAATAACTAAGTAAGAGTTAGTTATCTTGAGTTGCAAGCATTTAACATTGTCATCAGATTCAAAACAGACTAACCAATTTCACTAACAATAGTTGATCTAGTTCTTTAATTAAATTGGTTGTATAATTAAATTAGTCAAAACTAAATAAATTAAATAGTTTTTTATTGATCCAATAACCCTATGTAAACTTGTAAAATCAAATTAATTTTTCATACCTTTAAAATTACTTTTAATTAATATAATTTAAATATTAGTGTTACCTTTTGTTTTTTCTTCCAAACGTTTCATATTTGGCCTAAATTCCTATTTCTTCCTTTGTTAACTAATCTAAGTCTCTCTCTCTCTTTCTCTTTTCCTCTTTCTTTCTCTAACTTATGCAGAGAATTTCAAGTTTTTTCTAAAAATTTAAAATTAATATTAAATATTAAAGTAGATATTATACTTTATTTTAGTTTAAATTTATTTAAAAATATCTTTATTTATTATTATTAATTATATTTTTAATTTAAATTATATTTTAATTATTCATATGATCTAGTCTTTTTGATTGTGTTGATGTTTGTTCTGCTTCTAAATAATATATTATCTATTTTATTTTTCTATTTCGCATCTAAATATGTTTGGATGTTGTATAGGGAGAGATGGATAATTATGTACTTAATTAATGTAATACTGCAATAAATATAAGATTAATTATAGTAATACTCAGCCAATAACCCAACAAAAATAAAAAAAGTTTAAACTTATTACACCCTTTTAAGTTTTATAACAGCAACATGCATAGCTCTCTCCTCTCCCTTTCTCTCTCTCTCTCTCTCTCTCTTTTTTTTTTTTTCCTCAAGTTAATCTACTTGTCCTCAGACATGAACATTACTAATTTAAAGATAACTAATTAAAAATTAGTAACTAACGACCAGTGGAAGGTCGTACTGTAAGTCAAATCTCGCTTTTAAGAAATCCAACGCTGCAGAGGTCTTGGTTGACCGTAACAGTTAACGGAGAATGGTACCTTGGAAGCTGCCATTAAACCCCAATCCTCCACAAACCGGCCACCTTCTTTCTCTTTCTCTCTCTCTCTCGTGGGAATGCTTGAACCCTTCAAAAAAAAAAGAAGAGCCGTGTGCGTTTATATTCCTGAAACTTTCTCCACGAATCCAACCGTCGCCAGCGCTCCAGTAAGGACACGCTTGGAGCCCAACTCGCTCTCTTCCTAGGCTGTACAAAGACCGGGCTTTGGATTTCCCAGTATAAAAGTAAAACTAGAGGACTTCTCATCTTCTCGTGTGGTATGGTAGATCGAGTGCGAAGTCTTCTGATCTTCTCTTCATCGGAGCTGCCGAATTCCTCCTCTTATCTTTTAGGTACTGAGAACAGAACTTGTTCTCCCTCCTTTCTCTTTTCTATCCTTCGCTTTCTGATGATTTTGGTTGCGCTTCTTTCGGTTTGTTTATTTTTGATTCCATCAGTAGTTATAAACGCAGTTTGAAGCTGTTAGCTTGTCGTGTTGGCTCTCTTTTTGAATAGATTTTTATTTTTTCTTCTTCTTCAGTGAAATTTGAGAATTTTCTTCCTTACTGGTGAATATTATCTCCATCAGTGGTTAAGATTTCCCCGTTCTTGCTGTGGTTTGTGGTGGCCTTCTTTTGATGTTCTGCTTCTCTTTTTTTCTTCTGTTAATAACAGGGTGGCAATGCCTCCCCCTTCCTTAAAAATTATATATATATATATAAAGTCTTCCAACTGGATTTTCTTAAAAAGAAAAAAAGAATGGCTTTTTAAATTTTGGAGAAAGCCTTTTAACATTGGATTTTAACATGAATTAATTTAGAAGGGTTCTTCATTTTTCTACCTACCTGAGTTCATAATAAGCTAAGATAAGATCTTCCAATCCTCGCTAGTTTTTCGAGCAAAACGGTGCCGCCGCCACCGTTCTTAAGGAGTTGGCAGAGCTAGCCCGTACGACCAGCCCCCCAAAATATACCAAGAACTTCAAAAGAGAAGCCCCCGAGGGGCTGCTACCATGCTAAATTCCAAAGGACTTCAGTATGGAACTTTTACGAGTTTTTCAATGATTTGAGATAAAAAACCAAATGCTGCCCAGCTTTCTGAGGTGCCTTTTTTTGTTCTTCTTCAAGCCCTTTGTTTCAGCTATCCCTTTCCTCCATATTCTAGGAGTTGTTTGTTGCGAAAACTGATCAAAATTTGACCAACCGTGCACTATTAAAAAAAAAAAAAAAGGGGCGGCGTCCGGCGGGGGTTCTGATGTTTCCATCAGTTCAGACTGCCCAACCAACGATGATCGTATTTGCCGCAGTTGGTTCACCAACCTGCACTGCTGTCTCGGTCAGAGGTTCTGATCTTTTTAAATTCTTAGTCTTCCCTTCTTATGTACAGCCAATGAACTACATAGCATTACAAAATGGGGAGAAAAAAAAAGTCACAGAGGCAACAGATTCATGCATGATTCCAGCTGACATATTTATTTATTTGGCATTCTGAGTTCAAAATCACTGTAACATAACTCAGAGAAAAAGTTCCTCTGACCATGTTTTATATTTTTTACGGAATATTATAATCTTTTTATCACTTAGATGGCCATTGGCTTCATGTCCTACTCGCAGGATAATCCTAAAGTCAACACTCGTGATCAAGAGCTGGTTTTCCTTTAGCTTTGGGTAGAAAGATATCAAGATGACTGTGAGAGCCCCAAATTTCGAGAGAAGTGATTCAGCAACCGAGATGGTGTCTAATGGCTCTGCCAGCGTTGCTGTCCTTGAGCACTCATTAAGCTTCAAAATTTGGGAACCAGAAGAGACCATGCTTGAAGCTGTTGTTTATTTCAAGCATCAAGCTATGGTTGGTACCAGACCAGAGCCTATATGCTTAAAGAGCTCAGTGATAAATGCAATGCTTGATGCGAAATCTCCAGGGAGTCTTTCTGGATTTTCTTCACCGAGGCCTCGGTGCGAGCTTGATGCAGCGGCCACCAAGCTGCAAAAGGTCTACAAGAGTTACCGGACTCGGAGAAATCTGGCAGATTGCGCGGTCGTGATCGAGGAGTTCTGGTTTGTCTCTAATTTACCTCATTAGCGTGACTTATTACAGACCAGTATTTTTGTTTTAGCTTACACAACATTTCTTCTGATCATAGGTGGAAAGCATTGGATTTTGCATCTCTCAAGCATAGCTCTGTATCATTTTTTAACGTCAAGAAACCAGAAACAGCAGTTTCCCGTTGGTCGAGGGCACGAACCAGAGCAGCCAAGGTAATAATTACTGCAATAATTTCCATGTTGTAGAACAGCATTCTGTTTAGTTTCTACGAATCCTTTTTTTTTTTTTTTTTTCTGGCTTGTTTTTCAGGTTGGTAAGGGCTTGTCCAAAGATGAAAAGGCTCAAAAGCTAGCACTACAACACTGGCTTGAAGCTGTGAGTGTTCCTTCTCCTTATTCCTGCCTCATCTTTACTTTAGAAAGCTTTTTTTGCCTTAACTAATTTCAGCAAAGCAGGCTCCAATTAATTAGGCTAGAGTTATCTGACGGCTATTACTCTTTTTTTTTTTACATATTATGCTGTGCAGATTGACCCACGACATCGGTATGGGCACAATTTGCATTTATATTATGAAGTTTGGTATGCCAGTGAGAGCTTTGAACCATTCTTCTACTGGTAAATATAATCCCAAACTTAATTTCTGTTTTTTAATTCAGTGAAGCTTGTTCATTGCACTAATCTTTATTTTGGTGGCATAAAGGTTGGATGTCGGAGATGGCAGAGAAGTAAACCTTGAGAAGTGCCCAAGAAGCAAGCTTCAAAACCAGGGAATCATATACCTTGGACCAGTAAGCACCACCTTATCTGATGGCATTCTGTGTTTCTCAAGTAAAATTTGGATAGAAATTGCAAATTGATTGTTGTTTGATTATATTATATACATTTAAATTCAAATGGGCTTAGCTAGCACGCATATTCTTTTTTCTCCCTTCACAGAAAGAGAGGGAGTCGTATGAAGTTACTGTGGAGAATGGGAAGCTTTTATACAAAAAGAGTCGAACACTTGTGAACACTACTGAAGGTTCTAAGTGGATATTTGTTCTTAGCACATCAAGGTCGTTTTATGTGGGGCAGGTGTGCATGATCTTTGCATCAGAGGATAATATTCCAGTTTTGGAACATGATGCTACTTCATTGCTTGTCAGATCTTCTACTTCCATATCTGAATATTTTTTCTTTGGTATGAGCAGAAGAAAAAGGGCTCATTTCAACACTCAAGTTTTCTAGCTGGGGCTGCCACAACAGCTGCTGGAAGATTGGTTGCTAAAGAGGGGAATCTCAAGGTACATGAAACTCTTTGTTACATATAGCTTATCAGGAGTGGAGGAAAGAGAACATAGCTCTTTTTTCTCCTCTTTTTATCTTGTTTAAATGCTTACGAAATTGCTCATCTTTGCAGGCTATATGGCCATATAGTGGTCATTACCTCCCCACCGAAGAGAATTTCAAGGAGTTCATTAGCTTCCTACAGGACAACAATGTAGACCTTGCCAATGTCGAGGTAAATTTATCCCTTCCCCCCTGTCAGTCAAGCGTATGAAACTAGAATATTGAATACATGTGGATCAGTTTTGAAAAAGCCCAGATAGTTGGTTTGAAGAATTAAGGGTAGTCAACATACTTTTTGATAGTCAGAGTTGGCACATTATGAACTGCGCCAGAAAGTCCACACACGAGACTTTTAGAATCATTCATCTGATTCAAACTTCCAAAATGAGCTTATGCACCAGTTTTGTTGTTTTATGTGGCATAAGAATGAGATAGAGATGCTGCCATCAAGTTTCTTGTATTACCAAATGTCATTCTCCTCAAGATAACAAATCAAACTAAAATCATAAATTTTTTGACTAACATATATGTCCTGCGGTCTCCAGAGATGTTCCATTGACGACGATGAGTATCCCTCATTTGGGAAGCATGACAATGAGCCAGCAACAAAAGTAAGAAAGGTGGCTAAGGTGGCGGAGGCTGCAACTGAGGCTAATAAAGTCGAAGAACCTTCAAAAGAGACTGCCAAGCCAGACCATATCATCGACAATGGCATGGACGAGGCAGCTGCATCGGAGTTGGGCAGACGCCCATCATCTAAATGGACTACACCTACTGGGGCTCGGATTGGTTGCGTTCGGGACTACCCAGCTGATCTCCAACATAGAGCTCTCGAGCAAGTCAACCTTTCACCCAGGGTTGCCACCTCGCCCATTGGGAACAAGGTTGCCATTCCATCTCCCCGCCCAAGCCCCAAAGTGAGGCTTTCACCAATGCTCCAATCCATTTGCATCCTTCCCCCTATTGTCTCCCTTACTCTTCCAAAGTCCAAGGAGAGACGATGATTTGAAGGTGTTCCTCGTGCCAATTCAACTCACGGAATGTTACATCCGGTAGAAGGATTTGGTTGACATCTAACTTTGCAATTCTTGACCTTTGGCACCCAAGTCTGGTGCCATTAACAAAGTATACAATGGAGAAGAGAATGAGTGATGGAAAATAAGCTCAATGAACACGACTGCCAACCATTTACCTTTTTTTCTTTTCTTGACATTTTAGTTAGACATTTGTTTGATTGAGCTGAGCCAAAGTTCCCTTTCCATGGAGTGCAAACTATACTTTTCTTTTTATGTACATGTGATGGATGTAAGAGGAATTCTTTTATGGAAGTAAATAAAACTCTTCTCATCTTTTGTGGTGGTTTTGGTTAAAAGAAAGGTTCCATTTGTGTTGGCATATTAGTGTTGGCATCTGATAACTAAGTGAGCCTTTGCTTTGTCTTCAAAGTCAAGTTGCAGAGTTACCTGGGCCTCCTACGATATTGAAGAATCATGCTCTCGGTGGTTCTTGTCAGCTAAAATTTGATATATAGATTTATAAATCAACAGCATTATATTGGCCACCTGATAATAAAGTCTATTTTTGTGCTAGCCACCTTCGGAATTCAGTCAGTTAATAGTGTGAAGGTGTAACGACCCGGACCCATGGACCCGTTTTGTTACAAGAAAGTAAGACGGACAAGGTCTACACCAACTTGGGTCACCCTAGTCCAAAAATGGATCCAATTGGTACCTTGTCCTTCTTGTTTTTACAATATATAAACTACTTAACCAACTTCTAATTTTTCGATGTGAGACTATTGGGAGGGTTATCACAAAAGAAGTTCAACACCCCACCTCAATATAGCGGGAGTTCAATTCCGGTGTTCAGCAGGACCATCTGACCCTCTCATCGGTGTTCGGTTGGACCTCACACTAGATCCAAATTTTAAGCCTAATCATAGACTGCATAATCCTGGCTTAAAATTGCTCATATGTAATGTGGTACACATTCCTATCCCTCATAATTTTGAAGTAAATGCTAAGCTAAAGCTTTGAAGAGAGGCTTTAGGATCTAAAGGTTTTAAGATTAGTAGAACTAAAACTAAAAACATGAAATGTAATTTTAGTGAAAGTAAAAATATAAATAAAAAAATAATAAAGATTGTAAGCCAAGAAATATCAAGAAGTAAAAAAATTTAGGTATTTAGGATCAATTATCTAGCAAGAAGGTAAAATAGGTAAAGATGTGAATTATAGAGTTAAAGCAGGAAGGAGTGCTTCGAGAGTATTGTATGATCGGTGCATCCCATTAAAATTGAAAGAAAAATTCTATAAAATCACTATTAGGCCGGGTATGCTATATCAAATAGAATGTTGGACAATACTGAAATAATATGTGAATAAATTAAGTGTAACAGAAATGCTAAGTTAGGATGGATATATGATAAAACTTTAAAAGATAGAATTAGAAATAAACATATAAGAGAAATGATAGGAGTAGCCCCAATTGATGATAAAATAAGAGAAAATCGATTACGACAGTTTGGACATATACAATGAAGACCTTTATATGCTCCAATTAGAAAGAGTGATCTTTTAATAATTCATGATAAGAACAGGGATAGAGATAGACCTAAATTAATATGAATAAAAAATAAAAATAATATAACTATTTATAATTTAAATATCGACTTAGTCCTTAATAGAGTAGAACGAAGGAAGCAGATTCATGTAACCAACTCCATGTAGTTGAAAAAAAGCTTAAATGAGTTAAATATTCCTATCCCTCATCTGTGTATGAGCATTGGCCTTTCACTTTTAACGCATCCCACCATAAAATTAGAAGAAAAAAAAAATTCCTACCGATAAAGGGTGAAAATGTGCACCGCACATTGTGGCGCTAAGCTAAGGATCCCGACGCTTAAGCAAAACCTTTCTCTAGCCCTGACCCTTGAAGTAGAGTTTGTAAGCCACAATAGTAAATTTGAGATTTTTTTTTAAAAAAATAAAAGGTGGTAACATTTCACACACTTTATTAAATAAATGTAAAGAGATGCATTTAACTTTCTAAACCACCACCAAGCCTATAAATTCTCTACATCAATGAAATATTTAGAACAACCATCTTTGTAACCCACGGAACTTCTAACCTTCGAAACTTGAGAAATTAACCAAAACGCATGTACATGTTGGAGGAGCAATATGGCACTTTTTAATGCATTTACCACTTAATTACCCAGTTGGCTTATCCATTATCACAGTTCATTTTGTTAGAGAAGTAGTAGTTTGAATGCCAAAAGGGATTTGATACATAAGTTGGAACCTACTTAATATTCATTAAATTTTATGTTCAATTATCCATAATATCAATTTATCTATCTTCCACTATTTATTCCACATGGAACAGATGATCTTCAACATTCTCTCATTTCATGTGTGAACCAATTTAATTGTGCCTCTTGAATTTAATTTATCACTTCTTCCAGTAGGCCCGGTATCCAAATATCACCCTTCAAGAGACACTTCATCATGGTATGGTAATGTTCAAACTCGATGGTCCTACTCTCCGAGAGTGACATCTCGTTCCATCTTTAGAACAATCTGCTCAACCGTAACTAAGTCGGTGCCCAAAGCCAATGTCGTGGCGTAGCTTTCCATTGGCAATAGGAAAGCAGGACCAGGACTAAAGGCGAACCTTTTTACATGTCCTTTTTGAGGAGGAAAATCTGTAGCTTTTTAGTTTTGGACTAAAAGAAAAAAAGAAAGGACTTGGTTGATAAAAAGGAGGACGGTGACATCATTTTGAGGCGTGAAACGTAGTGGAGAAGGGAAAAAGAGAAGAAAAGATGCTTTGAAACGCGTCGCAAGAGTCTTTTTGAAACGAAATAAAATAATAATAATAAAAAAACAAGAAGCCGCCCAATGACGCATTCCACCGGCACCTCGCCGTCCCCTCTCGAGAAGAATGGCTTGGGATAGATTCAAAGTCAAACAGTGCAATGAACGATGGACTCGTGACGGCTATTATTATTCAAGGATGGACGGAGCTCCTTTCCACGCCAAGCGCCGTTGCCTCACGGATGCCCACGGCAGTTTCAGACCTGTAGTTTAATTGGAAAATTGAAGAGCATCTCAATGGGAACTCATGAGAATAATAATATCACCCTGTGTACATCAAGAAAATATATAGGCTGATATCACAATGAAACATGGAACAAGTCGTAAAAGAATCATCAAAACACATGAACTTCGTTTTGATGCAAGCATTGGAAGCCCAAACCTAAGTACAGGACAATGCACTTCAAAAACAAATTCACCACCAAACAAGCAACAAGTTGTTAAAAGAATGTTCTCAACTAGAAAGATCTATTTTGATATGGCTGATCCAGCATCGTCAGAATAAACGATAACGGTGACTGACGGAAGCCCTCTTGGCCTCTTGATCCCCCTCTCGATGTCGGCCTCAAGCCACAGCTCTCGGGCCTCATGAACAGTATCTCAACCCCCGAGACCCCCTCGGTCTCGGGCTTCATGAACAGTGCTTGGCCTCGAGTTCCGCCCTCAGCCTCAAGCCACAGCTCCCGGGCCTCATGAACAGTAACTCAACCCCCGAGACCCCCTCGGTCTCGGGCTGCATGAACAGTGCTTGGCCTCGAGTTCCGCCCTCGGCCTCAAGCCACAACTCCCGGGCCTCATGAATAGTATCTCAACCCCCGAGACCCCCTCGGTCTCGGGCTGCATGAACAGTGCTTGGCCTCGAGTTCCGCCCTCAGCCTGAAGCCACAGCTTTCGGGCCTCATGAACAGTATCTCAACCCCCGAGACCCCCTCGGTCTCGGGCTTCATGAATAGTGCTTGGCCTCGAGTTCCGCCCTCGGCCTCAAGCCACAGCTCCCGGGCCTCATGAACAGTATCTCAACCCCCAAGACCCCCTCGGTCTCGGGCTTCATGAACAGTGCTTGGCCTCGAGTTCCGCCCTCGGCCTCAAGCCACAGCTCCCGGGCCTCATGAACAGTATCTCAACCCTCGAGACCCCCTCGGTCTCAGGCTTCATGAACAGTGCTTGGCCTCGAGTTCCGCCCTCGGCCTCAAGCCACAGCTCCCGAGCCTCATGAACAGTATCTCAACCCCCGAGACCCCTCAGTGTCGGGCTGCATGAACAATGCTTGGCCTCGAGTTTCGCCCTCTGCCTCAAGCCACAGATCCCGGGCCTCATGAATAGTATCTTAATCCCGAGACCCCTCGGTCTCGGGCTGCATGAACAGTGCTTGGCCTCGAGTTCCGCCCTCGGCCTTAAGCCACAGCTCCCGGGCCTCATGAACAGTATCTCAACCCCCGAGACCCCCTCGGTCTCGGGCTGCATGAACAATGTTTGATGCATGATCCGGCCCACTCCAGGCCACCTGGCACACTCACGTAATCCGCCGCACATCCATAGCAGGGTGTGGCCATACCTCATAACGGCGTATGGTCCATCACCTGTCTGTCACTGTGCATGGCCATACCCCGTTACAGCGTACGGTTCACCATCTGCCCGTAATTGTGCGCGGTCACATCCGGCGGTAGCGCGCACCACGTACAACCACCGGCGCGAGACACCTGTGAGGCTGTACTGGCAGGTGACGTAGGACACCTCCGGCATGTACGGCGACAGTACAATCAGTCACTGTCAGCCTCATCTTTTGTCCGTTATTGAATGGGAGCATTGAAATCAACAATCTTCGGGAATGGAAGGGGGTATCTTCGAACATGTATAAAAGCATACGCTCACGCTGTAAGTAAGGATCCATGAACTCTGGTTTTCCTAGCTCCTTCCGGCTAGTTAAGCCCTAATTGTCTAGCTTCCTGGGGCCTAGACAGTTCTCGTCTGTTCCCGAGTGACTAACTTGAGCATCGGTGGGTCCCCACCGGAGCATCCGGTCTCCGGGGACTTTTCTTACAGGAGTTCAGCGAGGAGGACGACCGTTTCCCCTGCGCTCGAGGAAAGTGACTTGGCGTCAACAGATTGGCGCGCCAGGTAGGGGGTAAAGAGAAAGATATCGAACCGGCAATCTGCAACCTCTCTCTCTCTGAGCCCTTGAGCTATGGTGAGAACCTGTGCGAAAGGGATCTTGTCAGCTACACTGGGGGCAGCGCCAAGAAACCGATCCGTTGACGGTTGCCCCCTTAGCTCCCCCGGCCGGTGCCTCAGCACCGTCGCGTCTCCAGGAGGCTGGACCATCCGCTCCCCCGATCGGTGTCCCTGCGCCTCCTCCCTAGCAGCTCCAGGAAGACCAGTTTGCCGCTCTAGCCATGCAAGTTCAATCCTTAGCGGCGGCGGTTCAAGGCCTGCAGCACCAGCAGGTGGCCCCGCGGCAGCCGGAGCCGTATCCATCAGTTTCGGGGGTGTTGTAACCCAGCCAGCATTCCTTCCGAAGGAGATCACCGATCCCGTAGGCTCGCCACCGTCATGCCTCGCCCAAACCCCCCCACCGAGGAGCCTCTAAGAGACCCCGATCGCCTTCTCGCCACGCCAGTATTTCTCCCAAGCGGCGGCATGGGAAGGAGGTGGAGCGCCCCGCCGACATCGCCGTCACCCTTCCCCGTCCTCAGAATCCTCGGGGGAGGGGTCCTTCGATGGCAGGATAGCCCGCCGAGCCGAGCGTCGACTCGATGAGTATAACCAGCGGTTGGAGGAACTCAGCTGTCGAATCACTCACCTGCCAGAGGCAGACTATGAAAGCCGGCCACCGCTGTCCCGCCGCATCATGGAAGAGCCCATCTCCACCCGGTTCCGCCTCCCCTAGCTGGATCCATATGACGGAACCACGGATCCCCTGGACCACCTGGAAAGTTACAAGGTTCTCATGCAGGTCCAGGGGGCCACCGATTCGCTCATGTGTATCGCCTTCCCTGCCACCCTGAAGAAGGCCGCCCGGGCTTGGTACTCTCGCTTGCCGCCGTGGAGTATTGATTCTTTCTGTCAGCTGGAAAGAGCCTTCTTGGCCCATTTTGACGCCTGCCGAAAGATTCCAAGGGTAGCTGACAGCCTCTTGCTGTCCAGCAGAAGAGCGGTGCGTCCTTGCGGGATTACGTCGCTCGGTTCAATGAGACAGCCTTGGAGGTCTACAATCTTGAAGACTCAGTGGCCACCTTGGCCTTGAAGCGAGGGCTCCGTCCGTCTCGCTTCGCGTACTCCCTTGACAAGAAGCCGCTTAGATCTTACGCCGAGCTTTTGACTCGGGCCCAGAAGTATATCCGCACCGACGAGGCTGATTCCTCTCGGCGCGAGGCGAGCAGGAGTATCCTTAAGAAGTCGACCCGCCCTGAGCCTGTCGAAGTTCGACCCAGGAAGCCCGAACCTCCCCGCCGACCAAACAACCGTCTTCGAGTCCCAGCACAGAGAGATGGGCCCTACACTCCTCTGTTCGCCCCTATATCGCACATCTTGCTCGAGATCGAGGGAGAGTCTTATTTTCAGCGCCCACCTCCAATAAACCCAAAAATCCCCCGTAACAAGAACCTTTACTGCTGCTATCATCGGGACCATGGACACGACACCGACGACTGCCGCCAGCTGAAAAAGGTGATAGAGGATCTTATCCAGCGTGGCCATCTGGAAAAGTTCGTTTGAAGGAACAACCCGGATACTCCTGGTCCGTCAGCGCCTCCGCCGCCGATGATCAACAACGCTCCAACCGAGAAGATGGCGGCGATGATTTCCTGGGGGACAGGCGGCCCGCCCAAAAGGCCGAGAAGGGAGGGGGAGTTAGATCCTGTAATTCCTTTTTCTAAAAAGGACTTAGAGGGGATGGTAAATAAAAATGATGATAGCGTCGTCGTGTCCATGACGATTGCTAAGCACCCTGTAAAAAGAATTCTGGTTAATAGTGGGAGCTCGGTGGATGTTTTGAGTTATGATGCTTTTGTTCGCATGAACCTGTCGCCCGACCCGCTCCGGCCTATCGCCACGCCCTTGATGGGGTTCACTGGAGACTCCGTGAAAGTTGAGGGGGAGGTCACTCTTCCCGTCACGGCTGGCACGGCCTCGCGCCAAAGCACAGTCTTCATGAACTTCCTGGTGGTCCGAATGCCCCTCGCCTATAATACAATCCTCTGGAGGCCTGGGCTCAACCTTTTGGACACTGTCATATCCACTAAGCAACTCCTCGTAAGGTTTCCCACCAGGGAGGGAGTAGGGGAGATGCGGGGGGAGCAGAACCCACCTCCACTTTGCTACCACATGGCCCCCAGTCCGCAGGGGGTGGTGCCTGCACCTGCACCGGAAGCGCTAGACCCCCGGGATCTAGAGAGGAGAGGAGAGCCGGCCGAGCACCTGCTTAATTTTCCTCTTGGGGAGGACCAAGCGAGGATGATTCGGATCGGAGCCCTACTCCCGAAGGAGGCCCGTGACTAGCTCCTTGCTTTCTTGCGGGCTAATGCTGATGTCTTCGCCTGGTCAGCGTCCGATATGCCCGGCATTCCGGAGGAAGTGATTACCCACCGGCTTAACATTAAGCCGGAGTGTCGACCCATTCGGCAAAAGAAGAGGAGCTTCACTCCTAACAGGCAGAAGGCCATGGATGAAGAGGTGCGAAAGTTGTTGGCAGCCGGTCATATTCGTGAGGTGAACTACCCCGACTGGCTGGCGAATGTCGTGATGGTTCGCAAGGCCAGTGGGAGCTGGAGGATGTGTGGACTTCACCGATCTCAATAAGGCCTGCCCCAAGGATAGCTTCCCACTACCCTGAATCGACCAGCTAGTGGACGCCACGTCCGGGCACGAAACTCTTAACTTCATGGACGCATTTTTGGGGTACAACCAAATCAGGATGAACCCAGCTGATGAAGAAGCCACCTCCTTTGTTACTAAAAAAGGGATTTACTGCTACAAAGTGATGTCATTTGGGTTGAAGAATATCGGAGCCACCTATCAGAGGTTAATGAATAAGGTCTTTGAGGACCAGATCGGGCATAACATGGAGGTGTACGTGGACGATATGCTGACCAAGAGCACCAGTGCTGCTGACCACGTCGCCTACCTCGCAGAGACCTTCAACAACCTGCGCCGGTATCGGATGAGGCTAAACCCCCGTAAATGTGCTTTTGGGGTGGCAGCAGGCAAGTTTCTGGGCTTTATGGTGACCCAACGGGGGATCGAAGCTAATCATGACAAGATTTGAGCTATCTTGGACATGAGGCCCCCAGCTAATAAGAATGAGGTGCAACGCCTAACCGGGAGGGTCACGGCCTTGAGTCATTTCATGTCAAGGTCGGCAGAAATGTGCCTGCCCTTCTTTAAGGCGCTGTGCAAGGTCAACAGCTTCGAGTGGATAAAGGAGTGTCAGGACGCCTTTGAAGAGTTAAAGCATTTTCTATCCACTCCCCCGCTGTTGTCCAAGCCAAGGGGCGGAGAAGAGCTCTTTCTATACCTTGCAGCCTCCCTAGAGGCCGTCAGTTCTGTGCTCGTGCGTACGGATGCCGACGAAGTACAGAGGCCGGTCTACTACACCAGCAAGGTACTTCATAATACTGAGACCAGATATTCCAGGACTGAGAAGATCATTTTTGCCCTGGTGGCCTCTGCCCAGCACTTCCGACCCTACTTCCAAGCTCATCCCATCGTGGTGCTCACGGACCAACCTCTTTGGACCATCTTATCCCGTTCGGACACCTCTGGTCGGTTAGCCAAGTGGGCCATCAAGCTGAGCGAGTTCGACCTATCTATTCGACCAAGGTCTGCCATGAAATCTCAAGTGTTAGCTGATTTCTTGGTCGAGTGTTCTTGGACCGAAAGATGTTCGAAGGAATCGCGTCCGGAGGTGCACATGGAATCCTCCTCGATCGAGGAACCAGGGGAGGAAGACTGGATCTTGCATGTAGATGGAGCAGCAAATTCTCAAGGAAGCGGGGCCGGGCTCATCCTTGCGAGCCCCGAGGGAGAGGTGGTGGAGTACGCCCTTCGGTTTCAGTTCCCGGCCACTAATAACCAAGTGGAGTATGAAGCCCTATTGGCAGGAATGAGGCTAGCTGAGGAGCTCGGTGCGGGGTGTCTGAGGGCCTTCACCGATTCCCAGCTTATTTCTGGGCAAGTGACTGGGGAATACGAAGCCAGAGACTTGACCATGTCCCGCTACCTGAGCAGAGTGCAGTCCCAAGCCTCTCGGTTCTCTTACTTCCACGTTAGCTATATTCCCGAGCGGAGAACGCTAGGGCCGACACACTGTCCCGATTAGCCACCTCGGCCGATGGGACCCTGGGAAGAACGTATGTGGAGCACTTGCAGACCCCAACCATCGAAGCCGCGGATGAGGCACTGCCGGTTGAACAAGGGCCCTCCTGGATGGATGCCTATGTCCGGTATTTGGCCGACGGCACTCTCCCAGAAGACCCTGCTGAGGCCAGGCTACTCAGACGGCGGGCTTCGAAATTCCTGATGACGGACGAGAAGCTTTATCGAAGATCATTTTCTTACCCGGTCCTTAAATGCATCGGACCAGTCGAGGCATACTACATCTTGCAGAAATCCATGAGGGCATCTGCGGAAGTCACCTGGGGGGCAGGACCATAGCTTACAAGGCCTTACGGCAGGGGTACTACTGGCTGACCATAAGGGAAGATGCAGCCGAGCTTGTTAAGAAGTGTGATAGCTGCCAGCACCACGCCAATGTTCAGCGACAACCGTCATCTCAGCTGACCCCCCTGGCGGCACCTTGGCCCTTCGCCCAGTGGGGCATGGATATCTTGGAACCATTCCCCCCAGCCTCTGGACAGTGCAAGTTCCTCCTAGTGGCCATCGATTACTTCACCAAGTGGATTGAGGCCGAAGCCCTTGCTAAGATCACTGAGAGTAAGGTAAGATCCTTCTTTTAGAAGTCTATCATATGCCGGTTCGGACTACCACACACTCTGGTCACTGACAATGGCCGGTAGTTTGACAACGCGCCCTTCCGAGAATTCTGCTCCGAACTGGGCATACATCAGAGATTCACTTCCGTCGGGCATCCTCAAACCAACGGAGCGGCTAAAGTAACTAATCACATCATTCTCCAAGGACTGAGAACCCGACTGGATGGTTGCAAGGGGCGGTGGGTGGAGGAACTCCACAATGTGCTATGGGCCTACCACACAACGCCACGAGCTCCCATCGGAGAGACCCCATTCAGCCTGGTCTTCGGGTCCGAAGCTGTCATTCCGGTGGAGATAGGTTCTCCGAGCCCTCGGGTGGAGTCGTACAGTGCGGAGGATAACTCGGACCAGCTATGAGCCAACCTCGACCTGGTGGAGGAGGTGCGAGATCGAGCGCGACTTTGGATGGCGGTTTACCGGCAACGAGCCGCCAAATATTACAATGCCTGCGTGCACCCCAAGACCTTCTTGCCGGGAGACCTGGTCCTTCGGTGAGCTGAAATCTCGAGGCCGATGGAAGGAGGCAAACTAGCTCCGAACTGGGAAGGGCCCTACAGGATCGCCGAAGCACTTCGTCACGGAGCATATAAGGTTGAAGAATTGGATGGGAGGCCGCTCCCCCGGACGTGGAACGCTGACAATCTCCGTCGATACTATCAATAGTACATTTCCTTCTTACATTAAATACCATACTTGTATTCTATTGGGTTCTCACCCCTCATTTCACATCAATGAATTTGAGTTCTAGCATCTCAGTTTTTCCACAAAAAGCCCTGGGTCAGCCAGGCATGAAGCTCAGTATACCACTGGCAGAGCGATGTACCATCGGCTCTCAGCAACTAGAGCCCGACCCCCGGTCGACACAAAAAGCCCTGGGTCAGCCAGGCATGAAGCCCAGTGTACCACTAGCAGAGCGATGTACCATCGGCTCTCAGCAACTAAAGCTCGACCCCGGTGACATAAAAAGCCCTGGGTCAGCCAGGCACGAAACCCAGTGTACCACTGGCAAAGTGATGTACCATCGGCTCTTAGCAACTAAAGTCCGACCCCGGTCAGCACAAAAAGCCCTGGGTCATCCAGGCACGAAGCCCAGTGTACCACTGGCAGAGCGATGTACCATCGGCTTTCAGCAACTAAAGCCCGACCCCAATCGGCACAAAAAGCCCTGGGTCAACCAAGCACGAAGCCTAGTGTACCACTGGCAGAGCCATGTACCATCGGCTCTCAGCAACTAAGGCCCAACCCTGGTCGGCACAAAAAGCCCTGGGTCAGCCAGGCACGAAGCCCAGTGTATCACTGGTAGAGCGATGTACCATCAGCTCTCAGCAACTAGAGCCCGACCCCGGTCAACACAAAAAGCCCTGGGTCAGCCAGGCACGAAGCCCAGTGTACCACTGGCAGAGCGATGTACCATCGGCTCTCAGTAACTAAAGCTCGACCCCGGTTGACATAAAAGCCCTGGGTCAGCCAGGCATGAAACCCAGTGTACCACTGGCAGAGTGATGTACCATCGGCTCTTAGCAACTAAAGTCCGACCCGGTCAGCACAAAAAGCCCTGGGTCAGCTAGGCACGAAGCCCAGTGTATCACTGGCAGAGCGATGTACCATCGGCTCTCAGCAACTAAAGCCCGACCCCAATCGGCACAAAAACCCTGGGTCAGCCAGGCACGAAGCCCAGTGTACCACTGGCAGAGCCATGTACCATCGGCTCTCAGCAACTAAGGCCCGACCCTGGTCGGCACAAAAAGCCCTGGGTCAGCCAGGCACGAAGCCCAGTGTACCACTGGTAGAGGATGTACCATCGGCTCTCAACAACTAAAGCCCACCCTTCGATCGACACAAAAAGCCCTGGGTCAGTCAGGCACGAAGCCCAGTGTACCACTGGCAGAGCGATGTACCATTGGCTCTCAGCAACTAAAGCCCGACCCCTGGTCGGCACAAAAAGCCCTGGGTCAGCCAGGCACGAAACCCAGTATACCACTGGCAGAGCGATGTACCATCAGCTCTCAACAACTAAAGCCTGATCCTCGGTCGGCACAAAAAGCCCTGGGTCAGCCAGGCATGAAGCCCAGTGTGTCACTAGCAGAGTGATGTACCATTGACTCTCGACAACTAAAGCCCGACCCTCGGTCGGCACAAAAAGCCATGGGCCAGCCAGGCATGAAGCCCAGCGCATCATTGGCGAAGCTGCGTGCAAGCAGCCACTGGAAGTTCGAATCCTAGCCTTCCGAGTCCGGTGCTCCATCGGTCGGAGTCCATATTCTCCGACTCTAGGATTCGGTCCTATGAGACTAAGTCGAGGCTGTTCGAGAATGAATTAAAAGTTATTCCTCACACCGACGAAGCCCCTAGGGGTCCCACGTCGGTAACCAAAGGACTTGGGGAAAGGATACAATAGGATGAAGACAAATTTTATCGAAGAAAAGAATATATTTCATTAAGTCAAAAGTGCTTATAAAACGCCGACCAAGCCGGACTTGCAAAAATAAAAAGTATAATGTGAAGCTCACGGCTCGGCTGGCGCATGCTCATCGTCAGATGAGCTGACCTCGGAAAGACGTTCCGGCTCGACTTCAAGGGCCGGTGGAAAGTCCAGGTCCCGGGCGACCTTTTCCTTTCCACGTTGGAACCCTTGAAGATACGCCTCCACTGAAGCTTCACCAGCTCATTTGTGAAGCGCTCGGACGCCCAAAACTCTTCAATAACCCTGGCAGCCCTAGCCTCCATAGCTGCCTCCACTTCAGCAGCTTGAGCCTCTCTCTCTGCGGCCAGTGATGCCACTGCTATCCTCTCGGCCTTCAGGGCACGATCTCTCTCCTCCTCGGCTTTCTTTGCCCTCTCCTCGGCCTCCTTTGCCCTTTCCTCGGCCTCTTTCGCCCTCTCCTCGGCCTTCCTTGCCTTCTCTTTGGCCTCACCCGTCTGATTCT